>CM053608.1:29668772-29689068 GCA_028646535.1 Procyon lotor
TTTTATGTTTGGTAGAATTCCCCTGGGAAGCCGCCTGGCCCTGGGCTTTTGTTTGTTGGGAGATTTTTGATGACTGCTTCAATCTCCTTACTGCTTATGGGTCAGTTCAGGTTTTCTATTTCTTCCTGGTTCAGTTTTGGTAGTTTGTGTGTCTCTAGGAATGTGTCCATTTCTTCCAGGTTGTCTAATTTGCTGGCATCTAGTTGCTCATAATATGCTTTTATAATTGTTTGTATCAAAGTTATTTTTTAAGTGAAAGAAAAATCATGCCAAACTTCAAGTCATCCTTACTAGTTTGTAGGAGAAGGCAGCCTGATTCAGACACCACAAAAAACAGTTGCTCCCATCCTTTCCTGGATGCAGAAACCTCCATCCCCTGTGTAGATGAGGTGGCCCGTAGCTCATCATCCATTCCCTTCATTTTTCAGGGTCAATCCCACCATTCTGACTTAAACTAAACAATTTTGTTTGTTAATTGTTAGAGAAGTATCGATCATCTTTGCAAAAATATTATGGCAGGTGCTGTAGCAAACAAAGATAAACTAGACAGGCTCTGAAGGAACAAAAGCCACAAACAATTTCGATAGGAGCAGAACTTGAAAAGTCCAAATGCAAACGCAGTGTTAGTTTGGACTTCTTTCCTTCTTCACCAGTGTCGTGGGTAACTGGTACTGCGCAAGCTTGCCACTCACCAAACAAGTTGTGATCCCACTCCACACTTTTCCTGACTTGGGATAACACCTTTCTCTTGGATGACAAAATTCCAAACTGTATATCCTTTGGAATTAACGTGTGCATTCTTTTAAAATACTTCCTCAGTTCCTATCTTACCTGAATAGAATTAAATAACTCCCTGAATAGCACTGCTTGTGCTCTGGAATCCCACATACAAATGTTCTCTACTGGATATTCCAGTTGTCTCTCCACATGCAACCACACTATTTTTGACACTTGTGGGAGGTAGTAACCCTACTGTCCACAAGTGGATGAGACCAAAAAGTATGTAAGTATACTGCCATCCCATGACCATGAGGAGACCTTAGTTTAGGACAGAAGACAAAACTATGGACTGCAGAGAGAAGAACTGGGAAGAACCTGGATCTTTCATGACTAAATGAACCAACCCTGAAGCCTAACTTTCTGCCTTCCAGGTACAAAGGTCAGTAAATATCTTTATTTTTAAGCTAAGTTTTATTGTTTTACAAAGGGAAGTATCAACAACAATCCAAAGCCCTTATCGTTTTAAACACCAAAATTTGTTTTTACAGGTCCAACAGCTCCACAGATAAGGGAGACAGACATCCACCCTTCTGAGTGTACAGCTAGAGGTCAAAAATTTATTCCTTTATGTTCGTTTTCAAATAAAACAACAATCTATTCTCAGTATTCACTGAGAATAGATAAAAATATTAACAGAATACCTTTTACCAAAATCCACAGCATTTTGATGAGGGTTGATAGCTGGTGCTTAAATTTAAAAATCAAACCAACAACAGAGACAAACAAACAAAAATTGTGTTTTTCACATTAAATAATTTAAAACATAACTGGAGTTTCACTGATGAAGAAATAGTTAGAAAAGCATAACTAATAAATAGGAATAGAAATTGAGTGCCAGTTGCAGTAGACTATGAATTTCACAGAAATTTATTGTGGGTCAGTTGGTCAGGAATGTAAGTGGACCCGTGATTTAGAGAGGCGGGAAAGAATGGAGACGATTGTAAAGGATGGAGAATCTATAACACAACTTAGGCTACAAAGTCAGGGCTTTCAGCTTTTAGCTTGTAAATGCCATTTCAACCTGTATTTCATATTTTTACACTTCAATTTTGTGGAAACACTGAGTAGAAACATATACCCTTCATCTCATCTCTGTAAAAACTTTTTGTCAATAAAGATTGGCTTCCACAAGCTGAAGACATTATCATTACTCAAAATGATCTGGAAGCAATGCTAAAGTCATGACAAAGTAAATTCTGTTTCAGTATACTTTTTTTTCTTCTTCTTCTGGCTGTGGGAACACAGAGATCAATATTCTTCAGCACAAGAATTTTGCAGTGAAATTTTCATTTGTAACAAACGGTAGCAAAAGAGCCTTAAGCATGCCCTGTCACTTTTAGTTTAGGAGAAAATGCACTAATAAACTCTTACCCTTGGGTCATTTTTGACAGCAGGCAATACTATGCCAGCTCTTGTTAAAGACTATTCATATCACTGCCCCAAAAATTTCCTTTAAAATTACCATCTTTAGTATTGATGTAACAGGATGTCAGTTTCAAAAGTGCCAATGAGAGACAGGACCTGTCACCACAGTTAATTCTCAGCACTTTTTTAACGCCAGGACAGCTGACCCTAAAGGGTGGCTTTCCTGCTTAACAATATTTATTTGGTGGTTATCTAGACCAAAAAGAAAATTTATTCCTTTATGTTCGTTTTCAAATAAAACAACAAGCAAAGTATTACCTGTAAGTATTAGATATTTAACAACTTAAAATATGTTGAAAAGAAAATAAAACTGCCAAAATGATCAAAATATATTTCTAAGATGTTGGCGGACTCTGGCTAGCAGGATTCAAAGCCCCCTTGTATTCTATGACCCAATAGGTACCCTGTAAACTCTGAAACAAAATGTAGGTTAAATGGCAGAACTTTAAAAAAGAAAAAGAAAAAAGTCAAACTTTTCTAAGAAATCCAAAGAGTCTCCATTTATAAGTCTTATTGAAATATTTACTCCACAAGTAAAACTCCCAGAGCAGCCATAATACATTTGTCTCCAGGTAAAGAAAACCAAGCTTTGATAAAATGATAAAAATCTACTTTTTTTTTTTTTTTTTAAGACTTAGCGCATTTATTTGACGAGAGAGAGAGAGAGCACAAACTGGGAGAGCGGCAGAGTGAGAGCGAGAAGCAGGCTCCCCACTGAGCAGGGAGCACCATGTGGGGCTCGATCCCAGGACCCTGGGATCATGACCCTGAGCCGAAGGCAGACATTCAACCGACTGAGCCACCTATGCACCCCGATAAAATCTACTTTTTGATTCAGAAAAACAAGAGAGATCTGGTAATGCCAAAACATATCTCTTCTAAAATATACAAACATAAAACAGCCATACGAGAAAAGGAAATGTATCTTTAAAAGGGAGCACCTGGACAAAAGCTTCAACCCTGCCTTCTGTAAACTGTTGCATATCCCACAAGACCGCTTCCTCAAAAAAAGGATATATGTACATATAAATGTATAGACATATATATGCACACATGCATACGCACATGCAGATACACACACATATAAACAACTACCGTATTCAAAAGCACTCCAACTGCACCATCAAAGGCCACCAGCTCTTCAGAGGCTGCACATCAAATGCACAGAGGACCATACAGATCAGCGAGCATAAGAGCTCAAGAGCACACCCAACCTTTCTCTAGAGTATATTAATCACTCTGAAGACCACCCAAGGACACCTTCAGGTTCTCCAAAGTAGGCTCAGGTGAGAAAGAGGCTGGAACAGGCTCAAGAGAGATGAGGGTACAAGCATCTACAAACATAAAAATCCTCTCTCTGCCTGAACCTTGCCTGGGCACTGAGCACTAAAATACTATCCTACTTTCTCATTATTCAATTAATTGGGACTGTGCTTTCATGAACTTAAGCAGATGATATGCACTGATCTGGAGACATGAGAAAAGTCTTTTTTTTTTTTTTTTAAAGATTTTATTTATTTGACAGAGAGAAACACAGCGAGAGAGGGAACACAAGCAGAGGGAATGGTAGCGGGAGAAGCAGGCTTCCTGCAGAGCAGAGAGCCCAATGCGGGGCTCAATCCCAGGCCCCTGGGATCTGACCTGGGCCGAAGGCAGACGCTTAACGACTGAGCCACCCAGGCGCCCCGACGTGAGAAAAGCCTTATTTAATACAGAGTCACATCCAATCTACAAATATAAAGTTTAAAAAAAAATGATCTATAGGATCTCTCAAGATAAAAAGCATTACAAATGGCTAGTGGCATTATTTAATCATGATAATGTATTGAGATAAAGCTATGTTGGAGAAGGAACTCAACATTAGGACTCAAGAAACACAGAGTTAAATTCTGCTTAAGTCAATTATTAGATTTTTGTGGCCCTGGGCAATTATCAAATAGTCTGAATTTCAATTTTCTTCTCTCCAAAGCATTAAAGGTTAAAGTATTAAAATCAAATAAATCTTAAAATGAAACAATGTATGTAAAAGACATTTGGTGCCAAGCATTTCAAATAGATTAACTTGAATATGGATGTCTCTCATGTTCTCCTTCCAGCCTCTGGGCCTTGACACGTGCCCTGTTCTCAGCCTCGCACTTCCACTAGCATTTATTTCTGTTATTCCTGTCTCTACATCCACATCCCTCACCTGGACAACAGTTCTCAGCCTTCAGAGCCTATCTCAAAGAAAACTCACTCACAAGGATCTGGTCATGATGTCTCTGATAAATCTCAGTTCAGATTAGACATTCTTAGGATGTCTTAGGATCTTAGGATCTTCTAAACTTGAGGAGACGTAGGTGGTTTATAATTATTTTCATTTGTGTCATTATTGATTGATGCTGGAGTCTTTTCAACAGAGCTGTATTTCCTCTAAATTTTCACATAGGAAATAGACTCCTCATTTTTATTTGTATTTTTAAAAAAATATATATTTATTTGAGAAAGAAAGAGAGTGAGCAAGAGAGAGAACACACAGGAGCCAGGGGAAGGACAGAGAAGCAGACTCCCTGCTGAGTAGGGGGCCTGATGTGGGACTGGATCACAGGACCCTGGGATCATGACCTGAGCCGAAGGCAGACACTTAACTGACTGAGCCACCGAGGCACCCTATTCCACATTTTTAAGGATTCAGTTCAACCGCTCCCTCTCAAAGAAGTCTTCCAGATCACGTTAACTAAAATATTAATCACCATCATTTTGAGTGTTTATTTTTCTTCATGACACATACCATAATTTGATATAGTTTCAATATTTTTCTATACAGTGTGCCTAATAAACCTCAGTGTTGACCTCTACGTGGTCAGGGACTTTATATTTTATCTACAATTTTATCCTCACAAATTTTATGAAAATTATGTTTCATAATATCAGGGATCCAGTAAATTTTGAATGAACTTAATACACATTGTGTAATTGTACTTATCAAGCTAAGCTAAAGATAATTTAGCAAGTCTAACTTTCTAAGATCCTCAAGGGGGCCAGAATTGGTGAACATTCACCATCAGTGGGTTCTGATACCGTTAAAATTTACAAATCTCGATGGGGATACAAACTCTGATCTTGACCTCCTGGCCACAATGCTATGAAGAATAAAGGCAGGGGCGCCTGGGTGGCTCAATGGGTTAAAGCCTCTGCCTTCGGCTCAGGTCATGATCCCAGAGTCCTGGGATTGAGCCCCACATTGGGCTCTCTACTCAGCAGGGAGCCTGCTTCCCTCTCTCTCTCTCTGCCTGCCTCTCTGCCTACTTATGATCTCTCTGTCTCTGTCAAGTAAAAAAAGATAAAAAAATAAATTTTTATGAAGAACAAAGGTGGTATCTGTGGAGCTATTTTAAACAGGAAAAGCAAGTCTAAAATTAAAATGCAAAACTAGGTGGTTGCAAAATGGAATAAAGTGTTCTACATGGTTAGCCCTATTAGAGCTTTTTAAAATAGATTCCTTTCTATGGAAAACGCTCATTGAAACCTTGTTCGACAAATGAACAACAGTCTTACTTTACCTTAAGACATGAGTAGAACTTTTATATGATATAATTTCTTGGTGATTTGAAATGAAGAGCAGGAGTTTTAAAAATCAATCGAAATCTCTATAAGATTGCTTTGTTCTAACCAAACCAAGTAATTTCATGAAGTGAAAGTAACTTTACCTCTTACAATGAGTTGAGCAAAATTGGACACACCGGAGCCTCGTTCTGACTGAGTTACACAGCGATACAAATCCTGGTCAGTTTTTGTCACTTCCTGCAATCTAAAGGAAGCAGCAAATCTTCTGTGATTGATGTTCTTAGTCTGGGCTACTGGTATATCTTCTCCATTTCGTCTCTGCAAGCAGAAACCAATCTTTAAAAAACAGGTTCTTAACATTCCCATAAATCCAAAGCATCTTAGCAACCGATATCTGTGATACATTATTCTTACTCCTAAATTAGGAGGAAAATGTCTATGTAGCCCCACAAATCTTTTCCATTGTCATTCAACCCAAAAAAAGCATGGAAATAAACATTGGTTTCCTTTAGGGGGATAGCACTGACATTATAGATTACTACTATTTTCCATAAAATTGTTATTAGCTCACAGCATATGAATTAACAAAACAGTTAATGGCCCCATGGCATGTAATTCACTGCCCTCCTTCTCCCAAAGTATACATAGGGGAGCTACTTTTAGCCCTTATTCTATACTGCGTGTGCTATATAATAGGTTTGTCCAGTGAGAAGACCAAGACCATGCTCAATGCATATTTGTATTCTAAAAGTGTGGCATGTGACCAGCCACAGAATGACAATAAAATACTGATGAATAATTTAGAGTCCAATCAAAATCTCTACTCTTTGCAAATTTTATCTCTTTGGCATTAATGACAGCCAATTTATACCGTTTAAAAGAAGTAATCAAAAGAACCTAAATGTTAATAGCGTATCTGTCAACTTTCAAAATGGAATACTGAAAAGCGTATTTATGACATCAGAGGACCTTGCACAAGACCAGTAAGTGTAAGTGTAAGCTATAAAAGAAATGGTTGAAAACCTCAACTATAATAAAATTTATAACTTCTATATGTTGAAAGACATCATAAATAAAGTGAAAAAAACAAGGCACAAACTGTGATAAGATATTTGTCATGGAAATAATCCATCAAAAGATAAATAGCCAGGTTATGTAAAGATCTCCTACAGTCCAATAAGGAAAAAAGACAAACAACCCTATCAAAAAGTGGACAGGCTATAAAAAGAGAAAATGTATATATCTAACAACCATGAAAAGAGATCCTCAACCTTAATTTTAAAACATCTATATGTCAAAGCTAGAACAAAGGGCAAAGAAAAGTCATAACTATGAGAAAGAGCCAGTCATAAGCCTCAATCTCATCTCTGGTTGGTGAAATGCTAAGTATCCCTGGTTCCCTTTCATACTACTTAAAAATCATCTTGTACTCTAGATGTGGGAAACAAAACCCCTAAGATTACTAATGGAACTATAAAATATTACAGTCACTTAAGATAATTTGTTACTCTCTAGTAAATCTGAAGAAGCACATACCCTACCATCCAGCAGCTCACGTCTACATTTCTCCATTTGAATCACTTTTGCATATATGATCATGGAGATAATGTACAAGAATGTTGAACTCAGAATCATTTCAATATAGGAACAGTTTGATATGGGAAAGATCCAAATTTTCCTGAATAGACCGAGATTTGGCCATCTAATAAAATACAATGTAGAAGTTTACACAAACTAAGGCCAGCAGTGTGCTGGTAAAATGCTGAACAGCTCGTTCCTAACCAAAAATATAAAGTGTTGATTTGTATCACATCTCAATTTCTGTGGCAAACTGTCAACTTCTTTTATTTGGTGGGTACATTCGTGGTCATCTTACTGTTTTTTCTAATTTTTTCATGGCTGAAATACTTTGTATTTTTTAAGAGTAAATAATAAAGGGATCATCCTATTTAGTAACTTTAAAAAAAAATTTTTTTTTTTAAAGATTTTATTTATTTGACTGCGAGAAACACACCGAGAGAGGGAACACATGCAGAGGGGATGGTAGCGGGAGAAGCAGGCTTCCTGCGGAGCAGGGAGCCCGATGTGGGGCTCGATCCCAGGACCCTGGGATCATGACCTGAGCCGAAGGCAGACACTTAATGACTGAGCCACCCAGGTGTCCCTAGTAACTTTTTTTGAAAGGATTTTATATTTATTTGACAGAGAGAGAGATCGCAAGTAGGCAGAGAGGCAGGCAGAGAGAGGGAGAAGCAGGCTCCCTGCTGAGCAGAGAGCCTGATGCGGGGCTTGGTCCCAGGACCCTGAGATCGTGATCCTAGCCTAAAGCAGAGGCTTTAGCCCACTGAACCACCCAGGCGCCCCACTTTAGTAACTTTTTAAATCCTAAAATCCACTGTATCTATAATATCTTTTCTCCACATCTGAAATGATTTATCTGTGCATACCTTGCATGCATGAGTATGTATACACATACATATATATACCTAAGGACACAAAGTCCCAACTATGATTTTACCATATTCTGTTCATTCAGGTTTTTCAACTCTTTCCTTTCCCACCTATTGCATGATTTTTGCACCAAGATGTCTGATCATTCTCCTGGATAATAATGAAGAGAAAATGCTTAAATTATATAGAGGGGCCTGCTTAAGGAGATCCAGGAGTACACAAAGCTGATTACATTACATTATGCTTATATTTGCGTTTATTCATATGCTAACATAAATACAAAATACCTACGCTTATATAGGATATACATTGCTTATATAATTAAAGAGCACAGGAGACATACATGCTATTTATCTCTTGGAATAACAATAATTATTTGTCACATCATTATACTCTCATAATATTCAGTCTTAATTTAATTAATCACTTAATAAATGCCTTCATGTATCTGATGGTATATAGGCTATTATCTCGGTTCTGCCACTGCTCTCTCAAAAAAAATCTATGTGATAGTTATTTCCATTTAAAGATCATAAAATCAGGATTCAGAAAGATTAGAAATGTGATATGTAGCCTGTCAGTAGCAGGATTAAAACTCAAAACCAGGTTTACTGACACAAAATCCAGCAATATTTCCTCTAAACTAAACCAATGCTGCTTCCCCCCCCATTTATATTCTAGGTCCAGTCCAATGAATTGATTATTTGCTGTAAAGCCTTGGTCGATGCATTGTACCAGTGAGAAATATAATCTACTATACTAGACATTGCATTATTTACTCAGCTTCCAGTAATGCATTACAGTTAAAAGTAGCAGATAATGACATGTACATTTCAGAAGCCAAAAATAATGATAACTTTTCTTTTATAATCCAAAATAATAGGTCTTTGCCTGACTACAAGCTATCAATTTAGCGAGTGGGCAGCACTATGAAGGAAGAAAGAAGCAGTGTAAAATTTCTCCCTTATGCAGTAGTGTTTGCATATAGTTTTCTGCTTTTACGTTTCTCAGTTCCAGGCTCTTTACCCTGCTTTGAGTTTTTTATATGATTTCACCACTGTAAATATTCCTAACTCTGAGAAATACTGAGAAATAAACCACAAAATCATATGATCCAAGGATTCGAACCTAACCCTTTGCCTTTTTCTCTCCCTCACTTCTTCTACCTTCACCAAGCTTTCTTATTTGCTGTGTCTTCAGTACAGGCTGCTGTGACTTGTCATTAGAGTCCCTGAGTATTATTAGTCTTCTATTTAATTAAGTAGGTTTCCTCATGCAGGCCATATGCAGTGTTTACTTGACAAGTTCAGTTCCTGGCTTAAAGTAGTGTAGTGGTAATATTGGTTAATTCTTAACATCTATAATAGCCAGGTTATTAATCAAACCCCTTGCTACTCCAAGTGTGATCTACAAACCAGCAGCATCCGAATCACCTGTCAAATTGTTACAAATGCTAAGTCTAGAGATCACTCTAGACCTACTGAATCAAAATCTCTACACTTTCATAGATCCCTAGGTTATGCATCAAGGCATTGCAGCTTGAAACACACTGGTAGAAAACAATCATGGAGGTCTTATTCCTAATCATAGAGAGAGGTGCAAAAATGGGTGTGTACCCTGATTCTGGCCAATGAGATTCTACAAAAACAGGCCAGTGCACTTCCAGAAAGGTTTTTTTCACACTTCCAGAGAAGACACAGTAGGTCCTCTTTCTTTTTCTCCATATTATACCCCAAACCAGAAGAGCGGACTTGTCGATGTGAGAGAACCCAATGTGAGGGAAAAGTGGATACACTGAAGACGGCAAATCAGGGAGGAAGACAGAATCAGGTTCTTGATCAAGTGTGCGAACTGGTATCAACAACTCCCGGAGCCCCCTTCTTTCTGGACTTCCTTTTAAGGGACATAATACACTTGGTTTTATATTACCTTCAGCTTGAACTCCTAGAAGTTAATATGGTACAGTTAAAACAAGATACAGTTTATCTCAGCTTTTCTTTTCAAAGCTTGAGGAACAGAATTAATCCAATTTAATTTAAAATTAAATAATGTGGCTTTTAGAATACTTGCAGGGATTATTTCACTCTGTTGACTTGAAGAAAATATTAAATTACATTTATCGTTTTATTTGTTTTTCACTGCCTTTCTTGGGCGTATGATGATATATGATCCTTCCATCATCTTTGAGTCAGAGAAACTGTTAAGAGACCGTTTCCCTACATTTGGTATTTAGGTTCCTGTTGAATACATTAAGAGGACTAAGAGGATGGCATATGATTTGTCGGTACTTGCCCTTTTGTCCAAAACTAAACTCAGAGTAAATTTGCACAATATGATTAAGTAAGGTTTATGTGAATCATACAATAATCCAACCAAATTAATGCCAAGGAGCTGAGGGCTCCTTACCAGGGCTTGTCTACCATACAAATGCTTTTTCTTTCTCATCAGCCATTATTATTATTATTATTACTATTATTATTGAACAATTAAACCAAGAATTTTAGAAACACAAAAGGTTTTATGGAAAAATTAAAGGCTTAGAAATCCAGACATTTCTAAAATTAGAAACATGTTACTGTTTTGAGAAAAGCACTTATTTATATCCACTAGAAATTATTATACATATTTCAACAGATTAAGCATTTAATAGGAACACAGTGCTCTTCTAGGAAAATTACACTAAAATAACAATACTAAGTTGGCCAACATATTTACTACTTGGCAATGAAAGGACTGAATAAGGTGAATGATACTTGACCAACCAGAAAAAAAAAGAGAGGCGGCATATATAATTCTGATTTTAAAAAAGCAGGACAAAAATGTGCTGGGGATAACAAATTCCTAGAATTGATCATTACCCAAGTGTAACCAAATGTAAATTCAGTTATTAAACAAGAAAAAGAGTTTTAACCTACGCAGCATAGATGTCTTTGCAGCATTGTGGTATGAGGGGCGACAGAGAGCATGAGAAAGTGAACTGAACCCCACTGGATGCAGGATGATACCCAGGTTCCACTCCTGAAACAACCAATTAGTAGCTTCACAATTCTCATTATTTCTCACATCTCCACCTTTTTATCTAAAACTGAGGGTATCTATTTGTAGCCGTTATTCAACACAGATGTTGAAAATATTAATGAGACTAATTGTACATAAGTTTTCATTGCAAATCTTGATAATAGCAATATAATGAAGATAATAATCAACACACTATTTAAGCGAAAAACACATTTAATAATGGTGATGGTCTTTTGATAATTCAACTTGTCTATGCTATAGTCCCAAGTTAATCAAACTAGGTGTCCCGGTGAAGGGATTCTGGAGATGGAATTCAAGTCAATAACTAATTGACACTAACTAAGGGAGATTATCCTAGATAATCTGGGTGGACTTGATTCAATTAGTTAAAATGTTTTAAAAGCAGGGCGAAGGCTTCCCCTGAAGTTGAAGAAATTCCACCTATAAACAGCAACTTGAGTTTGTACCTGAATACACCAGCCTGCCCCTCTCAAGGGTTTGACCCACAGACTTCAGACTTGCCTAGTCAACCCCACAATCACACAAACAAATTCCTTGCAATAAATCCTTTTAGGATTAAAAAAAAAAAAGGTTTGTGTATGTGTGTGTGTGTGTGTGTGTGTGTGTGTGTGTGTGTGTACACACATATACATATGCTTTTCATGTGTGAACACTGCCTGATACACATGATTTTGTTACCAGAAAAGTGCAGATTTTCTTTTAAGGCTGAGTTTTCCTATCTGGTTAGGTTCTGGGTTTTCTAGAATTGATTCTCTAAATGTGATTAGATTTAGAGGCAATAATAACTCTATTGCCAGCAGTAAAGAAGACATTGCTAGTCCATAGCATGATGTAGTAAAGAGATACAAAATATTACCATTAGATATTCCTTAACAAATACCTACAGAAGGTAAATTTCTGGGTGACTGTGCATTTCTGAGCTTAAAACATTTTAGACAAACTGAGGAATATTAACAATGGCATTGGCTGGTTACATCAAACTGCACTGGAGAAAATGGGGACTATAAAGCATGTGAGTTTACAATTATAAAATTATACCATTCATAGTAAAAGCAGACCAGTACAATTAAAGCACTACACTTGAGGGATTCTGGTACCTTGGTGGCAGTGGGATAATTTTTCACCCTTTCTGAATCTGCCACATAAAATCAGACAAAACAACGAGAGAAAGTATGGAAAGAAAAGGTCCAGACAGAGTGGGATGAGAACAAAATCAAGAAATCCCAGAAAGTAAGTGGCCATATTTTTAAACATAACTCACAAAAACAAAAGAGGGATTCTTGAAATCAGGGAAGTTTTCCTGAACTCCATATCCCATTTTAAAATTTTTTATTTTTTTATTTTTTAAAGATTTTATTTATTTATTTGACAGAGGAGAGAGATCACAAGCAGGCAGAGAGGCAAGCAGAGAGAGAGGGGGAAGCAGGATCCCCGCTGAGCAGAGAGCCCGATGCGGGGCTCGATCCCAGGATCCTGAGATCACGACCCGAGCCAAAGGCAGAGGCCTCAACCCACCGAGCCACCCAGGTGCCCCCATATCCCATTTTAAAATTTGAGACAACATAATTCACATAAAAATGAACAACTTAAAAGTATCAAGTTCAAGTCCAATATAAAGTCATTATAAGTTTAAAATAGAATAAGGAGCAGAGTATAAACCCCACACTCTCTGAAAGTAAGTCAGGAAAATATGCCCACAAAAGAGATCAAAACTGAAACCTAGTATTTCAGGCTATGCTAAAACATATTAAGAAAATGATTCATAACAAGAAAGAATAATCTAAATTTGAATTAATAAAACTCATAAATAAGATGACAACACAAGAAAAATAAGAAATGGAAGAAAAATGTCACTTCAGAAATATGATTAACTAGAGTAAATAAAATCAACAGATGATGTCTTAAACAAAACAGAATGTGAGGGAAAAAAAGAGACTTTTAATTTAAAATAAAGAGAACAAAAAGGATTCCAGAGAAATTGACTATTAATGATGAAATGAAAAGAAGATCAAACACAGAGATAACACAGGTCCATACAAAAGCAAGGAAACAAAAAAAAAAGACTAAAATAGCAACTAAAAGTACCTTCTGAAAATTAAAAAACGTTTTAAAAATACACAGTGGAAGAACACACCACGTACCTGAGAACAGTAAGCTAGAAGGACCCGCAGTGATATACAGTCTGATAAAATTAGAGTCTTTAAAAAAACAGGAAAAAACCCTTTGAATATCTAGAAAAAGCAGATAGATGACTTATAAGGAAACAAATATTATCAGACCTTGATAGCAAGGCTTTATGCCAGAATGAAATGAAGTAACATATTAAAGTTATTCAAGGAAAGAAAATGTGAACAAAGGATTTTATATCCTGCAACTGACTTAAGAAGGGCTTAAGTTGGCTCAGTTGGTTAAGCATCCAACTCTTGATTTAAGTTTAGGTCTTGATCTCAGGGTTGTGAGATGGAGCCCTGTGTCCAGCTTATGCTCCGTGAGGAGTCTGCTTAAGATTCTCTCCCTCTTGGGGAGCCTGGGTGGCTCAGCGGTTAAAGCTTCTGCCTTCGGCTCAGGTCATAATCTCAGGGTCCTGGGATCAAGCCCCACATCAAGCTTGCTTCCCTGCTTTCTGCCTGCCTCTCTGCCTTCTTGTGATCTCTCTCTGTCAAATAAATAAATAAAATCTTAAAAAAAAAATAAAAAGATTCTCTCTCCTCCCCCTGTTCACGCTCATGCTCATGCTGTCTCAAATGCTCTTTCTAAAATAAATAAGATTAAAAAAAAAAAAGAATCAAGGGCACAAAAAAATTAATCAAGCTCAAAAATAAACTATTATCGACATTCAAGAACTCAGGGACTATTAATTCCATGTGCTATTCCTGATCAATTTACTAGAAAATGACTTTCAAACAACCAAAGTTACTGGGAAACCATGAGAAATAAGTTGATAGTGATCATTAAAAACTTAGTTACCTGCAGAATTAAGTAAATCAAGGCTATATAAGAGAGAGTATAGTACGCAATAGTTACATGTTAGGAGTTACACCATACAAATATTCAAAATACATCAGATTTTAAAAATGAGGAATTGTGGAGTATTCAAATTCTCTCTTCTCCTGTATTATTGAGACCCAAGAATAGCAGCTTGGAAAAAAGAAGCCACAACTGACAAATTGTAATAGAGAAAATATTAGGTGAAAATCTTTAGGCTTGAAGTTGAAATATAAGTAAGAACCCATAAATATTTTATGTTTAAATATGCATTTTCCCTTAGTTCTGTTTACTGAGAAGGTCTAACAAAATGAGTACCCTTCAGCTTCCACATCATGGTCCTGAAATACAAGATCTCACTAAACCAAAACAGTGCACTGGGTATGGAGATGAAAATGTACAAAATGACGATGGAGCATCTTACAATATCAGACAGCAGGAAACTACCAAAAACTACTGAAGTCATCAAAAGAATGCTGGAGCCAACTTGAAGAGGTTCTCACTAGCCAAAGATGGGACAGTTTGAGTTTTTTTTTTTTTTTTAAAGATATTATTTATTTGATAGAGAGAAACACAGCGAGAGAGGGAACACAAGCAGAGGGAATGGAAGCAGGAGAAGCAGGCTTCCTGCCGAGAAGGGAGCCCGATGCGGGGCTCGATCCCAGGACCCTGGGATCATGACCCGAGCCGAAGGCAGCCGCTTAACGACTGAGCCACCCAGGCGCCCCCAGTTTGAGTTTTAATAGTAGTAATGATAGTGATAATTAAAACAAACTAAAGTCAATTAAACATGTTTAAGTCCACGAGTTCATAAGAAGAAGAAGAAGAATCAGTCACCTTCAGAGATGATAAGGAATCAACTCATTAGATTGATAATAAATAACTAAAGCAAAGATTTGAGCATTTATCCTCTCTTTCCTTAATGAAGTATGTCACTGGGTAGTGAAAGGTAGATGAGAAATATCTCTTCTTTAACTAAACTAATACAAAAGAAAAGAGCTAGAATATCACAATTTATAGCCTGTACAATGAATACAGGCATTCAAAATCAATGGCTATGAACAAAAAAAAAAAAAAAAAAAAAAAAAAGGAGAGACAAAGAGACAGTTTGTGCCCTTTATAATCAAACAAGGCACCATCTCTAGCACTCCAAAGGATCAAAATTTGACTCCGGATATGGCTGCCAATTTACAAAAAAATTCAGAAAAACATATTGAATCGAAGAGCGAAGAGGGCATTTGTATGTAATCAGTAAAATGCAGACCATGCAAAACTATAAGTCAACAGTCTGGGCTCCTCCTCAATAGACAAATTGTGAGGAAAAGAAAGGGACAGAGGACAAATCCACAGATTAAAAGAGACTTTAAAAAACCTATTTTAAAAATTAGGCAAGACTAATTTGGAGTGTTTAGGAAAGTACATACAAGTGAAAAAAAAAACTGTGAAAAAACCAAGGGCTAGAAGTTATGAAAACCCTTATTTGCAGAGGTAGGGAGCTGGCTCAGGTGTGGCTGGGGCTGAGCACTTGGAAGGAGCCCAAAGGATGGCTGGCAAAGTCCCTCTCTTGTCCTGTGTGGTGTGTACCGTATGAAAATTCATCCAGTCACAGTTCTTATTTCTGTGTGATTTTCATGTTTTGTTGTACCATAAAATGATTTTATAAATATTAGATCTTTATATCAGATTGCTCTTCATAAAGAAGAAGCCCAGCCTCCATGTTGTAACTCTGATCACAGGAAGTCAATGGAAAGTTGTAAAGTGTTTGATGTGACATACTTAGAAAACACACCGAAGGGCAGCTTTAGGAACAACAGAAGAGTGCATTATTCTTGCACAGAAAAAGCAGTAAATTGTTATTTATAGATATCGATAGGTAGAAATCCTTGAGCTTCTATGACTGCCGGGCTTTCAGTCATGCTCCAGGGATAGATAAGAAAGATAAAGTATTTTCCACACATTATTCATTTATAATCAATTATGTAATCTGCAGACAACAAACCCAAGAGTTTATAAATTATTGAAGATGGAAAATAATGCATTCTATCTTCAAGGCATTGAACTCTTTATGGTAGAAAGCCACAGAAAGCCAACGAAAATGACCTCAGGGATATTTAAAAATCCAAAACATTAAACATGATTAAATATTCTGATGTTCACTATTTACATACACACACCCAAAAATGCCAAAGACAAAAGATAAACATTATAATCCATGATACTTGGTCAATGATTTTGCTTCAAGACCAATAGCCATAATTCTTTGTATGAAGCCATGAAGGAAGAATATAATGCCCTGAACTCAAATAAACCAGCATCCTGAGGAAAAGCAGCAGACTGACAAGAGTGATAGCTTAGCTACCAAATGGTACATGGTCTCTTAAGTGAAACAGAAATAACTGTAAATCACGATATACACAAGAAAAAAAAAATCACTACTGCTTAAACTAAGAATAAAAAGAGACAATTAGAATTAAAGAGCAGGCTACTGTTTATGTATCAGTTTTTAAGAAATCAGAAATCAGGAAAGCACCACAGACATGATTAACACTGCTCTTGGACATTACTCCTGTTCTGTGAGCCACAAGGTATAGAAGTAGCCAAGGCTAAAAGCACCAATAGCCTTCTAGGGGATATCAGGATATCCTGATACCACCCACAAGCTTCAAATTGTCTTGGCAAACTTTTATTAAAGCTTGAAAGAGTGAAAAGGAATGGGGAATGTCCTCAAACCTTTCACTCTTATCTAGGATAACTTAAACGCAATTATGAACTTAGAGGAAAAAAAAGGAAACGGATGAGTCTAACAGAAAAATCAGTCCCAAGAAAGAAAACGAGAAGACAAACTCACTGACTGGCTTTAAAATATAAACTTAAAACATAAATAATTAAATAAAAAAATTAAAAATTATAAAAATAAAAAATAGGGGCGCCTGGGTGGCTCAGTCGTTAAGTGTCTGCCTTCAGCCCAGGTCAGATCCCAGGGTCCTGGGATCGAGCCCCGCATCGGGCTCCCTGCTCCGCGGGAAGCCTGCTTCTCCTGCTACCATTCCCTCTGCTTGTGTTCCCTCTCTCACTGTGTCAAATAAATAAAATCTTTAAAAAATAAATAAATAAATAAACTTTTGAGGAAATTTGGAAAGCTGTCTTGATCATTTCACTCACATCCTCCCCAATTCTGTTAACCGGACTTCTTTTATCTATCCCTCTCCTTTGCTATTCACATATTTTTCGATTCCACCAGAACCGGCTAATCCCAGGCCCTCACTACCTGATATCTGCACTGCTAATAGTAGCTTCTTTCTGGTTTTTGTCTTTATCATGGCCTAATCCCAACCCTGCCAAAAACCTGTATTTCCTTCCACTTCTCATTGAGAACCTTCCACTTCAAGATCATTCTCCTGATGTTCCTTTCCTACCCACGCACACACACTAACCTGCAGTGATAACCGTGCTCACATATCTTTGCTATTCACGCCCTACAGATCCTTCAAAGACTCAATCAAATCTTCCTTAATGATTTCACCAAACATTCCAGTCGATGCAGCCCTCTCTCAACTCTGAAATAGTATAGTGCTTAGATTCTACATCGTCTTTTCTTACTCAGTAACAGAGGCATTTCTCAGGGCTGAAGGGATCTTAAAACGCATTCAGCCTCATGCTTAAACATCTTCTACAGCTCTAGCAAGTGCTTATCCAGATTATGCTTGGATACTTCCACTAATTGTAGTTTTACTACCTCCTGGAATAGCTCATACAAAGTTTCAACAGCCCTACAATTAACAAAGTTCTTCCTTATAATCAGCTTATATCTCTCACCACAGAGCTTCAAACTATTAGTTAGTATTGTACTTTAGAGCCTATAAAGAACAAATTAAATCCCTCTTCAATATTCCCAATAATCTAAGATTTTAAGAAGTTTATCTGGTCTCCCACAAATCTCAAGATACAATTCAATTTTCACTATAACTCCTTCCTTTTTTTTTTTTTCCTTTCCATGGTATCCAATGTACGCTAATCACATATGTTTAGTCAATCAGGTTTTGAAATATTCCTCTCAAAGTAATTTTCAATGAATTGCCCACCATAAAGTTCACTGCTTTAGGCATAAATCAATTTCTTCTTCCAAGAATTTTCTTTCATTATAATAAATGCAAAATTACCAGATTGTTTTTTTCTCAAAAGGAAATCCTATTAGGGATAGTAACATCTCTTGTGGAAATGAAATACGCTACAACCATCCAGGCACTTCATGGGACAGTATAAATAGGCACGGAAAAATACCATAGCAGGGAAGTGTCAGAGGGAGCTCTGTGAGCAATGGCTGTGTGGCATTTGAAATTGTGTAGTGATGGGTTTCATCAGCTAAAATTTTTATACTTTGGAATTAACTCATTTTGTACAATACCATGCTTCTGATCTGATTTCCACTGCTTACATGATGACATTCACACGCAGTGCTGGAAGAAGGCCATGACATCTCCCTGGATAGACAAAACACTGTATGCCCAGATGTTTCAGACCAACCATTTTCATTGATCCTCACCTGAACAACTGGTACTGCAAGAGGTTGGTCTCTCTTTGTTTTTTTTTTTTAAGAGCAATTTGCATTTCATTTTACTAATTCTACTCTCCAATTATTACTCTCAATCCATTGCTTGAATTATCTACTGCTCCATAAGGAATGCCATTTCCTTTGGCTGAGATACTAGCTGTTACATACTACATTAGCGGTGACAAACCTTACCAAGTGCAAAGTGATGGCTGACTTTCCTGTTTTGGCAGGCCCACTGACGAGGCATTGGGCCAGTACCCGCAGCAATTACTGACAGACTGGTCCAATTGCCACAGCTTTGATGGCAATCTGCATAGGATTATCAGTCACACATTAAACAGCCTCCTTTCAATTCACCAAAACAAATGGTGTCACCACATCTACCCACACAATTCCCTACTTTCAATGACTCCACTGTTGAATTTCTCTGTCCAATCCAAGGATGCATGCCCGCCAAGCTCTGTGATGATGGATGGAGTCATTAGCATTTTAGTTTCTACACTGAACCTGAAGCTAAAGCATATGGTCAGACAGATGTTCCAGCAGTGGGCTCTATTTGATCTGCCATGTAGGTGTCCACTTACACTGGACCTTCATAAAAGAATACTAAGTCATAAGTACAGTCCAACCCTGTTTCAACTCTTTTACATCCTCAGAATTTATAACGTGTTCTGATAACAGAACACTCAGCACATGCTTTATTCTGTATTTCAGCAAAGACTAATTAAATATTACCCTCAAATCTAATCAAATAACTACAAATGGGCAAGATGGACAAAAGCTTGGTAAATGTTTATAGGATATTGCCATCTATGGCTTGATTAGTAATGCCAGAATGTACCGCATACTCACTTCACCTTGTTTATTATTCAGGTAAACTGTATAAACAGCGAATTGGATGGAACTTAACTTCTAACAAATGTATATGCACCCAACGGCCCAACACCCCAATAAGTATATATGACATTCACATTACCTCAGGAAGTTCCCCCTGCCTACTTCCAGTCCCTCCTCATCGCCCACAGTCAAATACTCTCTGATTTCTATCACATAAATTAGTTTTGTTTTTTCTGGTACTTAATGTAAATATAACCATACAGTATGCACTCTTTTTTATCTATCCCCTTTCTGAAAACATACTATTGCTGTGATTTATCCACACTGGTAACTCATTCTTTGTTATTGCTGAGTAACATTCCATTGCTTGAATGAACCACACGTTGTTTACCCATTCTCCGCTTAATGGACATTGGGGCTCCTTACGATTATTGGTTTTTATGAATAAAGCTGTTATAAATATTCTTATACAAGTCATTTTCTGAACACACATTTTTATTTCTATTGTGTAAATACTTGGGAATGGAACTATTGTGTTGTGTTAGATATTTCCTTTTATATCTACTTTTTGCCACCATCACTTTATTCTTCATATCAGTAAACACTGCAATAAAAGGACATGACTAACATTTTTAACCTACAAAAATGTATAACCTAATTTTTCTTTTTCCTGTGAGAAAA
>CM053608.1:29689568-29703868 GCA_028646535.1 Procyon lotor
CTAATACTTTTGTTCGTTGGTGGTTAAAGGCCATGGAATTTCTAGCTTGAGTCCGTCAGCCTGCTGCTTAATGCCACACACTATTGATTTTTAACTAGTTTTCAAAGCACAGCTGTCAGACTTATGCATTCATATAAAGATCCTTTTTCTTAATGGTGACTTGAAGATCTCTTTTCTTTGCTTCTACTGTGAAAACTAGTCAGCTTGACAGGAAATTTGGATTTATCTGGGAGAATTCAGTACAAGTATCTATACTTTATAAACTCTGAACTATAATGAAAGTCTAGTAACACATAATTGACAACACACTAATTTTCCCCAACTGTCCCTATATAGTTAGGAAAGCATATACAGTCAGTGGGGGTGGGGTTTGGGGGGAGTGTAATCATATGTCTCAAATTTGGAGGAGGTTCCACATGTTGCATATTTTAAAATTTTACTTTGCTACCCTTGAGTATGATAAAAGAAACATTTGGAGTCTCCTCTCATTCATTGTAGCTACTTGTAATTCAGGTGATTCAATGTACAAGGTGTCTGGTACATTTTTAAATTCTAAATGAGCAAAAGGATACTCGATGTCCTCGTTTTAGGTAGTATGTTATTACAGAGACTCTGTTCTATCCACTTTCATACACCGTTATTTCAAATACTTTTTTCTATTAATTTCATCTGAGTTTTCTTAAGCTACTTCACAAGAATGGCAGCATGAAGCGCTTGTTTTGCCCACATGATTATGTTCATGTTATTTATTTTGTTTGCTTTAAAAATAAAGACACAATCTGAGTTCTTTCCCAGAGGAGTTTAGAGTGTGTTTACATAGGTGATTCATGTGTGGAGGTCTACATAATGTTTAGCAGTTGAGGCGCTGGTCACTGTTTTTTGTAGTAAATCTTTGGGGAGTTTGCTTTTGTTGGAGCTTACTTCTTAAGAATTTGAGAAGGATCAAAGAGGAAGCAGGGTGATTTGCATGCCAAATAATTCTTCCTGTGAACTCCAGGGAATTTGATTTCAGAGCACTGTTCCTAGGCCTGTATTTTGCTTCTGAACCTCTCAATTCCATTCTCTTGGAGTTTATGATAAATATAATTCAGGCCCCTTTCTTCCAGAGGACTTATATCAACTTCATGAATGAACTGTGTCTTTGGAATTTATACTCCCCTCCCTGCTGACTATTTTTCTTTCCTTTACCCCAAACCAAAAAGGAAGCAATGAAGTCACTTTGCAACTTCATTGGAAAATCAGCAAGCAGCCTTTATTGAGTACTTAAAATGGTTAAGTAATAGGCACCAGGAAATTGCAAAGAAACAGCAGACTTCTTTCCAGGTCTCAAGCAATTTATAATTTAATTAATTTTATAGAAAAAGGTAGAATTATCGGATGTTTTGGCACAGATCTTTGATTTTGGTCACATTTCTAATTCTATAGGAAAAAAGGAAAGTAAAATCCTCTAACAAATAGAAAATACCATACCTAAGGAGCTATTCTATTAAAGCCCTTTATTAAGTATTATTTTGGTAAATAATGTACTGTGAGAGTCTTATAGAGTGTTAATTAAACAGATGCTCTGTAGCTGACAGATTGAAATCAATCAGTGAGGCAGAGAACTAACTCATAGTGTTGTAAGTGGTAAAATGAGTAAAGATGCCAGTGTAAGTGTTGTGGAGGGTGTGGGACATTACCTCATTAGTTTTAGTACTTGAGTCTGTTCTACTCTCCCAGGACTTCCATCTCCTAGAGAGTCAAGAGTAATAGACTCCCCTTACCAGTGTATGACTGACAGGTGGGTGAGTTTTGGTGTTTAGCTTTTTAGAGTTAGAATAAACTGTTTACCACTGAGATGTTCACATCCTTTTAAGAGCTAGCTAACGCACATGCTGCTTACTAGTAACGTGTCATCAGGAGTCTGACTTGCTAAGAATACAAACTAAGAAATACACAACACACACAAAGCACTCACAAAATGTTAAGCAGACGTCAAAGGTTCCGTAAATCCGTCAGAACCAACTTGTTCAATGAAGTGGTATCGTATTACTGCAGAAAGCACTTTTCTTTCTATCTGGGTTAATATAAATCGTGTTATTTCCTTTTCTAAGAAATATTTACTCTAGAAAGAGTTAAAAACAATTGTAAAGTCAACACAAATAAGAACGGGTAAACATACTTTGTTAGTCCTCGGCATGGGGATGGTGCTTACTTCATAGCTACTAGCTTTTATAAAAAAAGGAAAAGTTGTACCATTTTGGTGTTAAAAGTGAAGTTTGAGGACTGAGAACTGGACAGACTAAATAATCGTGAACAAAATGTGGGCAGTTTTTCTTTTTTTTAATTTTTTTTAAAATATTTCATTTATTTATTTGACAGAGAGAGATCACAAGTAGGCAGAGAGACAGGCAAAGAGAGAGGGGGAAGCAGGATCCCCTCTGAGCAGAGAGCCAGATATGAGGCTCCATCCCAGGACCCTGAGATCATGACCTGAGCCAAAGGCAGAGGCTTTAACCCACTGAGCCACCCAGGCACCCCTTCGGGCGGTTTTTCTTAACATGTAAATCCATGACAACCTCTCCTTCTATAGTGTTATCTAAGCTCCGATGTTTGTTCTTGGAGAAATTGTGGCTTACAGATGTTTTCATCTCTTCCCAGGTATAAGGAAAGGGTCGCTTCTAAATTTAGGATATAATTTGGAAGTTAACTTTGTTTTACTCTCCATTTTCTCCTTTCTGAGCCTTAAACTGAAAAAATTATTTTGTTGTCTTTCTGCAGGATTACACAGTTTGGAATCTGATTTAGTGGTTTCAGGATGGAATCTGTCACTGTGTTTAAAACAAACAAGACAGCGAATGAATAGTTACCGGTTCCCTTGTTAGAAAAAAATTTTACCCACATGGTTATTTACATTTTCCTAATTGCCATTGGCGTTTTCTTTCATCTTCAAATACATTTGGAGGAAACCATTGCTCCTCTCATGTGACCATGTTCCTCCTCCAACAGCTTCCCTGTTGGGGGAAATGAAGGAAGAAAGAAATCACAGCCCTTTCCTGTACAAAAAGTCTTAAATGAAATATCCCCTTTGTATCACTCAAAATTTGTTTCCTATCACTCACCTCCTTCCTTCATCTGCAGCAGACTCTCCAAGCATACTCCTGCCTTAGGGCCTTTGTATTTCTTGTTTCGCCCCACCCGCGCTTCTTTTTTTCCTCAAATATATCCGTGCTTTTATATTCTTATTTCATTCTAGTTTCTTCTCAGTTTTTTCCAAAATGCCTGAAGGCCAAATGATAATTATTTTCCAGAACAGGAGAGAACTATTTTTTTCTCCAAAATTGTTTGGCTCTGAGTTTTCAAAAGATCTTTATGTAATGCCTTCTATTAGTATGCACAGAACAAAAATTTGTACTGGACAGTAGTCTCAAATATCTTTGCGTTGTTGGGTGAGATACAGTATGCAGAAATACGTATGTTAACTAACTGTACCATCCATTTGTCTGAATTTTATTGCATATCCTGTGGGTGCCCAGTGCTTTCTTTAACTTCACTGCCATCATTTTCATGATGACATCTTTAAAGGCCTCCTCGTTGCTCTGTCCACATCAGCACTTGCCTCCCAGTATTCCCTTGGCAGTCAGACTGCTCAGAGTACGCAAAGGAAGACCGTACTCCCTAGGATCTGATGGCTTTTTGTTCATGTAGCATAAATTCTAGTTATCTCATCACCGGCCCCAATGCACACCTTCGTCTGGTTCTGCCCTCCTCTTCAGTCCTTCATGAGAGTCTCCTTTGCTCACTAAACTTTAACAGCACTGGCCTGCTTTCACTTTCTTAAATACAGCATGCTGTCTTCTACCTTAGGAACTCTCCCTTTTGTGCCTGTAGTGTTTCTTCATCAGTATTCAAAATATATCTGTGTTCCTAACCTCTGCCTCCAACACTAGACTGCCAAAGTCAAGGACTATTCCCTTTGCTCATTCATTATTGTGCCTCTGTAGCCAGCACCATGGCCAACACCCAGCAGATAAAATCAAATAATTGTTGTCAAAGAAACAAAAAGAACATGGGTTGTAGAATGCCTTATGAAAGACCTGGACTTCGTGTGTAGAGCAGAGGAGGACAGCCTCATTAACTGCCTTTGGTAGGCAGTTTCATCATAGCATTGATGGAGGGGTGGAATCTTGAAGATAAGGATCTGAAGAGAGGGAAAGGGAATTTCAAGCAGAGAGTATGGGAAAACACATGTCCTTGTGGGCAGTGTTAAGTATTGACTATAGCTTAGTGTTTTCCAGGGGAGAAGTCTGAGATGAGCCTGAAGGTGCACTTTGAGGCCTAACTGTAGAGAAATTTGGATCTGCTTTGGGGACTTTTTTTTTTGAAGTAGGTTCCTTATGTCTTCCTATCTCTCTCAGAAAACCAGGATGGGAGATGATTTGGAGAATGGCAAAATTGCAGGGAGTCAGTTTAGGGGGCTCTAAAAACCATAAAAGCTTGAGATAGTGAGGTGTCTTCAAGGGAGTATTTGGTACATGGAGCAAGTCAAGGGTGAGAGATGAGAGCAGAAGGGGCAGTCAGCCTGGGATACTAGGTGAAATATACATTATGGACAGCAGTCAGACTTGTAGAAAAACATGTTTAACAGCATAGATCATAATTTCAGATGTAAGCTTTTGGTTGTGTTACTAGAGAGATGGTTTTAAAATCCTTAGGCATGTGGGGAAAGGTTTTAACTAATTGTAGGGTGTGGAATAGGGACTCAACACAAGATGAATTAAACAATAAATACTTAGTGCATAGAAACACTTGTGTATTTTATAAGTTCCCATTTCGTCGCCTTTAGCCAATATTTTTAGTTTTGCATGTTGTTCAACTTAGGATACAAGCAGATATATCCAATTAAATGGAAAATTTAGAAAGAGAACTCTGTTGTTTAAAGATGTCTTTTTTGGGGCGCCTGGGTGGCTCAGTCGTTAAGCGTCTGCCTTCAGCTCAGGTCATGATCCCAGGGTCCTGGGATTGAGCCCTGCATCGGGCTCTCTGCGCAGCATGGAGCCTGCTTCTCCTGCTACCATTCCCTTTGCTTGTTTCCCCTCTCTCGCTGTGTTTCTCTCTGTCAAATAAATAAAAATCTTTAAAAAAAAATGTCTTTTTCTTTATTCCAGACATTACCCACCTATAAAAACACATGTAAAACATATCATGTGTAAACTGTTTTTTACCTGCTAGTTCAGTGTAGGTTCTGATCGGATTCGAAGCTAAGTGAAATTCTTCTTCCTGTTGCATGTAAAATTTTGTACTTCATAGAAATGAGGCAAGCTCTCTAAAGTCTTCACTTTCTCTGCTCTTCAGAATTTGATTGCCCCTGATAATAATGCTCCTAGATACACCTTTTACTTACATAAATTTTTAAAAACATCGAAGAGAGGGGGATTTTCTTTCTAATAAGACTTTTGGCCAGCAGCATTTCTCAATCCTGAAAGAATGTCATTCACTGCAGCAGGTGGTTTAAAAATATTTACTTATGGGTAGATAAAGAGTTCTCATCTGCTGTAATTTTCCTGTCTTGAAGCCCCCCCCCCCCAAGGTATGACGTTTCTTTGTATTGTGCAGGACTGTTAAAAAGTAGTTACCCTGACCAGACGGGTTAATGCATGGTCATGATGAAAAGCAGGGTGTTTGGGATTCAACGTAGATGGCAGAAATGGAAGATGTCAGAGAAGTCATATATTAAAGAGAATTTGAATTGGAAACCAAATCCCAATCTGCCACTGGGAACATTTTGATCATTTTGATTTATTAAACTTTTATAACAGCATTCAGGTGGAGCGGAATTAAAACCCTTTAGTCTTCGATAGTTTATGGCATGCCAACCACTATGTAACTGGTATCATTTTTGAAGGTTCTCTTAGCAATTGGTGAAGAAGGAGAAAAAAATGGGTGTGAGAGATTTATTTTAAAAGGCAGTTTTCACAAATATTGTATCTAACTTTAAATAATTCTCTTTTGTTTGTGTTGTGTTTGGGATAAACAAGTGTCTTGTGATTTCAACAAACTAAGTACCTTAAAGTTCTGGTTTTGACAATTAGTGGATTTTGGATTGAAATATTGTATTTGTACACATGTTATAGCTATCTTCCCTTTGCAGTGTCTGTACCTTTGTCTGCCAAGGCATCAGCATCTGTCTTTATCTAAGTTTGTATTTCTGAGTTTTATGGATAAATATTAATACATAGTAATAAAATTGAAATTCTAGCGCATTTTGAAGCCTAACTTACAAAATAAAATGAAACAAAACAATACCATTTCCCGATAACTGTTGGAATTCTGTAACTCGGGTCTTTTAAAAAACATCGTTTGGCATCAGCAAGCAAGCATGAGTCTTTTCTGAACAGTGGCTCCATAATAAAGAGAAATCAATTACTATTAGAGAAGCACTGTGGTGCTTAAAGGTATTACAAGGTTAAAGGTATTACAAGTTCCCACTTGTTTTGCAACCAGGAGAGGGTACTTAGTTGTGAATCAGGAAGGATGCAAAAGATGGATGAGACAGAGTTCAAGGAGCAGTAATGGGAAGGTCCTGGACTTTCGTTCCGACCTGTCTCTGCAGTAATGATGGATAGTTTGGTGGCAAGTAATAATACCAGCTGATGAAAGATACATCTCAGCATCTCGAGCCACCGCGTACTGGCAACCTGTTGGCGTCCTAGGTCATAATGATACCTGATTTGCAACCAAGCGGGTTTGCTGCATTTAGCAGCCTAGATTTTTGGCAGCTGCGAAGGAAGCAAGGAGCATATCAAACACTCCTGCACATTGTAAATTTAATTACCTCATATTTATGCAGAGTAGTTGTTGACAGGATCTTGTAAGCTATGCTAATATGGTAGGTAATTTGTTACCTCCAGAAATCACTTTCCATGTGTCTTCTGATCATTATCATGAAACATGATAAATGATCTAGCCCATGAGGTATAAATGAAAATGAAATGGATAATTGGATTCTATGTCTAAATTGTGGCTGGAATAGTTGCAACAATTATAATTAAATTTATCTCATAAAAATGTGTTTGGCAATATTTTAGTGACCTATCACCGTCTTGAACCTAAGGTGTTAAATGAAATTACTCTTGAGATGATTACAGAAAGTTTATAACAATTATTTTTTTAAAAATACCCAATACTGTAAATTTTCTCTTTTCTTGCCTTACTTGCCTATATTTTGAAAGTATCTTGTTTATCTGTAATGCGTTTAAGCAATTGATACTGATAATCTTCTTTGGGGACTGAAAATGAAACATTTTGTTCTTTTCGTCGGTGCCTTGGCTGAATGTAATTGAAGTTGTTTTTATGAATATCTTTTATTATTAGCAGCACATGTCTTCCTGCTGGGTTATGAAAGTGTGCCCTCTTGCTGAGAGTGTGTGTGTGTGTGTATGTGTGTATGTGTTGTTGTTGTTGTTGTTGTTGTTGTTTTGATTCTTATACGGGAATGTATCTGAAATACTGAAATAAAGTAGTTTGTTTTAAAAATCATCAGTTTTGCCCTTTCCCTCTCACTTCTCTTCACTTCACTTTAAATAACAAAATTGTTTTATTATCAACATAAAAGCACTCTTAAGTTATTCACTGAATTTATTAACATTTTTAAGCAGTTATTATACGTTAATTATTGTATTTCTTACTAATAAAAAATGAGAAGACACATGATCTTTAGGGCCTTTTAAGTCTCTGTGTAGCTATGGGAATATCTAGTCTTGAGGTTCTAACATTGTACAGTGTCTCCCTTTACCTGAATGCAATTCCTTCCTCTCTTCTACTTTCTTTCTGTAAGGGGTAAACAGACTGTTTACACCTCTTCTCTCCATTTCCAACGAAAATGGAGCTTTTCCAGATTTAGTTAGCAGCAAAACAGAAATTAAAAAGTGATCTGGAAATACGGATTTTCTTTTGTTTTTGTTTTTTGGGGTTTTTAAAAAAGATTTTATTTACTTATTTGAGTGGGAGACAGTGAGTGGGAGGGAGAGGGAGAAAGAAGCTGACGCTCAGAGCCAGATGCGATCGCACAGCCGTAAGACCATGACTTGAGCCAAAACCAAGACTCAGACCCTTAACCAGTGGAGCCAGCCAGGTGCCCAATATGGCTTTTCCTTTAAGTGAAATATGTCAGTAAGTGAGGCCTGTCCCTAGAGATCTGGTTTTCCTCTCAAATTTTATGCTTAAAATTTCCATACTTTACATATATATTGATGATGAAGGTAGTAGCTAGTGTACCAACTCAGGAGCTTATTTTAGTAACTGATTGCTGTAATGGGGCATAATGAACATGATTAAAACATTGATTATTTCTAGTAAATATAAATTAAGTGAAACAGAATATAAGTGTTTAGTATAAGCTGTAATTTAAAAAAAGCACTTACATCTACAGTGTGCGAGGTGCTGTTAAAGAAGGTTTACATACATTACTTCTCTAGTTTCATGACAACTCTTGATGGCCCTAGTTTTCCCCCAGGGGACCTGAGGCTGTAGGTAAAGTTGCTCAGACTGTGTAGCTCTAAGGGGCCGACCCCAGATTGTAACCCAAATCTGACTCTAGAGCTTGTGCTCTTTCTTTCACCAAACCACGGTAACATTACACAGTATATAAACTAACTGAATTTACACAGCGGTATTTAGAAAAATACCATTTGAAGCAAGATTTAGAGAGATATCAATAAGAAACAGATTTGCGAGTTTTCTTAAGTTTCAGTCATTCTAACTACTATGTCACTGTGATTATTCAATTGTCATTTTAGAAATAGTGCATTTATTTCAGGTTGCTTGGCTACTGTCTTTAACTACATCCTGTCCCAACAAAAGTAGCATTATAGCTATAACCTACCATTTTATTTATTTTTATTGTTTTATATAACCTACCATTTTATAGCAGTGGTTCTCAATAGAGGAGTAGGAGATGTATAACCCTCTTTAAATCAAATAAAGGCTCTTTAAAAAACTACGGTTCCCACACACCACTTTCCCAGATTCTGATGTACTAACAGAAACATGCACACTCAGGAAAATGTACATGCTCACTCAACTTAGATTCCAGCAAGCCTAGCAAGGTTTTTAGAATCTAGATAACTGGCACATGGGTGGTTTTGAAAAGCTAAGAAG
Source organism: Procyon lotor (assembly GCA_028646535.1). Taxonomy (NCBI): domain Eukaryota; kingdom Metazoa; phylum Chordata; class Mammalia; order Carnivora; family Procyonidae; genus Procyon; species Procyon lotor. The sequence goes on from CM053608.1 coordinate 29,698,707, forward strand.
CTCTTCTGCTATTCCTTCTGCATTCTTCTTTCTCTCCTCCCTGAGCATTCTTCTTGGATTTTATACCAAGAATTATGAATTGCTTCTGTATCTGCATAAAAACTTTGGAAATATTTAATATGCCTTTAATAATCCCTGAATGTGAGTGTGGAGGGGGTCATTCAGAATTCAATAGCCTATCCTCTTTCTGGTCTCACAGTGTTTGGTAGTCAAAGAAAGCCCATCCACACTTACTATTAATTTCACATGAATATTAACAACTTCAGACCGTCCCCTGGACACCTTTAGCAAGGGGGGCTTTTCTGTGGTCCAGCCATCTCTGATCAAGTCACATGAATATCTCAGACTCTCTGGCTTATTTTTTATTTTTATTTTCCTTTCTTTGTAGATTACCTCTATTTTGTTTATTTCAGCTTGGTTGTAAGAGGATTAGAAAACTTTTAATGTATGTTCTGGAGGACGTTTTCTCCTTCATTTACTCTCTTTTTATATTCAAGATAGGGATGTGCTCAGACTCGGTATGTAGAAAGTCAAATCATAGGCCAAATTCCCTTTTTCAAACAACTCACTCGCAGAGTAGCTCCATTTCCATGTTTCCTACCTCTGGTTTAAGTCTAGAGGGATGTTACTAGGTAAACTCAAAAGAGTTTTTCTGTGAACTAATAGTGGCAATGCAATCAAAGTTTATATAATGTCAGGACACTATTGACAACCTAAAACTGGCATGATTCCAGAATAATGTGAAATAAAAGGAAATTATAATAGATGCTATGGGAAATGTATGAATCGGGCAAAAATAGTATTCAAATATAAATGAATTCAAAGAAACAATTCTCAAGAACTTATAGTTACAAAGCAGAAAGTAGGTTTACTTGATGCTCTTATATGATGGAGTGACCTCTTACTTAATATTCAGAGGTGACTGTGGAACTCAACTACTCCCTCCAAGATGAACTTGACTCATCTTAAAGACAGGAAGATTTTAATGCCCATACTTTTGCAGATAGACATCCTTCTTGTTTTTTTCTGAAGACAGAGATTCTAAAATTTTAGAAGTCAAGAGCTGATACAATAAAGTGTAGAAGAAAATATAGTCTTTTTCAGTGATTTAGGTATTTTCAAGAGAAACTGACTAAATTGGATTTTGCCATAAATACTGCCTTAAAATTTTAAATCTCAGTTAGGATGAGATTCACAGTCCCCGAGTTATGTGGTAGAGGTGTGTTTGTGAGCAGAAGATTTGAACCAATTAGATACACAGTTATCATTATTCTTATATATATTTTAATTTCTTATCTATGTATAATGAGACATAACAGTATACATTAAAAAATATGACTTTATAAATATAGCTTGATCAATTTTCACAAATTAAGTATGCGCAGAATCCACATCAAAAAGTAGAATATTGAGGGGGGCACGTGGTTGGCTCAGTTGGTTGAGCGACGGCCTTCAGCTCAGGTCATGACCCTGGAGTCCCAGGATCCAGTCTCCTTGGGCTCCCCACTCAGCAGGGATTCTGCTTCTCCCTCTGAACCTTCCCCCCCAACCCCATGCTCTCTCTCTCTTTCATTCTCTCTCGCTCAAATAAATAAAATCTTAAAAAAAAGTAGACTATTGCAGTGCCTGGGTAGCTCAGTCTGTTGAGCTTTAGACTCTTAGTTCCTGCTCAGGTCATGATCTCAGGGTCCTGGGATTGAACCTTGCATCAGGTTCTATGCTGAGCGGGGAATCTGCTTAAGGATTTCTCTCCCTCTGCCCCTCCCCCACGTGCTCTCACCCTCTCTCTCTCTCTCTTTCTCTCTCTCTCAATAAATAAATAAATAAATCTTAAAAAAAAAAAAATATTGCTAGGACTCCAGAAGCCTCCCTTCGTGTCACTCCGCCCATCCCTTAGGGTAACCACTGTCCCTGGCTTCTAACAGTAATGAGTAACTTAGGTCAGTAGAATTCTATAGTTTATCTGGCTTCCCTCTCTAACACTGAGGTCATGAAATTCATTCATATTGTTGCATGCGGGTCATTTGACATCATTGTTGTAAAATATTGTATCTGGTGACTGCCACAATTTATTCATTTTACTGATGTTAGGCATGTAATCTGTTTTCACTTTGAGCTATTTTTAATAGTGGTATTCTGGTACATGACTGTTGTGGAACAGATGTACTCGTTTTGAGGGGAGCCTATACCTGGAATTGGAATTTCCACATAATAGGGTAGGCTAATGTTCAGCTTTAGCTGGTAGTGGCTTACAGAGTTTTTTATATTTGTTGTACTAATATACAGTCCAACTTGAAGCATGAGAGTTCTAATGGTCGCATATCCTCACCAATACTAGATAATATCCTACCTCCTATTTTTAGTTATCTACTTATGTTCATTCTTTCATTTGTTCATAAATATATTTATTCAGCAACCATTGATTGATTGCCTAATATGTCAAGCCCTGAGAACACAAACTCAAAGACAAATAATGTAGGAGTCTTACCTTCTAGTTGCTCAGAAACTAAAGATAGAAAGAAAAAAATATATATAGATAAACCTCAAGAAAAGGTTTGCTGGCACCATGACTTAAGGAATGCAGACTTGACCATTGTCCTTTTGCTCACCACATAATTGACATTTGAATTTATAAAGAGAATTTAAATTTACAATCAGTAAATTATCTATTTAATATGATGTATATTTATATATTAAAATAAACTAACTTTTGAAACAGTATTAAAAATAGCCAAGCCTGGACACCTGGATGGCTTAGTTAGTTAAGTGTCAGACTTTTGATTTTAGCTCAAGTCATGATCTCAGGGTTGTGAGATCAAGCCCCAAGTTGAACTCCACACTGGGCATGGAGCCTACTTAGGATTCTTTCTCTGTAGGGTGCCTCAGTCAGATGAGCATCTCACTCTGGATTTCTGCTGGGTTCATGATCTCAGCGTCATAGGATCAAGGCCTGGGACTCCATCCATGCTCAGTGTAGAATCTGTTCAACATCCTCTCCTTCTACCCCTCCATCCCAAAATAAATAAAGACATCTTTTAAAAAAAAAAAAAAAGATTATCTCTATCTGCCCCGACTCCCCACTCCCCACAGCCCCGCCCATGCGCCCACGCTCTCTCTCTTTAAAAAAAAAAAAATCCAGGCCCAAATTAGAGCTTTTACATTTTAAACATTTTAAACACATTCTGCTGTATAGGAGTAATATATCTGGTATACCTCTGTGATTAATTTCTAAACTAATCTCCTTGACCTTTGCCCAGTGTCAAACTCTTAATTTAAAACATGAATGTAGACAAAACATACATATTTGAAAATAAAAGTATGTGACTTTAGAATAAGAAATGGTAGCCTTCAGGTATAATAGGGAGATCTCTCAGTTGTCAAGTTTAATGCGTGTGTCATTTTATAAAAATTTATGCCAAAGAAGCATACTTTTTTCTCCTCTTTATAATATTTAAAATAGATTTCCTTACCCAATTCTTAGTTATCTTTAGTCCACTGACGAAAGTAATGTTTACAAGATCCTTCAGTGTCCATGAAAATGCACATTTTACGCATTATTTTTCCCCTAGCAAATTTTCAGTTGATCTGGCTAATGTTGCAGAAGGATGGAAAATTTGAAGTTCACAGAAAGAATATATGAACAGTCTAGGTCAGTAGCCATTTCATGTCCTTATTTTTACTACACTTGATCTTAGCCAAAAGGCCGAGAAGCGATTCATGTCCTTATTTTTAAAAGGCATGATATTTAGTCAAAGTAGAGTAGTGAGGTTTCTTGCCATTTAGTAGCAGTAGCTGCGAAGGAGCCCAGCCCTTTCACTGAATAATTGTGTTACTTATGGTCTCAACACACTTTCTGTGCACCGATGGTTCAAAACTTGGGCTGCCTTCCAATATTTTATGTTTTGTATAATATATTTTGATATTCTGAATGTCCAGATACCCCATTATGGTGTGGAAATAGGGGTGGTCGAAGGGAACGAAAATCAAAGGTCTCTTTCTGGTGGAGCCGTCACACCCGTGTAAAGTATCCTTCAGTTGGTAACCATTTAATGGTTCAATATCTTTAAAGTGTCACCATCTTATTATTTTATCAGAGAGGTCTGTAATTATTCTTGTCTACCTATTTCCATTTGATGATAAAACTAGGTGTGGTGATTTTATTTTTGATGGTATTTTAGCTATTGGAGACAGGTATTTTGTCCCCTAAAGGAAGGCTAACAGAACTGTGTGATTAAAATAGGTATACAGAAGTCCTTGTAATTACAGTGACCACATTGATGGCTCTATTTTTACAGCATTGCCTTTTTTTTCATCATCATGCCTATGTACTCTCAAGTTACCCATAGAAACCTGCTTTTCTTAGTTCGGAGACTTAAGGAGAAATGTACAGAACTCTGTCCTCTAATCCCCTTTTCAGATTGCCTGATTCTTACCTGGTTACATCAGGGAGAGTTGCTCTGGAGCCACTAAATGGTATCTGCTGAGTTCTCTATCTCCCGATTTAATCAAAGACATCTAACTTAATAGGGTACATAATTGTTTTTTGTTTTGTTTTATCTCAAAATTGAGGAAATGCTCTCTAATTGCTAAGTTCTATCATTTGTCCTTTAGAATAAATCTGTATTGGAAATCTTTACATTACAAAACTGAATTGTATCTGTTTAAGCTAATGACATAGCTTCTTTGCTCTGAAGATCTTTAAGGTCTCTGAAGATTTATGCTTTTTGAACAAAAAACATCCTAAAATTATGACTGTTCTGTGGTTAGTAGTGCATATATAAAGCCTGTTAGCTAGAGGCATTATCTATAGGACTGAAGTCATATTCAGTTGTTTTTACCATGTCATCACAAATTATTTTCTATTAAGAAATGTTAATCTAGCACTTATGTACATGGAAGGATATACCTCACTAAAAGATGGCCATTCTGCTGTACCCTCCAGAGTCATGTATAAATAAGAAGTAAGTGCCGGTTCTCCTGATTGACTTGAGATAAGTAAAGTCTTGGATTTTTACATGCGTGGGAACCAGGATCATTGAATAGTATTTCCTGATTCTATGACTGCACTAATTCATTTGTTGCATGGCCATCTGTTGCTGGCTACATATATACCTAAGAACTCCATGCATTGTTTGGAATTGACTTGGAATAATTACAAAGTA
>CM053608.1:29703968-29725890 GCA_028646535.1 Procyon lotor
TGAAATGTCTGTTCACCTCTTCTGCCCATTTCTTGATTGGATTATTTGTTCTTTGGGTGTTGAGTTTGAGAAGTTCTTTTTAGATTTTGGATTCCCAACACCATTTGTTGAAGAGACTGTCTTTTTTCCACTGGATATTCTTTCCTGCCTTTTTGGGATGGAACGTTCTGAATATATCTGTGATGTCCATCTGGTCCAGTGTGTCATTTAGAAGCTTTATTTCCTTGTTGATCTCTTTATTTTTTAAAGATTTAATTTATTTGAGAGAGAGAGAGAGCACAGCAGGGGGAGCAGCAGAGGGAGAGGAAAAAGCAGGGAACCTGATGTGGGCCTCGATCCCAGGATCCCAGGATCATGACCTGAGCTGAAGGCAGATGCTTAACTGACTGAGCCACCCAGGCACCCCAGGATATTTTTAAATAATACTTTTTTCCCCAATTATATTAAACAAGATTATATATACATGTACATATACATGTATACATGTGTCTACATTTGTGTGTAGATAGAAGTATAATAGTCTCATTATAGAGATTATGCAATGAAGGTTTTTTCTTTTAATTTGCTACCTCTTGGTTTACTGGAGTCAGCCATTATATCTTAGTTTACACTAATGTAAAATGGATATAAGTGGTATTACTCTAAATCCTTTGGCCTCTAACCTAGAATGCAATAATAGCCTGTATAACCTAGGCATACTTACCATTTTATTGTCATTGACAAATGCAGTTCCCCTCCTTGCTCTTGAAAATATGTATGTATGTATGTATGTATGATTCTCCTACCTCACAAAGGTGACTGATAAGATATTGATACGATTACCTTCTGTTTATGGCCCTAGACTTGAGGGAACCAAACAGTTGAAGGCTTTTCCAGTTTTACTACTTACCTGATTGTTATTCTTGGAATCAACTGGATGTTCTTTCCTCTAAATGCATGAACAATTTTAGCTCTGACTGAGCTGAAATAAGGGATTCAGTGGCCATCAGAGAAATCTTCTGTATTAACTTCTGACTCAGTCAAAAGGAGCCATAATTTTTATCATAACATATGTGGTTTGCTGCCATATAGATTGTGGGATTGAAGGAGGCTTTTTGTAAAGTTGTTCAACTGTTGTAGTAATTCATAACTCTGAACCAACTCATTGCATAGATATTAATGAGGCACAGTCTAGTTTTGGGACAAATGAGAGAAAAATTCATAGTCATCTCAGAGTTAAATTATATGGGTTAAGAAGCAAATAAACTTCATTTTTCAGAATCCTTTCACCTTTTCATATCCTCTAAATATGAACTTAACCTTATTTTTACTTTCTGCTGGCAGATCTAAAATAGTGTGCTGCTGCTGTGCCTTTTTATTTCAAGCAGGTAATAAAGTTATTGCAGCAGTGTTTTCAAATCAAGATGAATAAAATGGCATGGTAATGCATAGGAGATAAAATTCAGTATGCAAAATTTGCAGTTTCGTTGCTGAAATGATTCTTCTTATTTCAGCACTTTAGGCAGCGGGAAAGAGCCATGTCATTGAGATTAAATACTGTAATTCTACAGATCTTGCAGTTTAAAAAAAATAAAATGAATACATATCACACAGGGATTGAAAGACAAAATGGCTTTTTAATATGAAGACTGGCATATCTTCAGAATTTTTTCCTACCCTGAATTAAATTTTGTTCAAGAAACTCAAGTTCTTGGTATATTATGATATTAGTGCAATTATATATTTTGGTAACATTTCTAAGCAATATTGTATACTCAGATTTTAATATATGTAAGTACTTTTTCTTCACATGAAAAATCCTTTTAAAAATGTATGGATCTGGTTTGACTGAAAGACGAAGAATTATATGTTTGTAGCTGAGCCCTTTATTTTTTTTTTCACAAGCTGGATAAATCATTTGATGCCACTTGGTTACTAAGCAATTGCTTAGAAAATGTTCTTTTGTTCCAGTCAACTAACTCCTTTAATTAAATAGTAACACTTTGTAGGTGCTGTGTATCAATGTCAATGCAATCCACTACCTACATGGTTCAGAGCTCAAGGTGGTAAATCTTACATTTTGAGGACTTAATTTCATCATCTGAAGATCAATTAAACAAATTAATAAACACATGTACAAAGTTTTACTATTGCCATCTCCAAATGATGGCTTTTACACTGAAGTTGTAGTCTATATCTTGTTTGGAATAGATAGAATTTATATAGATACATTTTTTCTTCTAGTGGTGTGAGGCACTTATTTTTCTCAAGGTGTTATTGAGCCAGCCACTCATTCTCTAATGATATAATTGAACTTAGTTAGACACTGGTAAATACTGAGAATGATGAGGAAGTTTTCTGAGCATATTACAGATTTTACTGGAAAGCAGAGATAAAAGAAAAAATAAAACCACTCATGGTCTCAAAGTTCCCCCATCACTGCTGGTAGCTTTTTGGTGTATTTCCTTCTGGCGGTGATGGTTGGTGGTTTTCATTTTTTCTGTCCTAGGATATACTTCTTAAAATGCAAGTTCTAATAGACTTAAATATTTAAGTATCCACTGACAGGTGTTATATAAACTTAACAACTTGAGTTCTTGAACTTTGTGTGAAATTCTGTACGACAGATACACTGTAATTTGTGTCTCTGCTTTCCTGTGGTTGAATATTTTGGTTGTTTGCTTTTTTGCTCTTCTAAACAAAGATTTAAATTTTCCTCTTACACTAAATTCCCAGAAGTGAGACTACTTTACTTTTTAAACACATCTTTATTTTGTGATATTATATTGATAGATTGTTTTCCAAAAACATTATCAGTTCACTTGCCCATAAGCAAGCTGTATCATCAAATGCCATTTAGCTATGCCTCATCAACCATAGTCAACCCTGTGTGAATACGTGATCACCTGTTCAGGGTTTGCAACCTCTTCTTCAAAATTCTACTCCACTGCCCTGTTGAGAAATGGAAATGTAAGTGATATAATATTAGGTAAGCCTAAGGCATGGATTGCTGAGGGGAAGTTATTTTTAACATTGTCATTGTGTTTCTGTAGAGGAGGCTGTTGGTGTTTTGGACTGGAGAATTCTTCATTTTGTGGAACTGTCCTATGCATATCATAATCTTAGGGGCGCCTGGGTGGCTCAGTGGGTTAAAGCCTCTGCCTTTGGCTCAGGTCATGATGTCAGGATCCTGGGATCGAGCCCCGCATCGGGCTCTCTGCTCGCTGGGAAGCCTGCTTCTCTGCCTGCTTGTGATCTCTCTCTCTCTCTCTCTTTCTGTCAAATAAATAAAATATTAAAAAAGATTATTCTTACCAATCTTTTCTCAGTCCACTCAAAGTCATTAGCACTCCTCAATCATTTGAGCAACCGCCCTTAAAGAACAGCCACTGGGAGGGAATGAAGAAACTCCTGTTTAGCTCTACATAACTAACTATTTATGGATAAAAAAACACATGCCATAAGGGCACGTGGGTGGCCCAGTCAGTTGGGCAACTGACTCTTGGTTTCAGCTCAGGTCGTGGGGGGTTGCACTCAGTGCGAACCCTGAATGAGTTTCTCTCCTCTCCCCACCATGCTCCCTCTTGCCTTCCCCCTAAAATAAATAAATAAATAAATAAATAAATAAATAAATAAATAAATAAATAAATATTTTTACAAATACATAGTATAAACAATATATATATCACTAAATGAGAGCTTTGCTATTTAATCAAAGTTTTTTTTTCTCATTTTCTCACCGTATTTCTACATACTTAACTGAAATCATGTGTATTTATTTCATGGTTCTCAGAAGTTTCTGGTATGTGAAGTATTGTGAGTGTGGGCAGTGGGTCACAGTGCACACTCTTTCCATAGTCCACCGTAAGTATACACGAACACTGATCTAATTTTCATGGAGATGATAATAGATGAGAGTAGTTCCCTTGGATTGATACTTGGCCTAGGTACTGGCATGGGAGCCCCAGGTTTAGCAACATCCAAACTCCGTGATGTCTTAGAATTCACTTTATTTGGGCAGGTCAAGCTTAGGAGCCTCCTGCATGATATGACTTGGAAAAAGTATCCATCAATTGGATTGTTGGATTTAAAAAGGGACTTTAATATATTAAATTTTAAGATCATTTTGCTTAAAAAAAAAATCAATGCAGAAATTCTAAACATAATTAACATAGTAATTTATCTGAAGGATAATTTATGGAATTTACTAATTGTATCATTGATATGAGCAAAAATTATGAGATAATAGCCAGAAGAGTGAATGGAGAGGTATTTGGCTCCTTAAGGAGTTTATTAGGACTGTAAATTTGAAGTATCAGGAAAGTCAGAGTGAAAATCATGAAAGAACTATTATTCTTCTCATAAATATATCTGCATTACACTTCATAAAGTGTGCATCTGTGAGAAACCTTGTTCATGAATCTGAAAATTTTCAAATGTGTACTTTATGTTTCAACATCTAAGGAAAAATTAAATTATGTTGTCATACATACGATATTAAATGCCCAAAGAAAATGTTTCTAATGATCCATACCTTGCTTTCCATTTCTTATGGGAAATAAGGTCATCTTCTTACTCATCAGTGGTACTATTTCAAGTTTCTTGAAGCACTCAAGTACCCTTAAATTACACTGTTATCTTTTTAAGGTATAATTTAAAATGATTTAAAATTATGATAGGGTAGCTGATAAATAAATGCTTGAATTATTTGGTGCACTGATGTCATTCTTCCTGCTCACAGTCTCTACTGTCTGTCCCCCTTTATTTACTTCAGCATTTTAATTGGTGATGAGGAAGAAAATTAAACAACATGAAGCATGAACTAGTGAATTTTCTTTTTTAACTGCAACTGGATCAGAATTTTGAAGCAGGGAATGATAAAGAAATAGAGTAACATTGATTTTGAAGTGATCCGTTCATTTGAGAAAATAAATGATAGTAAATAAAATATCTGTCTCCAAGGCAAATAGTACAATATTGATTTTTACAGGAATTTAGATATGGTAAGGGAACATTCAGTCCTGTAGTCATTCAAAGTAATGATGTTCATCTTTATTTTTATTTCCTTAAAAATATAAATAGCAAAAAAAGACAATGTGGATAAATTGTTTGCTCTTTGTAATTTCCACTGCTCAGAACCTAACTATGAAACTTTCCTAGGAGAAGTATTTTCAGCTCATAGGCTTCTAAACAACTAGAGTAAAGATAGAGCTGAGATATTTCCCAGGAGAAGGACGAGATCATAGTATGTGTCTGTGGTAGACTGAAAAATGGCCCCAAATATCACAAGTCCTTATCCTTGGAACCCATAACTGCTGGCTTCTCTGGAAAAGTGGTCCTGGAAGATGTGACTAAGTGAGAGGTCTTGATATGGGCAGATCTTGAGTTATCAGTGTAGACCTTAAGTGCAGTCACAGGTGGCCTTAAGTAGAAGGTTGAGGGATATTTGACAGCAGGGAGAAGAGCAGAAGGCAGTGTGAGCAATAAGATTGGAGTGATGTGGCCACAAGCCAAGGAATGAATACCCACAGCCAGCAGATGTTGGAAAAGGAAAGGGACTCATTCTGCCCTAGTTACTTGGAGGAAGTAGGGCCTGGTGCCACCTTGAGTTTGACCTAGCAATACTGATTTTGAATATCTGGCCTCCAGAGCCATGAGAGAATAAATTTCTGTTGTTTACGCCATCCAGATAGTGATCATTTGTTACAGTGGCCATAGGGAACAAGTGCAGGGCCCTTGGCCTGCTTTGATGGTAAGAGTGCTAATCTTAAGAAACTTTTAATCAAGCCTTCTTTGATGAGTAAATAAAACAATTTGGAAGGCAATAGGACTGAGAGGTATTTGATTGATTTATTTAGAAAGATGAATAGAGAAGTGCCATTTGCCTTGATGTTTACTTTGGTAACTGACTTTTTTTCTGGCTTTGTGGCTTCTAGTTCTGATTTTGCATTTTAGTAATTAATCAAATGTTAATAAGTGACACACATGTTTGTAAAATAGTGTTGTAATAGGAATAATTGGATGAGGATATAGTTTCATAATGACTTATCTTGATTTCAAGGCACTTTTTGAAATTATCTGAAATAAAGCAATTTGAATGTACAATTACCATTGTATAATAGTTTTAGATCTAGAATAATGAATGTAAGTTATTAATTGAAAGTTAATTGGTAACATTGGCAAAGTTTATCCTGTATTTTGGGGATTGCATGCTTCAGCTGATACCTAGTGTACAATTGGGATTTACTCACACCACACCTCTGGGTCTGATAGTGTATTAAGTTATGAAGAATATTAATATTGCTGCAGAACAATTACTTGTTCATTTGCTAGCTGATTAAAATTCATGCATAATTTATTGAAATGAATAGAGATTTTATAAATAAGCCTCCTTGTTCTCAAGGGCCTAAAAACAAAATATATATGCTAATACGAGGCTACTCTTCTAACATAAAAAATTAAATATGTAGTGGTATATTAGTCTCATGAATGCTAGATTTCACTTCTAGTCATGCTGTTAATCAAGGTATATGCTTCTACATCTCTCTGAACATTGTCACAGTTCTAAATTTGAGCTACTGCCTTGGCGACTGCACTACCCCTTTTGTTGACCATAGCAAATGAGATATAAACCTGATGAGGGTGAATTATTACCCTTCTTCAGGCTAAGCACCTGATTATATCAAAGTCATTTCTTCATGTACACAAAACACTAGTGATGAATATTAATTTTTGGTTTTAAAATTTATATGCTCTCTGGAAAAACAAAGCAAAATAACAGCCAATATGGGGCTTGTTGACACATTTAGAAATGTAAAGTCTTTAGCAATTCTTGAATTAATGCCTGGTTTGCCAATGAAGAAATTGTAATGTCAAGAAGTTACATAACACGCTCACATTTACCCAGCTATTTGTATGTGCATTTCGTGAACCTAGAATCTCCTGATTGAAATTTCATTTTCTTTTACATATTATTTCCTTAAAGATAGAAATGACGGAAGAAATATTATGCTTTACTTTTTCACTTGTTTCTAATAATATGTTTTGTTGTCGCTCTTTCCCACTCGTTTCTCTCCCTTCTGCGCTCCTCCTCTGTTTGCTTCTTACTTTCCACAGCAATGGTGTGGAGAGTTTGGGTGGATGAGATTTATCATTCAAAATACAGTTATTAGTTCAGGTTTCAGAATACTCGTAAATATATAGATTAACCAAGGTTTGTTATTCATAATTCATTTGACAAATCACTCCGTCATATTAAATATGAGAACTCTTGAAGTTGTTGTTCCATTGTGATGTATGCAGAGGCATTGCTGCTTTAGGTTAGAACCCTAGTAAGCTGTGGATTTAGCTTCATTTACTACTTAACTTACATTAGTCAGTATATGAGCCATCTGGAATGAAAACAAACATTGCACATATGAGGCAACTCAGTTTATTTGCAAAGTACAGACTGGTTCTTAAAATATGTGCAACACTGAGAAAGTCTGGGAAGATATTTGCATTTCTTCTATTACGCTCATTTCTCTATTCAGTTCCATTTTAGCTCAAGGTTTAGAAAATATATCAACTTTCTCTTTTTGTCTACTAAGACTTTTGTAAACTTGAAATATACAAGTCTTTAGTTTATGGTAAAATTTCATGATATGAGGGGTGCCTGGGTGGGTGGCTCAGTGGGTTAAAGCCTGGGATTTAGGTCAGGTCATGATCGGGTCAGGTCGTGATCTCAGGGTCCTGGGATTGAGCCCCGCATCGGGCTCTCTGCTCAGCGGGGAGCCTGCTTCCCCTTCTCTCTCTCCCTGCCTCTCTGCCTACTTGTGATCTCTCTCTCTCTCTGTCAAATAAATAAATAAAATCTTTTTTAAAAAATTTCATGATATGAAGTGTCTAGCCTCCTCTTTCTTTAGCAAATAAATGAAAATTCCAAACTATTTCAGTTTTATTTAAACTTTTTATTTTGTGAGTAGGTTCTCAATTGAAGTCAGTTGTGAAAGTTGGAATAGTTCTCCCTTTACACAATTTTGACTCTATGTTGTTGAAACAATTTTTAAACCGTAAAGATCAGACATTGTAATGTTTGTAAATCAGATGTTAAGAACTACTTTTTCTAGAAATGGAAATAATTCCACATGTAGGTTTTACATAGTACATACATTATCTTACATGATCTTAGTTTTATATTCACTTTAAACATGCGCCTCATGAACCACAAGCTCCTATGGATCTACCGATAACCAGTTTGAAAGCTATTGCCATAATGAGACATGATTACTGATGGGACTAACTTAATATGCCTCAAATATTTTTGGATAGAAAAAAGAAAATTGGTGTTTTTCAGTAGATCTCTGCACCGATGTTGTTATTTTTTCAATTTTAATTTTTATTTGAGCATAGTTGACACACAATGCTCCATTAGTTTTAGACATACAAAGTAGCGATTCCTCAAGGCTCCACAACACTGTATGCTATGCTCACCCCCAGGGTCGCTACCACATCTCACCATACAATGCAATTACAGTATCATTGTATCTGTTTTCTACATTTTAAAATAATGAATTTGTTGGTTTATTGTTACGACGTCTCCCTTGCCATATTATATGACTAACCAATGTATATAACAGACTAGCAATTAGTAGTTATTCAGCAAATATTTGTCATATGAATTTTGGAGGACCACAATTGAAAGTGACTTTAGTATGGTTAGAGATCTAGGCCAGATAGTCTTACTCCTTATGTTAGGGATGTTTGTAACTCAGGGGTTCATAAAATGCAAACTATACTTTTTTATATTCTTAATGTTGAAAATCAAATCCTGGGCTATAGCTGAAAACCTTTGCTTCATTTAAACCTGTACCAGAAGGTAAAACCTGTCTATGAGGGTTTTTTGTTTGTTTGTCTTGCATTGCATATTATTCCAAGTGTATGTTGCCATTAAAATAGAAAATCCAATTTGAAAGATATTGGCTATCTTTTCATTACTTCCTTCTATCTTCTCCAGTCACCCCTACTGTGGGGAAGGAGGAAGCAATGTGTGGTTACATTTAATAGCTTTCTTTCGGGGCACCTAGCTGGCTTAGTTGGCGGAACATGCAATCTTGATCTTAGGGTTGTAAGTTTGAGCCCCACTTTGGGTGTGGAGATTACCTAAAAATAAAATTTTTTTTTAAATAAAATCTTTAAAAAAATAGTTTTCCTTCATGTATTTTGCTTTACCTCTTAAAACACATACATTTAAAAATAATTAATCAACTTTATTTCTTAGATTTTAGATTTATATGAAAATTGAACAGAAAATACAGAAACTTACCATATATTTTACCTTGCCAGCAGTTACCCCTATTTTTTTTGTTTCAAGTTTTTATTTAAATTCAATTAGATAACATATGGTGTAATATTGATTTCAGGAGTTGAATTTAGTGATTCATCTCTTACATGTAACACCTACTGCTCATCACAAGTGCCTTCCTAATACCCATCACCCACTAGCCCATCCCCCGCCCACCTCCCCTCCAGCAACTTTGTTCTCTACAATTAAGAGTCTCTCTTACATTTTACCTCCCTCTCTTTTATCCCCCTTCTGATACGTTCATCTGTTGTGTTTCTTAAATTTTACATATGAACACACAAAACTTTAAAACAATATTTGGGCAGTTACCACTTTATGAAGATTAACACTTTATTTTAAAGTCTTTTGGCTTCCTTGAGAAGTGTTGTTCAAGAGATTCAAAGAAGAATCTGATCATAATGTACTAATTAGAGCATTTTTATGACCTAGGATTCCGATGGAGAGACCACATGGACAGAGCTAGAGCAGTGGAGTCCTTCATAAAGTCCAGTATCAAATTCAGCTACATCATTGTTAAATGAAAAATAAAGGGGGGAACCCTAATTCATTTTGCATTGTTTCTATAAGTTCAAACATTACAATAATGTTTGCTAAAGTTTCTTTCAAGGAAATATCTAAGCTGTCCAAAATTAAATTGCAATGTACCTTTGACATTTGAGTTTAATGTTTGATTCGTTGCCTTATCATGTGCTATTCCCAAAGGCTAGTAATACGTAGTGACTTGTGATTTTGCCTGGGTGTAAATTTCACTTTCCTACATTCTGTGGTGGGTGTGTAGAAACAAGTCAGCCCTTGGTATCAGCTTCTAAGTTCCCTTCCTCTTTATCTCATCTGCAGGAACTTTGCAGAAGTGAAAATGCAAAAACCAAACCACTGCTTTGCCATATTTCATGAGTGAAATAAGTAGTTATAACTATTCATTAATTTGGAGTTGTGTAGAGGTCTTAGGACCTCAAGAATGTCAAAGATCCAGCTGTACTCTGTTAGTAGCTAATCAGAGCTATCCATCTTTAAATGTTTTCCCTTTATTTCCCTTGGTTACTGTGCCTATACAAGTTTATCTCCTGGAGAGACGTGTTTTTAATAAAAGAAAATTTGTGGTAAAAAGGGTCATATCCCATCAATGAACGTATTTGCTCTTTAAAAGTACAGTTTCCAGATCACTCATGTTCTGGTTTTCCTTAAGTATTTATTGTGTACTCCTAAGTAAATTATTCATTAAACCTTTCAGCTTTGAGAGACATTAATATATCTGTGTATTTTGTTTGGTCTTTTTGGATTTGTAGCTAACTAGGTTGCACCTTCATCTCTCCTAGAGCCACCAAGACCCATTGCTCCTCCCCAGCTGCTTGGTGTTGGGCCTACTTATTTGCTGATTCAGCTAAATGCCAACTCCATCATTGGCGATGGTCCCATTATTCTGAAAGAAGTGGAGTACCGGATGACTTCAGGATCCTGGACAGAAACGCATGCAGTCAATGCTCCAACTTATAAATTATGGCATTTGGACCCAGATACTGAATATGAGATCCGTGTTCTACTTACGAGACCTGGTGAAGGTGGAACGGGGCTCCCAGGACCTCCGTTAATTACCCGAACCAAATGTGCAGGTAAGACTGAATAGCATGACACTCTGCATCATGAAGGGATCAAGCATTAGACACATAATATAAGTGCACTATTAAATGTTCTAATTATTTCGCACATGATGCAGTCACACTAAGAGTTCTATTGAATTCAGTAAATTGTAGCTTTATGTCATAATTGGACTGATTTAAGAGCACTGTGTTTCTGTTATTATTCAATATTATGATGAATTCATAATCTTTTCTTGAGCAGCAATTTTGCTCAGCTTGCTTATATTCAGTCCGGAATCTCTGACAGATGCGGTGAAGGTACCATTACCATTAGAGAGAAACTTTGGCGGTTCCAGCAAGTGCTGAATACCTTTCGGCTATGTGGAGATTGTCTCCCTTGGTAGTTTTGTTATGGGCAGTGCGGAGGCCATATCTGATAATATAGATTTAAAAGTTACTCTGAACCAGACCTTGGTGAGATTACTCTCCTCCTCAGAAAACCTGTGGTTGAGGATTAACTCAACAGGGTGACACCCAGCTCTCCAATATATGCAGGCTTGTAAACTGCCCTCTCTGTGCCTTGAAACAAGGTGATGAAAATAATAGCATGAAGCACAAAGGATGAAAAGTGAAATAGAAAGTAATACATAAATATATTTCTCAGTTCCTAATTATACCATGTTGTTATAATGGGAGAAATTGTTAGCTCTTTATCAAAAGCCACTGAAAAGTTTGTCTCAGTTATTAGAGTGCATTTTTTAGTGTATAGTTTATTTTATTATTGAAAGTAGCTTAATTTTTAGTTTAGGCGGAAGAGCCATTTTTTAACCATTAAGCATTATGTTGAAATACCTGCAGAGTTAGTGCATAGATCTGTGCGTCCTGAACATTTAATTATTTAGGTTCTAAAAATTGAAAACCAAGACCATAGGGATCTATGAAAACCTAAGTGCCTATAAAATGTCTTGTTTCTTGAACATGTGTTTGGTGTTTATAGTATTTTTGTTTTTACAATATTCCAGGGCTACTCAACAAGAGAACTGATCTATAATCAAAGCAAAACCCATGAAATTACCTAATATACTGTCATCTTTAAATATTCTAAGTTCCAACTCAATTTTAATATATTAATTTGCATATAGATTTTTATATATATTGAAAGATGCTCACTAACAGGGAGTTTAACTGCTCAATTATTAATCTGACATTTAGACAACAGAGAGTTTACTAATTTGCTCTTTGGTCTTGTACATTCTGTGGTTGGGTAGGCAGCTTGACCTAGAAAACGTTGGTTAAGTCTCCATGGTTCAGCCTAAAGCACACAATTTGGTTTTTAGATTTTCTGTGCAGCTCAGTCTTTTTATTCTAGGCATGTGGCAAAGTATTCTGATTGTAGTAGGTGACTTTTCTGAGGGAGAGGTAAGTAGACTCTACAACCTCAGCTAGTCAGAGAAATAATTTGAAGAAGAGACATTGTGGAAATTGAGGAATAGCTCACTCTGTCTTCCAAAATTAAATTCCCCATGTTAACATATAAAGATGAACAATGGATTTCATTTTGTTCAGGATATTGCCTACACATGTTTTCTAATAAAACTACCTTTCCTTCTACATTTTATCTTTAATATATAAAGTATATACAAATTAAAATAATGAACAGTAATTTACTATTCTAATGGTCTTCTTTTTTACTTCTCCACCCCCTCAAGTTTTTTTTTTCTTTTTTTAATTCCAGCAAGTTAGCATACAGTGCAATATTAGTTTCAGGTGTAGAATTTAGTGATTCATCACATATACAACATCCAATGCTTATCACAAGTGCCCTCCTTCATCCCCATCACCTGTTTCACCCATCCTCCCACCTGCCTCCCCTCTGGTAATTCTAGGTTTGTTCTCTATAGTTAAGAGTCTGTCTCTTGGTTTGCTTCTCTTTTTTTCTTCCCCCCATGTTCATTTGTTTTGTTTCTTAAATTCCACATACAAATGAAATGATATGGTATTTGTCTTTCTCTGACTTATTTTGCTTAGCTAAATACTCTCTAACTCCTTCCATTGCAAATAGCAAGATTTTATTCTTTTTTTTTTATAGCTGAGTAATATTCCATTGCATATACACCACATCTTCTGTATCCATTTATCAGTTGATGGACATTTGTGCTCTTTCCATAATTTGGCTCTAGCTGATAACTTCTTTTTGTCTTCCGTGCCCAAACTTCTTTCTTTTAAATATCTCATCTGTTTTCTTATTTTTTAAAGGGTTTCATCAAAGTAGATCATTTAAATTTAGCGGTACCACACAATATATTGTTAATATAATGTGATTTTTGTTTAACCAGGAATTACTTGAAATCAGTCATTGGTGTGTGAGCCAATGGAGACTACAAGTATATGAGATTGTGTTTTAAAGCTAATTATGCTGTATTAAGTGGGTGAAAACAGCATGTTGATGAGCATTGATTTATCCCTATTGAACGCTTATGTTGAGAATGCGTATTGACTGCAATAAGTAAAAATATGACTATAGTGTTTTGAGGTTGTTTATTTTGGGAATAACCTTATCTATGTGGGAGGGGATAGAGTAAAAATAACTTACACTCATAGTTGCTTTCAAACTTATAAATGCCCTGACATTTTGGAATTTTAGTGCTCTTTTTTCTAATTCCTTATTTGAGAAACATTTAATTTGTGGGCCCTGTGGCATAAAATGGTGTCAGGTTCACTGACACTTGTAATTTTGCTTCCAACTGTAGAAAGTTTATTTGTTTTTTAAAACTATCTTTCACATATGATGAGTCTTTGTCACATATGTTTATTCATTTATAAACATCCTCAGAAGATGTGTTTGGTGCATCTTTTTTGGTTAAGAAAAGTGCTTAGATTTTCAAGTACATTGTGGATTTGAGAGAAACTGGTTACGGTTTTATTAGGAGTGTCTACTATTCTTGCTCTCTATTATTAGAAAAAGCTTATGGAAGTATATATTGTGTTAATTTTTAAACAATCTCTAAAAAGCAGAAGTTGGAGATAATTGATAAATATTGTGTATCTAAATACAGGGTGAGTATTAATGGTGAAGGTATGATGCCCATCTACTTCCTTCAAGATGCATACTCCTTTCTCCAAATTCAAGATCTCTCAGCCTTAACCAGCACCCCCACTGGCCTCAGCCTGGTATTCTGTAACACAAACTAGAACACAGCTTATGCTAACTGTGATAGTAGCTGGTATTTAGTAATGATTTAATTACAAAAATTTTTTCACAAAGCTGTGGAAGTGATTCCTTTGAAGTCCCAAAAGTAACCTTTGAAAGAGTTCCATTTCATTCTGTTAATTTGTGCAAGCTCTGAATACTGGTTCTACGTTCCATTTTAATCAAGGCTAGGAGAATGCCACACTGTAGTTGCAGTGTTAATAGCATATGGTTGAATAAATGCTGATTATTATGACATAGCTATTTTAGTACAGCCTGCATGTTGACAATCAGGAAGCCTTAAAAATAAGTATAAGAACTTCTCAGTTATGTCTTTGTGTCTGATATAAATTTCACATGAATTTCTTGCAAAATAACAAACGAATGAGGATTATTTTCTGCCTCTTAGAAATTCTCCTTTTGTATTGGTGTATCACAGAACATTCTCTTGACTACCAAGTACCAATCAAAGAGTGAATTTGTTACTATTTACTCTGTTAAATATCCCATTTTAATGTATATAAGCCATTGAAATTTTATTTCTGGCAATAGTTTTGTTTTCTTGGCAGAAATCTGTCAATAAGTAATTTTAGAGTAAGTTAGTCAAATGGATTTGTGTGGATTAATGAGTAAATTTTGTATTTTAAAATGGAAATGTAGATTTTCATAGTGAAGTATTGGTTATTTTTGCTTTATAATCAGCATATGAAATGATTCTATCATGATACTTTATTTTCACACCTGTGAGGTAGATATATTATTTTCCCAATTTTGTAGCTGGTGAATCTAAGACTCAGTTAAAACAAAATGAAACAATAACTTATCTAATGTCAGACAACTGGGCAGCTAGGACTCAAAACACATTTTCTAGTATTTGAAAAGCCTGAATTATTTTCGCACTTTCTCCTAGTATGGGTGTTCCCCCCCTACCACCACTTCCAGAAGAATATGACATGCCTAAATGGAAGTGTAACAGGTAAAATCTGGGAGGAATGTAGATTTTTTACCAAAGAGTATCTACATGGCTAACTTACTCCCTGAAAAACATAGTTTAATGCTTGCCATTTCACTTTTATTGAAAGCAAAATTGATTAGTGTGCTTAACACTCAAATATATGCTGTGTTTTAAATGTTTTAAACAGTTGAAGAGGTGTAAAACATTGTTTTATTTTATCCTTTTCTGAAAATGTTCTGCCTACTTGCCAAAGCTATTCTTTTTTCTTTCTAAAGTACATTTAAATCATTTGGTTAGTGCAATTACCTGCTTCAGGGTCTCTCAAGTTAGATGAGGTGGTAATTATAGCCTCTGTTGGCTGTGGCCTCCTACACTTGCCTCACGCTTCTGTATTCACCTGGGGATATGATTATTGCACTGTTAGCTTACAGCCTGACCCATGTTATTGTTCATATAATGCTTCTTCTGGCATTTTATGAATTTAAAAAAAAAAAAGGTATAAATGTGAAGTTGTTTTAAATGGGAAGTAATTCAAAAACTCCATTGAACAATCAAAGAAAGTATGCTTGTTTTTTCTGTGTCAATTTCCTCTGGGTATACCATCTGGTATAGAAGCTAAGAAAATACAGTTTCTTTTTCTCTTATTAAATGGAAATAAAGTATACCATCATCAGAAATTGTCTTCATTGCATGCTTTGGCAATTGCATGTTAAAATTGCTCTTTTAAATTGCCTACTGCTTCTGGGTAACCCATTGTGGCACTGTTTTATGATTAACTGACATTTTAGCAGCATCTCCCTCAAGGTCAAGAGTTCAGGGTGTCCAGAAGGTAATATATTTACACAGTTGGGAAAACTACTTTTTACTCTTACACTGAAGTTCAATGCTCTTGGCAAGTTTTAGTGAAACATGTAGATCTATGAAGCACTGATGAGGAGAGTGTGTTATTTTAAAGGTAAACATTTATTAAAAAAGCATTTTTTTTCTCTTATAAATCCACAGTGGAAGGCAAAACAGTACCAACCAAATAATACTCAGGCATATTCAGGAAACCACAAGATGAGGAATTAAATTTTGGTCTTTTGGCTATAGCTTCGTCAGCAGAATGAAACCATATATTGATTTTTACTGTGGTCTAAGATAGTTATCAATCACAAAGACTAGTTATCATTGAAACTCAGCCTTGAGGTTAAAACAAAATAAACAACTCTTAAAAGAATTTGTATGGTTTAGCCACATAAAGATGACATGCTTTCTGAATTAAATTGAAGGCTTGTAATTAATGCTTGTTTCAATTTTTTTAAAGTATTAATTTCTTATATGATATTTATGCAACTTCTTTGTTTTTGAGCAAGAATTTCAAAAGGCGTTGTGATTAATATTGAAGTAGAAAAAGGTAAAGATAAAAAGCCATAAGAAAAGTAATGGAAAATAATTCTTCAATTTTCTTAGCAACTTTCAAATATGTAGTGCAATATTATTTACTATAGTCACCAACCTGTACCTTACACACTTGTGACTTACTTATGTCATAACTACAAGTTTGTACTTGTTGATCCCCTTCACCCATTTTGCCCACTGTCCTACCCATCTCCCCTCTGTTCTCTGTATTTATGAGTTTTGCTTTTTCATTTGGTTTGATTTATAGATTCCACATATAAGTGAAATCATATGGTGTTTGTTTTCTCTGACTTATTTCACTTAGCATAATACCCGCAAGTTCTATCTATGATGTTGTAAATGGCAAAATTTCATTCTTTTTATGGTTGAGGAGTATCCGTGTGTGTGTGTGCGCACGTGTGTGTGTACATATGTATACACCACAATTTCTTTATCCATTCACCTATCAGCAGACACTTGGGTTGTTTCCATATCTTGGCTACTATAGATAATAGTATAGTAAACATAAGCATGCTCATATATTTTCAAATAAGTGGTTTTTGTTTTCTTTGGATAAATACCCAGAGGTGGAATTGCTGGATCATATAGTGGTTCTGTTTTTAACTTTTTGAGGAACTTCCATACTGTTTCCCATAGTGGCTGCACCAATTTACATTCTCACCAATGGTACACAAGTGTTCCTTTCTCTCCATATCTTCACCAACACTTGTTATTTCTTGCCTAACATCCGTTTTTAGATTTCTTTCTTTTTAGTGCATAACTTGATTTTGCATTTCAGGTTTTATAGAGGGTATTTCATTTGGAAAGACATTTATATATTTAGAAAAACTTTTCTTGGCTTTTTTTTTGGCTAACAGCACTGGGTTAAGTACTAGGTCTTCAAAGTTATACAAGCAGTGTCTTCCACTAAGCCCCTTATAGTCTCGAGGGACAGACCTGTAAACAGAGTGAAATGCAGAGTGATAGGAATTTAGGAGAAGAAGCTGTCCTTTTACAAGGGAGTGTTTAAGAGAAGCTGTCACCAAGAAGGGATGGCTTTAAAACATAAAAGATGGACCTTAAAACTTGACTTTGCATTTTTAAGATTTCTGCATTTTGCAGAAAAAAAAATCAGAAAGTAGAGTTAAAAACAAAGAAAACCCATGTTTAACCCAGTTGTAAATACTGTTGCTGTTTTTTGGGTTCTGAAAATAGGGTGGAGCTTTGGGTAACTCTGGGCAGTGGTGGAACCAAGCCTGCAGGTGGCATGTGGCCAGGTCTAAGATAATCCAGACTGCTATCGAGTTGTTTTTAAGAAGCAGATTAACATGCCTAGATATCCTTTTGGAAAGATTATTCCATCTCTGTGGAAGATGAGTTAGAGCTAAGGAATGGAGAAGAATGTGACCACGAAAACATGCGTATAATGATAAAAAAAATTACCCTGGCTGTAGTTTTCTCTACAGCATGTCTCTTTCATCTTAGATCAGAAAGAGGATATCTGGGGCTCCTGGGTGGCTCAGTAGGTTAAAGCCTCTGCCTTCGGCTCACGTCTTGATCTCAGGTTCCTGGGATCGAGCCCCGCGTCGGGCTTTCTGCTTAGCGGGGAGCCTGCTTCCCCCTCTCTCTCTGCCTGCCTCTCTGCCTACTTGTGATCTCTCTTTCTCTCTCTCTCTCTCTGTCAAATAAATAAATAAATAAAATCTGAAAGAAAGAAAGAAAGAAAGAAAGAAAGAAAGAAAGAAAGAAAGAAAGAAAGAATATTATTATTCTTAATCGAGAAAGTTCCTTTCATTAAAGGGATTTTAAAGACATAGGTGATCTAACTTTATTGTTTGATTCACTTTTCTTTTTCAGATAAGTTGGTTGTCCAAAGTTATTAATATGCATACAATTTCCATGACATCACACATTATTTTAGAGGAAAAAATTGTGAAAGATTAAGGAGAAATTCAAGCACTTCTGTGTAGTTGATGGAGTATTGATTTATTTCATAAATTTTATTGAGAGTCAAAGTCGTATACATTGTTGCACTTAAGACTGCAGAAGATACAACATTCATAAAACAGGATTCCTGCTCTTAAGGAACTAACAATCTAGTGTTAGAACCACAAGAAGAAGAAGAATGTAGTAAGTGGTATAATAGAAATACAAGGTACTTTGGAAATCCAGGGTTGAGAAGGATAATTTCTGATTGGAAAATAATTTTTCCAGGCAATATGTTTGAAAAGAGTATCAGCCTTTCTTTTCTCAACAGAGCTGGATTAACACTTGTGATGAATGAGCCTGTAACCTTATCCCTAATTCCTTAACTGTGGAATAATGCATAAAACAATGCACAGCCAGGGGGCACCTG
Organism: Procyon lotor; assembly: GCA_028646535.1. NCBI lineage: Eukaryota > Metazoa > Chordata > Mammalia > Carnivora > Procyonidae > Procyon > Procyon lotor. The sequence goes on from CM053608.1 coordinate 29,722,749, forward strand.
GGTGGCTCAGTCGTTAAGCGTCTGCCTTCGGCCCAGGTCAGATCCCAGGGGCCTGGGATCGAGCCCCGCATCGGGCTCTCTGCTCTGCGGGAAGCCTGCTTCTCCCGCTACCAGTCCCTCTGCTTGTGTTCCCTCTCTCGCTGTGTTTCTCTCTGTCAAATAAATAAAATCTTTAAAAAAAAAAAAAAAAAAACAATGCACAGCCAGTAGTCACCATATGGATGATTTGCCTTCTCTCTTTCCTTTGTATCAACACATAGGAAAAGCATATGCACAGATGGAGGTACTAAATGGAAAATATAAGTCACACCCTGATTTAAATCATCAAAGTAATTTGTTTATTTGTTTTCAATTATCTGGGGCCCATGGATTATAGAAATGTTATTGTAAATTTCCGTGGGGCATATATATATTCAAAATTTCCATAGAAAGAGGGAGGGAAAGAAAGAGAGATTTAGAATATAACCATTTTTTGTTAACTCTTCCAACGGCCTATAATGCTAGGAACTCCTGCATAGGGGTCATGAAAGTTAAATAAATATGAAATCATCTTTTTTACTACCTCTTTTGTTTTTCACCTCATGCATGGGATATACAATTGGCCATACATACAGTTCGCAGCACATTTTCTTATAGGGTACATGATTAGTAGCTGTATCAATAACTAAATAGAGTTGTGTTGCTTTCAGCTTAAAATTGTCTTCTTCTGACTTACTTTGTTGCTAGAAAGCATTTGGTAACCAGTGAAAATGACACTTTTTGTTTATCCATAGTACTTTACCACATGCTGAGTCTGTTAACGGTATCATTAAGTACTCTTTTTATTGGCTTCATTTGTTTTTATTGAATTTTGCATACTACAGTAAAGCTGACAGGTAGAAATGATTTAAATAACACCGTCGGTCCAATTAAATGTCCTGGATTTCCCCTCTAACTCTAGGTCTTTGATATCGGGGAATAGAAATAAAAATAAAATGATATATTAAATAATGCCTTAAATGATAATGACACAAGAGTGTCTGGAGAAGAATTTGACCTAGGTAGAATTAAAAAGCTACAGATCCAGATAAACACTAAGGGATATGATAATTAGGGAGATGGGTTCCAAAGACAACCTGTAAGCCTCAGACCTCTCTTAGATGGTCACACTGATGCATATAGACTTGTCCTTAATATTCTTCCTTTTATCCAGAGAACCTTCCTCTGCTTTTAATTATCACTTCCTGTTTACTTCTTCATTTGAATTATAATTTATTTTCTTTACTTTGGAATAAGGAAGAAAACGCTTAGATTCTCCCCACCCCCCAAAAAACAAAAAGCAAAACATAACAAAAAAAACAAATAGACAAATAAACATGCAGTCACATTTTCTTGGGCAGGGCTGGTGGGGAGGGTTGGTGGGGAGGAGTATGGCTTCATGATTATTTTGGAACTCACTTATCCAGACTCATCCTAGTTATAATTAGTGTTTTTGGAGAGCATTAGTCACACTGTACAGTTTCTTGTATAGAAAAAAATGACTTTATAAAGATGTACCTCATTATTTTCATCACTTGACTTGACTCTTAGCTAAATCTGAAGATGGGGTCATCATAGAATCTCACTTCCTGGTCTTCACTGTCTTCCTACAAGATATGGCCTTATTATAGCTAATAATTGCTGTAGCAATGCACTTCGGTGCTCTTTCCTCCCTGCCAGCCTGTATATAAACTGCAGAAGGGATAAGGCATATTCAAAGGAAAGAGATAACGAGTGAATTCTAATCTGGAGTGTTATAAGTTATATTATACTTTGTGAACCCAATAAAAAATGAATTTCAAAGGGCAGAAATTCTTGCTTTTCATGTCACCCTAAGCAAGATCTGTGCAAATTCAGCTGTCACTACATATGATATGGCCTAGAAATCATTGAGTGATGTCCACTTTAATTGTCTTAGCCAAATCATATGGGTAAAGTTCAAGTTGAAATAACTTGTGTGTTATTCTCTAACTTGGTCACTGTTTCCCACCTACACATAGTCCTTCACAATAAAGAATAATAATCATTCAGAAAAATAGCTTTTTTTTTTACCTGTTATATTATTTCTGAGTAGGTACTATGTTCAGTCATGTTATATCCACCCTTCAAATCTGACATACATCATACATTTTATATGGACATTGCATGTGCATCTGTAATAATTTATCAAAACAATATATATATAGTAGGCTCCTCTTTAATAGTAATTAATTTCTGTACCAATTACTAGGTATTCCTTTAAATCAAGAGCACCTAAAGTACTTGCTCAGCAATCAGGGTAACATTCACTGGAAATCATAATATTTGGGTTATCTAAAAATTTTTCTACTCTACCATAGACCTCTCAGGTGAGTAAAGGAATGGATATCTAGTATTGAAATATAAAGGGAAGGAGTCTTTGCAAAGTTTGCATTGGATGCTTCATTGATATTTATTTATTTATTTATTTATTTATTTATTTATTTATTTATTTAAAGAGTTTATTTATTTATTTGAGAGAGGGAGAGGGAGAGAGCATCTGAAGCAGACTCCGTGCTGAGCGCAGAGCCCAACACAGGGCTGATCCCACAACCATGAGATCATGACCTGTGCTGAAACCAAGAGTGAGACGCTTAAGTGTCTGAGCCACCCAGGGGCCCCTCGATACTACGTTGATTTTTAAATCCTTTTTTGCCACTGAGCAAATTTTAACAATATAGGCAATTTAAGAAAATGTTTTAAAGTTTTAATTTCTCCAATACTCAACAATATTAGCTTAAGCTGTCATTCATCTTATCACCTTTATATGATGGCATTTTAAAGCACAGTGCTTTTGGGAAAAAGCTAACATAACTGCAAAACAAATTGGGATATTGATAAATTTCTGAATTTGGACAAATATGTTGGAACTTGCTCTGTAATTTAACTGCAAAATGAAGATGACAACAGCTCTCCTCTGTGCAGGGAGATGCCATCATGAAGCATAATACTGCTGTAGAGTATGAAGCTCTGTCCTTCTAAATCAGAGCAGTCTGTCTATACCAGATTTATTAACATACACTCCCTGATCAGATGGGCTGGTGGTTTTGTTTTCCTCCATGATTTCGTCAATGAATTTTGAGCCCCTACCAGACACTATGGGAGA
>CM053608.1:29725990-29820708 GCA_028646535.1 Procyon lotor
AGATAGAGACCACTACTGACAGGTGACAGGATGTGGAAAGCAACTCCTCATTCTATTCAGTTTCACTTCAGTGGGGTTCCTTATTTTTCCCCTATGTTACCACCTCACATTAAATCCATCAGAATACAGAACTCTACTTGTTTTTGGAAGCAACTGGGAGCAAAGGTTTTCTCTGAATCTTCCTTCCAGCTGGCTCAGATAATCCTTTAACTTCTGTCTCCTCTTTACTTCTGGCTTAATCTCCACTGAGGGAAAAACTCATTTTTAAGGCTAAGTTCCATCAGTGAGCCTGTTACTTTTGGAAAAGATCAGCTCATTGAATTAATAGTTGGTTTTTAAGCTTAATTGAACTAATTTAGGTTTTCTCTTAAAAATTTGCAGTCAATTTTAGCAGTTTGGACACTACCTTAAAATGACATTTCTGAGGAATACTAAAAAGCAGAATCATTGTTCCAGAGTTCTCTTTCTGCTCTCTGGTGAATTCTGCAGCAGATGCATGTGTGTGTGTTATGAATGTGTCTGCTAAAACAACCAGCCCCAGTCTCTTCAGGAGGAAAAAAGGTGCCATGGGTGCACTAACTATCCCTAAGCTTGTTTTTTGTTTTAGAAGCCCCTTGCTGGAAGTCCCAGATTTTGTAGAGACTCCGTTAGAATTCGAACACCCGAATTATTTTTTATAAATTATATATAAAAGAGCATTACACAAAATTTTGCAAATAGAATTTTTTCAAAGAGCACTTCTAATGTCACAGTGTTGATAAAACTGTTGTCATTTCTGTCGATGCATTTATTTTTCTCCATGCCTCTGTTTTTTCCTTTAAGTTGTAAGTATAGGACATAGACAGTCTTACAATCTGCTTATTTTACTTGCCATCGTATTAATTCATTTCTTGGAATTGTGTAGAACATTCTAACCATCATTTTTAATGATTGCATAATATTCTATTGGAACTTTGTGCTAGAATGTATTTAAGCACTCTTTTATTACTGAAATTTTGGACTCCAGTGATCGGCTGTTGTACATGCTACAATAAGAATTTTGCACATATTCTTCAATATGGCTGAAGAATTTTTGATACATATTACTCAATTTCTCTGTAAGTATTATATCAGTGCACTTTACTGGCAGCTTCAAGGGCATGCATGCAGCCATGAAGGTTTTGTGCAAGAAAGTACTTGAGAATTAATCAAGTCCAATTTCCCCATTTATTACCATTCTGTGCACTTGGGTATAGTCGTGAAGTGATTTGATCAGTATCAAAAAGCTATTTGATGAGAAAACCAAGACTATGATTCCTATTGTACTTTCTTGCTTTCTTTTACGTAACTGTCTACCATGTCCCAGACACTGCCTTAAGTGTCAGGTTTTCAAAGACAAAGACTCTGATCTGTAACCTCGAAGTCTAAGGAATCATGGTCATAATAGTTCACATGTAATAAGTACTTATTAGGTGTCAGGCAAGAGTATCAACTCTTGGATGCAAATCCAGGCTGCTTGAGTAAATTTCTATGCAGAGCTGCCTTGAGAGGTTAGAAGATGGGCATATAGGTACATAATGAGACTGATAAGTGGTATAATAGAGGTGCTTTTAGGCTCTCTGGGAGCACAAAAGAGCCTTGAAGTATGAGTAGAATTTCATCAGGAAGAAGTCTCTGAGAATTAGCAGTTACAAGTTAAGATTTGTGAGTCAGTAAAATCTAGATTGAAAGCTGGCTGTAATAATTACTATTGGGCAAGTAACTTAAGTCTCTTTAATGTTTCATACTGTCATCTGTAAAATAATGATCAAAAATCGAACCTTCCCAATTTGATATTTGTCAGATAATCAGTGATGTGCTAAAGCAGAGAACCGATTGTTCAATTTTTAGGAATTTTGCCAGCCAGTTGTTAAATTATGATTAAAAACTAAATTATACAAACTTAAAATTATGACAGTTATATTTTGTGCAAAAGTAATGTGTACTCAAAACTTTCTACTTATTTTAATACATTGCACCATTATCTATGTTCTTCCAGCTATTTATGACTATTTTATGTGTATGTTGGAGATAATATATAATGATACATTAATGTGTATATCTTCCAGTTCAGCCTTGGGAAGCTTAAAAACTGTAGCCAGAGTGTTATAGCGTGGATATTGGCAAATGCAACAAATCAGAGCTTTTTTCCCTCACTACCTACTCTATATTCTGGAGAGTCAAAAACATCCAAACTATTAAATATTTTTGCACACCATTAGAAAGAATGCATGGAGAAATGCTAGTTAGCACATAAGAAGCTCACAATAAATAGTAGCCATTACTACATCACTACATAATAAACATTAACCATTTCATTAAAAATAGCTTTTCTCTGATATTTCAAAAATTATAATTTGCAGAAAATCTAAAAGAATTGTGCAGTGAATACCCATACATCTACCACTATAACTTACCTTTCTTTATATTTACCATATCACATATCAGTCCACCTATCCGCTTTTTTTATTTGTCCATCTGTCCATCTTGATTTTTTCCACTAATAACTTTAAAATATTTTGTTGTAGGGAATGATTTTTAAAAGAATAATTAATTTGAATTTTTTTAATTAAAATGTTTAGAATGATTCAGGGTGTTTTAGAAATATTCCTCTCGTGGGGCGCCTGGATGACTCAGCCAGTTGAGTGACTGGTTCTTGATTTCAGCTCAGTTCATGATCTCAGGGTCCTGGGATCGAGCCCTACATCTGGTTCCACACTCAGGGGATGGTGTGTTTCAGGATTCTCTCTCCCTCTGCCCCTCCTCTGCATTAAAAATAAATCTTTTTTTTTTTTTTAAGAAATATTTCTCTAGTGGTGGTTTAGGAAAAGGATTGGAAGGAGATTTCAGGGAGATTAGAGGCTGTTACCTCAGTCTGAGGAGGAATTGATTGGTGCCTGAACTGAGGGAGTGGAGATAAGAATTCCAGTGAGGAGGCAGAGTTGAAAGAGATTTGAGAGGCGCAATCAGTCAAATTCTGTGACACGTTGGAAGTGAATCGTGGCTTGGAAAATAAGGTATAGTGTGACAGGTCTTAAGTTAAGCCCTGGGGAAAATGTTAGAAGAAAAGTCACTATTTTTAGTTTTTGCAGTGAGATATTAGGTGTAGGCAGTTACATTCATGGGTCTACAGGTAAGTAGAGAAGGTAGAGAGCAGCATATAAGGATTTGGGTGTCATCATGCTTTCATTCATGGTGTTGGGAGTCATGGGTATGCTTTTCTTGAATTAGAAATTCAGATATGTCAGGGCGCCTGGGTGGCTCAGTGGGGTAAAGCCTCTGCCTTCGGCTCGGGTCATGGTCTTGGGGTCCTGGGATCAAGCCCCACATTGGGCTCTCTGCTCAGTGGGGAGCCTGCTTCCCCTTCTCTCTCCCTGCCTGCCTCTCTGCCTACTTGTGATCTCCTCTCTGTCAAATAAATAAATAAAATCTTTAAAAAGAAAATTCAAATATATCTTATGCAACAACATGAAAAAATTACACTCTTTTGTGGGGGGAATGTGTTATTATACTATTTTATACTGTATACATTAGTATCTTATAGCATGAACTGTCCAGATTACTCAAACTGTTAATGTTTTTGCAAAGAACCAACTTTAAAATATGCAGCATTTTATGTTTACAAATACATTAAGTTTTTTCATTGTGTTTTAGAAAGACTGATTAGTTTGTCTAATTCTGACATCCTTAGATGCAATTTAAGTGTTTCCCATAATGGGCAGCTCAGAGCATTATGCCAAGGGCAGAATCAAAATGTGGTTTGTTGTTGGTTTTCACCAGCTGTTTCTGGGCAAACTTGCAAATAGGCTAATGTCTGTTGAGTTCACTGTTTTTTGTTTTTTTAAGGTTTTATTTATTTATTTGAGAGAGAGCACATAGCAGAGGGAAAGGGGAGAAGCAGAGCCCCAGCTGAGCAGGGAGCGCAATGTGGGGCTCAATCTCAGGACCCTGGGATCATGACCTGAGCCAAAGGCAGACAACTGACTGAGCCACCCAGGCACCCTGTTGAATTCATTTCTATCTTCTTTTCTATATTGCTCGCTGACCTCTCATGATGCCTCCCCACAAAGAGTCATGGTGCTTTTCTGCGGCATGTGAGCCCCAACGGACCCCCGCACTATGACAGGAGAGGATCACGTATACAAGGGATTAACAGCAGTACTGGCGTCCTCATTCTTTGCAATGCTAGTATGGGGCAGACAGTCTTGTACAGATATCTTGCTAGAACTTTGAGTTATAACAACTTATTTTCTACAGTGTTGTATCAAATTCTGCACTTGAGTTTGAAAATTAGCTAAAAATAATTAGTCTGGTTGTTTAAACCTTTAAAAGAGAAGACTCTCTAGGACAAACTTAAATATCTAGACTCTCCAAGGATTTTCTCTCAGAGGTGGAGAATCGAGCACCTCTCTGTTTCAGCAAAGAACAGAAAATAAGTGCTTCCACTCTGTCAGATTTTAGTGGAATGTTCTTAGAAACTAAAAAGTAGGTCAGCAAGATTGAGACTATATTATAAAACAGCAGTACAAATATTATTTTAAGGAAATGACTCCACAATTGCCTATTATCAAAATAAAAATGGGGAATCTTTAGTGATTCGTTCCTTAAATGATTCGTGAGTCTTTGAGTATAATGCTCATTACATGGGCTAGTTAAGTTGGATTTCTACTTTTTTAGCTGACCACTTTTTCTTTCAGTTACGATATTTTTATAATTATAATTTTGTAATCAGTAAGCCTTTTTTAAAGGCATGTTTAGTCTAATCAGCTATTTAGCTGTGTGCAGTTTTTGTAAAAAAAGACTCTCGCAATGTATTCTAAAACTGGTTAATCAATTTCTTTATTATATTTTAACAAGATAAATGAGTATCACCTCTAATATTAAATTGGCTATGAGAGAAAGTGTTGGATTTGGAAATCTGCCAAGCTCTTGGAAATAAGTTTTGACAGAAATATGTATACATATATTTATAATAGTAAAGTTAAAATTGGATGATAGTACTGTTATCTTAAAATCAAGAATTGATCTGATAAAGCAATTCTAGAGCTATAAATATTCTTTTTTAAAATTTTTTTTTAAGATTTTATTTATTTGACAGCGAGAAAGAGATCACAAGTAGGCAGAGAGGTAGGCAGAGAGAGAGGGGGAAGCAGGCTCCCCGCTGAGCAGAGATCCTGATGCGGGGCTCGATTCCAGGACCCCGAGATCATGACCCAAGCCTAAGGCAGAGGCTTTAACCTACTGAGCCACCCAGGCGCCCCTAGAATTAGAAATACTCTTTCAAGAAGTAAAAGTGTATTATGACAGCCCTTCAATAGACCAGTCATCAAAATTCTGAAAAACAGATAAATAAATGTGTGCCTATGTTAGCAAAACAGTGAAACAGAGCTACTCTGTTATCTATACAGATAGTGCATGATATTTTAATTTTTCTGGGGGCAATAAAGCATTTGTTATATTGTGGTTTTTAGCAAGGAATAGTGCATATGTCTTCAGTCAAAAATATATATTTTCAGCTTGGACAGGTGGTATTTAAGGAGTTTGGAGTGAGAAATGGTTGGCAGTGTAACAAGGCACATTAAAGTGCCTACCTTGAAAGGAAAGAAAAAGAGATAGACATTTTCCATTACTACCTACTGTTAAGGTGCCCAAATTATCCCCTAAACAACCTCATGCTTGTGGCAGTCATCATGCACTGTCGTTTTTTGTACTAATATGAAACTGCAATTCAGTCTTTTTGACAAATACTGCATCCCTTTTGGCTTGGCAAATTTTTGTCATTCAAACCTAGTTGATGTATAAGTAGGTTGTGACATGCTGGCTGAAATGACTTTGGATTAACTGTATTGAAGAAAGTAAAATTTTACTTAAGGTGTTATTTTTCCATTCCCCTCTCCTTCTCTCCTGATCCCACTCTGCCCTCACTCTTGCCCTGAGTTTAGATTCAACCTTTTCCCTTGTCCTTTTACAAGCTATATCATTATACCAAGGAAATGTTTTATAGTGAGACTGAAGGAAACTTTCCTTAGAAGTGTGTAGTTTGCTTCTTTATTATTTTTCTCAATTACATGTGTATACATGTGTCCATGCACACCAGTGTAAAACATAAGGATTCACGAAGTTTTTGCTTTCCTTCGAGGGCTCTTTCTCTAAAAAGGCCTAATATACAGTCTCTGTAACCCTAGTCTCTTTAAAGTTTTTCACAATCCGTCAGTTGGTGTGAAATATGAGCATTATGCCACTTTGCCTTTGTAATTTTATAGTTACAGGTTTTGGTCTCCTAAAATGTCCTTTGCAGTCATGGATGGTATGGATGTAGTTGTTTAATTCTTTCTTCTTTGATCGTTACATCCGTATCTTCTCATGGAGGGAAGGTTTATTTCATTGAAATAAACCTCTCAGGGAAGACTTATTACTTTATGTCTTTAGAAAATGATGCATGAATTCTCAGGGCTAACTCCCAAAGTGGCACTCCTGAGAAAGAGGTCATTTGGGAGCTGAATACGGCCCTTAAGGTCTTATTGTCAACAAAGTTACCGTATTAGGATACACTGTTTTTAGAAAATGCCCACCTAAATGAATAGTTTCCCTAATTTCCCAAATAAGATGGCCAGGAATTACCTGTCTCTTCAGTTTCTTTATCATTCTTTCCCAGTAGACTGTGCTGAACAAAAGCATAGAAATCATTACAGATATTGATATCGATGTGGGTAGATAGAAATTAAATGTGGGCAGAGATACAAGGATGTGGATATTCTCACCCTTCCTGGATGCTCAATGCTCCTATGGGTGGCACTTAGGAGCTTCCTTTGTCAACTTAGTAACAGTCATGGCATGGAGTTTCTAATTTTTTTAAAACTTTGAGTTATTCAAAATTAAAATTTTAATTATGGTATCTGAAATAATACTTCCAGAAATCCATGTGTCATTTAAAAAGTTTGTTCACAGTCTAATTTAAATAATGTTGAGTAATAAAACAGTTAAAACAGAAGAAGCCTCCTTGATCACCTGAAAAAATTCATTCAATAGATTTTGGCATTTTGTCACTACTAATTTATTTTGTGTTTCAAAACAAATATAAATAATTTTCTCCCATGTTGTTCTGGACAGTGCATGGAATTTGTTATAAAACTGTTTAGATCATCTCTGATGTGACAACTCACCTTAAAACACCCCCCCCACACACATATATATATATATTTAAGATTTTATTTATTTATTTGACAGAGAGAGATATAGCAAGAAAAGGAACACAAGCTGGGGGAGTGGGAGAAGGAGAAGCAGGCTTCCCACCGAGCAGGGAGCCTGATGCAGGGCTCGATTCCAGGAACCTGGGATCATAACCTGAGCCAAAGGCAGACATTTAACCACTGAGCGACCCAGGCCCCTACACACACATATTTTTAAACTAACATGGTATAGAGTAGTGGAAATTGGAAAGAAACTAATCAACAGTAAGGGAATGATTTTATAAGTTAAGCCATCTCTGTATCAAATATTGCATACTCAGTAAAATTGTATGTATAAAGTCTTAATTTGAATATAATATCATGGCAATCGAGATAATCAAGGTATAATGAAATAAGAAGGAAAATCAGGTAATATTTTACAGTTTTATTGCTTCTCCACATTATTTAAAGCCATTTATTTCTAAAAATAAATACTAATAAGAAAATTTACCAAAAACAAAGCAGAAAGAAGAGATTGTGTTTAGCAATGGACATGAACTGAACTAATTCATGGTTCATTTAAACTTTCTGATCCTACTCTCCGTGCCTTTAAAACTGGGATGATGATATTAACAGAAAGGATCCATTTAAAGACTAAATGTGCTAATGATATTGCAAGTTAATATTGAAAATTTAATTCAGCATACACACACACATTTTTCTGTGAATAGGTATAATTGAGGGTTTTATAAAGTCATGTTCTTTGAGCTCTACAATTAATTTAGGTTTGGGCATTTTGATTTCAAGCAAAACCTTTTTCCTTTTCAATCAAAATGCATGAGAGAATGAAATTAACTGCTCCATTTTGGGACATATCTCAAGATTTACATCTAAGATTGCACCGGTGTGAGAACATATTTTCTGGCACTCATGGATCATTCAGCAGCTTTTTCATTCCAGTAACTTCATTTGGAGGGGATTTCAACTTCTGAGTGTCATTTTCTTTTTACAGGCTTAAAAAATACCACTTTGCTCTGCTTCTTTACAATGTTGTTTTAAATTAGATTTTTAAAAATTTCAAAACTAGCCTTGGACTAGAATTCAGTTAAGTTTTTATTTAAAGATAGATAGTGACAATACCTGCACTGCAAATTTTATTTAGTACTTAATTCAATAAATTGCTAGGTCTGGTGCAGTAGATAAAATCAGTCCTTAAGTTATATTTGGATAAGACATATCAGTAGAAATAATATAAAAAATAATGAATGCATCAGCCATGTAATGGCAATATTATTAATAACTATACCATGTGATTGTACCAAGCTTCAAACTTATGAAATGTCCATTTGCTTTTAAATTTTGTCCTACTAGAATACTTACTAGTTGGGAGTCTTACTGTAATTGGACTGCTTGGTAATGCAATCTCTGAAAATTATCTAGGAATAATTTCTTTATAAGAAATTTTGCTATAACCCACCTAATTGTATGACCCATTCACCTATGGATACTAACCAAGTATTGTAAAATGTAACTTAACCCTACTGGGGCTAGGTGAGAGTATTATGGAAAACAAAGTGAATGCCAAAATATCTCAAATGAAAAAGACACAGAGAATATGCTGAGTAAAATAAGTCAAGCGGAGAGAGTCAGTTATCATATGGTCTCACGTGTGGAGTATAAGGAAAAACATGGAGGACATTGTGAGAAGGAAGGGGGGATGAATTGGAGGAAATCGGAGGGGTGATGAACCATGAGAGACTGTGGACCCTGAGCAACAGATTGAGGGTTTTGAAGGGGAGAGAGTGGGGGGGTTGGGCGAGCCTGGTGGTGGGTATTGAGGAAGGCACGTATTGCTTGGAGCACTGGGTGCGGTACATGAATAATGAATCTTCTAACACTGAAAAAAATAAAATAAAAGTATTTGGGGGGAAAAAAGACACTAGAATAACAAATTGGAGAATTATTTTATATTGTTCAATTTAGAATGAATCACCACAGTCTTTTTCAATGGCAAATAGTAATGTCAGAAACCTTTTTTTTTTTTTAAACTTCTGGTATAGTTTGTTTCTTTTTTTAATTTAAGCTTGTATGTTTAAGATTTATAATATTTGTTAGAGTGCTTGACAGTAATCAATATGTTAATGTAATCTTTACTATTAAAATTAGATTTTTTTCCTGACTGTGTATATATTTCTGTACCATTTGGCTTTTTTCACCAACCAAGCTGTGATAGTATTTTGTGTTGCAGTGAGTTTTTCATGCATATTTATGTATAAGCCACAGCATAGGCTATTTCTCAGGTAAAAACACTGGACTGATTCCAAATAAGTTTTTTGTTATTATTGTCAGTTAATTTTGGGCAAGTTGAATATTTTATTCTCAAGTGGTAGTACTTTATTTCTAATTGTTTCCTGAAGATATCAATAGCCCAAGTGAACTTAGGTAACAGGAAGCATAATACCAATGTTAATTTTACAGGATATGTAACATTATTCAGTCTTTATGGGGTGCCTGAGTGGCTCAGTTGGTAGAGCATGCAAATCTTGATCTTGGGGTCATGAGTTTGAGATCCATGTTGGGGGTAGAGTTTACTTAATAATTTAAAAAACCCAGTCTTTATTTGATTATTTATATATTTACAGAAGAATATATATATTTGCTACCTGCTTCTTAATTTCAAGAGTAATTACCAGAATATACAAGATTGAACAGAATACTAAATTGATAAATAACATGAAGGAAAAGGGACACCAGGGAAGAAAAGACATAAATTCAGAGGGTAATAGGAAAACAAACATTTATGTCATATTAATAAAGAAGATCATAGATTGTATTCTCAGTTGATTAGTAGTAAAAGCAAAGTTTGTATCAATAATTATGATATTATGATATTTATGATAAAAGAACTAATGTTTATCAATTACATAGTATTCTAAGAATTGTACTCGGTCTTTGCAATATGATTATGTTATTTAATTATTGCAATGAACCTCCAAAGTGGTGATGTTGTTCAATTTTATATATGCAGAAAAGGAATCTCAGAGAAGTCAAGTGTTTTGTCTAAAGTCATATGACTGACTATTAACTGGTTGAGCTGGGATGTGAATCCAATTAGCAACAATCGTGCCTCGGATAAACCTCATTGGCTACAATACTGCCACTGCACAAAGCTGGGATGTGAATCCAGATAATTCATCTCCAAAATCCATAATCTTATCCACAGAACTGAGTATCCATGAGATAAAATATTAGTTGCTTCAGAAAAATATACCTTGATAAGAGAAAAAATCTTCTATGGGGCTCAGGCTTGATTCAGGGATATACAGTGGTGCTTATCTAAAGAAATGTCTGTAGGGGCACCTGGGTGGCTCAGTGGGTTAAAGCCTCTGCCTTCGGCTCAAGTCATGATCTCAGGGTCCTGGGATCAAGCCCCGCATCGGGCTCTCTGCTCAGCAAGGAGCCTGCTTCCCTATCTCCCTCTGCCTGCCTCTCTGCCTGCTTGTGATCTCTCTCTCTCTGTCAAATAAATAAATAAAAATCTTTAAAAAAAAATAAAAAAATAATAATAATAATAAAAAAGAAATGTCTGTAATACATATTCTTCAGGCAATCCTTGTGAATATCTCTCTGTTCTTTGTTGTTACCAAATTATTTTGTCTTGAGGCTATGAGCAGATTGATTATGAACAGTTAATATTAAAACCAAAAGGAAGACCTGTTGGTAAGAATTTTAGTAACTTTGTCTTTATCAAGATCTAGAAGAAATACTCATAACTGACAACTATATCTAGAAATTCATTTATCGTGCAGAATTTTGATAAATATTCAATGATATTTTAGTTTAAATTTTTTTACATATCCATTTTCCTTATCATCTTTTATCTAACCATTGAACCGCAGATGTTTTGTGATGTAAACTCTGACAAAGAGGATAGATTTGGTTTTAGTTTATTCATTTTTAATAAATAGTTGAATATTCATTCATAGATTTTGTAATAAATTTTATTATGGATTTAGTAAGGCAGAGATATTTTTGAACATTTTGCTTGAGGGAATGTGAAAAAATTTTTAAATCCTTTTATTATTAGTTATGAAAATCTTTCTTAGTTTCCTTTCCTAGCTGTATATACATATTAGGTCTGCTTTGTATTACTTTATGTATGTAAATGTTTTAAAGATAAAATTTATTTCTACTAATTGTTTTCAGTAACCAAAGTTAATTTGATTTTTTCTTGCATTTCTACCACAGTTTTAAATGGGGAGAGCAAGTGTACAAAGGAAAAAAAATGAAAATCACCTAAAACCCCTATCATGCAGAAAAAATGATCATTAGTTTTTTTGGCGAACTTCATTTTATACATCTTTCTATTTGTATGTGGTATGTGTGTATGTATGTGGTAGGTGTGTGAAGAGGAGAAAGAGGGGAAAGGTGAGTGATCAAATAAAATAATTTGAAAAATTTATTCCATGTGCACAAGTTCTTCAAAATACATATTTAATTGTTTCGTATAACAATAAAATGGGAAACTAAGGGTAAAACTGAAATGATGACTATCAGCTAGGTAAGATTTTTCCGTAATTAAGGTTCTTTTGAACCGTCTTTTGGTTCCTTCCTTTATTTACGTTTTATTAATGCAATGCGCCAGAAAGTCCTAGGCAGTTCCATGGCAAGGAACTCACAAGCATAGAATTTGCAGGATGTATATATCTGACCTCACAAGCATAGAATTTGCAGGATATATATATCTCCATGCAAACATATGTAGAATTGCATCTGTGAGATTTGTATGAAGGAACGTTATATCTAGTGATGAGGTCAAGTGTATTTTAATTTACACAAGTTAAGAAAATGGATTATGAACAATATTAAATGGTTAGAATGATTATTTTCTGAAATTCAGTTTCTGTATTTTTACTTTGGATGGTAACTCAACTTTCTGCTCTAAACATAAACATCCTTGTTCACTGCTACATAATTAGCAATTAATAATGTATTAGAAATGTTGTTATTTTGTATTGTGGTATTATATAACATTTGTCTTCATTTTGTAGCCAATAGTCTCACTCCTGTTTCAACCTAGTTCCAGATTTAAGTGTTTTTAACTAGTCCTTTACCATGACTTACCAACCCATGTGTTATTTCATATGTCCCTTTTGACTGGGTTTTCTCCAGTAGGTTATTTTAGAGAATGTAGTGTTTTGAAGGTATTTTAGAAAAATGTATTAAATATATAAACAAATGTAAGAAGTAACATTTTTTTTTTGGTTTTAGGTTTTATCCTATTTATAATATTTATTTAGGTTTTATCCCATTCATATCCTATTTATAATATTTATCCACATAGAAATGTATTAATCTATTAGTTTTATAGCTGAAAGATTAAAAAATCTAACTTTTTGTTTAGCATCATTCCTCTGTAGATTGTCATTTAAATTATTTCCAGTTTTATTTCAATTATTAACAATGCTGTTATGAACATTATACCGTATATGCCTTCTTATAAACATATGCAAGTTTTTTCTATGATATATAACTAAAATTGAAATGGCACTGTCATATGGTATATCCATATTCACCTTTCCTAGAAATTATCAAATTGGATTCTGAAGTCTCATGAATATGAGACTCGTTAATATCCTTACCATCAAAATTGTTGAAGTCCCAATTTCTAGACTTTTTCACTAATAGTCAGTATTGTTAGCTGTTAGCTTTTGGTAGCCTAGCCTGAGTGTAAAACTGTTTTTGTGTTTCTAGTCATACTTATTTTAATTATATATCTAATTATCCCAAACTTAAATGTCTCATCTGGTCATTGGCCATTTGGATTTTCTTCTTAGTGAAATGTAGCAGTGTTACTAAGTTTCATCTCCTTTTGTTTTATACTCCCCTCTGTGAACTTTCATTGTTTACAATTCAAACATTTTTATTATCTGACCTATATTTGAAAATATGCAGAACACTTGACTATTTTATTTTGTTTCCATGTTTTTCTTTAGTGAATTTCATTTTTATGTCTATTGTCTGCCTTTTTACACATGTTCCTTTCCTCTTGCCTTCCTTCCACCTGCAGTGATTTTTAAGTGTTTTTATAATCTTCCACAATCCCCACTTGTATCTTTATTTTATGCTCTTTTGAGGCACCATTTATTAATGCACATTAATAAACCAGTTCATCTCAGCTAATGATTAAAATGCAGAACTTAGTTTAAATGGAAATATTAACTCAGTATTAATGGTGTCAAAGCAGGTACATGCTCCTTTTTTTTTTTTATCACTAAAAACTGGAAGGTATTTTAGAAAATACCCCAGTTACAGGGGTTGAAGGGTTGTAGTTTTACCAGAAGAAACCATAATATGTTGGACAGCCAGTTTCATGGTAATGTTGTACACAAAGCCCAATTAAAGTATAAAGCAATTAGAAATCCAGTATAGCCAGTGCGTGAAGATTTTCTTTTGTGGAGGAAGCAGCTGAGAAATAAACCTATGGTCACAACTTGTGACAACTAAGAATAAGCTCATGCTTCATTAAAAAATAGTGGCCATGTCTCCATGATGAGAGTTATACCCCTGGATTTGAACCATTGCCTCAATGCATTGCCTCTGTCTCTAGTTCAAAATTAATGTTCCCTTTTTTTTTAATGAAAATATATTTAGATATTTATGTTTTTATTTGTCAATTACTTTTATTTTATTTTTTCAGTGTTCCCTTTCTAATATCTTTATATATGGATGTTTATATATATATAAATATATATAAGAGTTTCCATATAATAACTTCAGCATTGGCCATTACTGGGAGAAGAATAAACTAGAGTTGGTTACGAGGTGTCCTCCAGAAGATGATGGGCAGTGAGGTATTGGTGTGATGGGTGTAAGCTATTCAAGAGAAGATTATGGAGGAGACTAGAAACTATTCCTTTCAAATGGGTTCTGAGCCTGAGTGTTCTTGAATTGAACTCAGGCCAGTGGAAAATTTATACATGAAAAAAAATTGTATCTTATTTTCACTAATCTCCAATTGTAATTTCATGTTTCCATTCATTGTGAATAAAGGTCATAACCTACGACAGTAACATTGATGACTTGGTTTCCAACAAACATCACAGGTATTTTCATATCATATTACAGGTGTCATAGACAGCATGGAATATCATTTACTCTTATCACTACTTTGGGATTTGAGTAGTAATAAGACCTGCCTCTATTTAATGCATTACCAAATTAATATATTTATTACTGTATCACATATATAACACAATTTGGTAGCTATTGTCCATTATAACTTGTTTCCAGCGCAATTCTCTGTATTTTATGCATTTGTAAACCTTATTCTAACAAGAGGACTATACTTAAGTAGACTGTCAAAGGGAGTCATGGCATAAAAAGCTAAGAACTTTTTTCTGTAATTGTTAAGCTAACTCAGCTTACTTTTAAACCTTCTTTTTCAAATATGACACTTCTCCATTTTCTCTGCCATCAAGCTTAAAGTTTAAAGGAAAGTTGAGACATATTTTTTTACTGATCCATTTAATCACATTGTCTCATTTTTTTATGGGATAAATATACCTCATATAATGGGGGGAAAGAAAAAGCCGTAACTTATTTACATCTATTCTACCCCAAGGACATTCAAAACATCAGTGTGAAGAAAAGGCAGAATGTAACTGCATTTGTAAAAATTTCTCATGAGGAAGGAAAGGATTTTGTTTTAATAAATGATGGCAGAGAAACATCACAGGTTATATTCCTTATTTTACGTTTCATGGTGATGGTCTTGAATAATTTTAAGAAGAAAAGTGCTACAGTGATAAATTAATGAGGATATCTAAAATTGTGCTAATCACATAGAAAAGGAAACAGAAGAGCCTATCAGGGTTGATGTCCACTTTGTATTTTTCTCTGAGGTCTTGATCATCATCTTTGAGAAAGATACTGTGCAGATCTTTTCAATATTTGAAGGTTCCTTGACATTTCACTCCTCGATCTTCAACATTAATGGACCTAACCCAGGTAGAGTTAACTGGAGTCTACTCTTTCTTTTATTAATTGAATACAGAAAGAGATATTTGACTCCTTGAATCGAAATGCAGCTTTCACCCCAGATTTGACAATTAATTATTTCTAAATATAATTGGATCTATTGCTCTTACCTCA
This sequence comes from Procyon lotor, assembly GCA_028646535.1. Lineage (NCBI taxonomy): Eukaryota > Metazoa > Chordata > Mammalia > Carnivora > Procyonidae > Procyon > Procyon lotor. The sequence goes on from CM053608.1 coordinate 29,741,332, forward strand.
GGCTCCTTCTCTACATGTGAAAGTTTAAGACAGTTTTAGTGAGTATATCAACTGTGCCCACGTTCTGGCTTTCCCACCACAGACACACTTGATAAACCTAGAAATAGCTGTTCCAACATCTTTTTTCTCTTACATACAAACTTACAAACTCATCCACAGACGTAGAGGAGAAAACAAGATAAAATATAGCAAAAGTGGGTGGGAAAAAAAAGGTAGATTCTGTTCATTGGTAGTTGCATTATATATCATACATTTTTATTCACACTCGTAAGATTGATGTCTTGAATAATGCCCAAAATTAGTTAATCCACTTGTCAAACAGCAAAGTCCTGCAGTGCTACATAATAGATAAACATCAAAACTAATATCTCCATTAGGTTGTATAATAGTATATTGGCACTTACTGTTATTTAAATGTCACCCATTTCCTTTTTGTAGTGCTGATGTTAACCTTGTGAGCTCTAAATTGTCTGGAAGTTAATGGTCTGTTATATGAGTATAATAGTTCTTAGTGAAAGAATATTGGATTATATTTTGCAGTTTGAAATGTAACTTGATCTCTATCTCTCATAACCATAAATAATGGCATAGTCTTTGTTCAAATTAAGGATATTTGTTTTTTTTCTGCTGCTGACGTACTTAGTATTAAGTGAAGGATTTTTCTTTTTCTTCTTTTTATCTGGATAAACACATTTATTTGCCCATCATCACACTCTGGTTTAAGGGCAAAAAATAACAGAATGAAAATGAGCATATGTTCTAAAGGGTACACTGTTGTTAGTGAAAATCAAAATTTGAAAATTATTATAGTAAACTTGGTAAATTCAGAAGCATTATGTTCTGTCAGGACCCATATATGCCTCTGTCAGGCTTCACCAAAGTTTTATGTTTTTTTTTAATTTTTTAAGAGCTAAATTTGAATTGAAGCTAATGTAACTGACAAGAGGGAAATAGAAGCAATTGGCTTGCACTAAACAAGTTTGAATGGTTGTTAATGTGAATGACTTTCAGGCAGTGAATGTCAGAGAACAGTAGATTACTTTCTTTACCTCAGGCATTTTAAGCCATCTCCTGTGGTAGACTGACATAATTTCTCTCTCTCTCTCTCTCTCTCTCTTGAAACTGGAAAGCAAAGTAATTGGAGTCTGGTAATTTTGGCCTATGGCTGATGAAGATAAATCATAATGAGCTATGGAATACACACTGACAATTCACATAGGGCTATGAGAACATGAACTTTCAGTAATGCATTAATCAAATATTGTTTCTCTCTGATTTATATTCCAGATAGCCCTGAAACTGTTAATTATGAATGCAGTCATCATTTGTTATTTCTGACAAAATTTCACACGCTAAACAAATTGTTTCAAAATGTAAGTTATTGTGTCCTTTAGAACATGGGCTAGGTCCTCTCCTTTCCATTAGATCCATTATATATGATTTGAAGCTGGTGTATTTAATACAAACTATTTGAGGTTTGAAAATAATAGAGATGGAAGAGAATTCCGGACCATCTGGTCTAGCTCCTCTCCTTAAGGCTCATGAATGTATAAATCATCTTGAACAGATGGAGGTGTAGTCACCTAAAATTTTATAGAAATAGAGGTTGTAAAGCTTCCTTCACTAATTTGAGTTTGAGCACTGTGATCGCTAAGGAACTCCTTTGTATTCAAACTATTTTTATTTGAATCTGTCCTTTATTTTTTTGTTTTTTAAGATTTTATTTATTTATTTGACAGAGAGAGAGATTACAAGTAGGCAGAGGCAGGCAGAGAGAGAGGGGGGAGCAGGGTCCCTGCTGAGCAGAGAGCCTGAGGGCTCAATCCCAGGACCCTGAGATCAAGGCCTGAGCCAAAGGCAGAGGCTTAACCCACTGAGCCACCCAGGTGCCCCTGAATCTGTCTTTTAATGTCATTTTGTAGGCTTTTGAAAACTAGATGTTGCCTTGGTATTTCAGTTCGTCAATGTAAATTTTTAATTTAGAAATTCTACATACTTAATATTTACTTAATATTATAACCATAACCAATAACCATTGGTTATTGTCAACATATTAAATGCTGTACTAGATATTTGTTACATTATTATATTGAGTTCAAAAATCTAATAAGCTTTTAAAAAATCTAGTAAGTTTGTTTATTATCTTCATTATAGATTTAGGAAAATGAGGTTCAGGAAAGATAAGTAATTAGATAAAGGCACATGTCTGATGAAAAGTTAAACTGTAACTTAAATCCAAATTTTTCTGACTCGACTCTGTTCCACTGACCTATCTCCTCAGTGTTAGAATTCAAACTCTTTGGTTAAATTTCCATGGCTTGATGGTTCCGCCACTTGCATCCCGTTATTAACTTCTTTTCTTGGTTAATGAGGGTATGTTCAGTGTTTCCCAACCTTTTTTCATTATCATCCATTTTGAGAGCCATTGCAGAATTTCTTTTTAGTCTTCTTCCATAAAATATGAATTCTACAAATATCCTGGATATCTGTTTTTGTATGTATATTAAAAAGAGTAGTATTTTTGGGGCGCCTGGGTGGCTCAGTCGTTAAGCGTCTGCCTTCGGCTCAGGTCATGATCCCAGGGTCCTGGGATCGAGCCCCGCATCGGGATCTCTGCTCAGCAGGAAGCCTGCTTCTCCCGCTACCATTCCCTCTGCTTGTGTTCCCTCTCTCGCTGTTGTTTCTCTCTGTCAAATAAATAAAATCTTAAAAAAAAAAAAAAAGAGTAGTATTTTTGTCCCCTTCACGTACCTGTTGTCTCCTCTTGAGAATTAATGCAGTATATTTCTATCACTCTGCTTTTTTGACTGCTTCAGTGTACATTTCTTTTATTTGATATGAATAATATTTTTATTTGTTAAGAGTATGAGGCGTATTTAAAAATCTGAGATTTTCAGTGTCTTGAAATATGAAGAGTTATTTTAAAGAATTGTAGAATTTCAGGGCACCAGTCAAGTTTACTACTTCAATAGAATTATTTAGAAATAATTTGTGCTTTTGAAAAAAAAAAAAGGAGAGAAACTTAGGGTATAAATGAATGTGATCTGGACTGTTTTGTCCATTCTGTAGACCCTATGCCAAATTTTGTGTTTACTTATATCCCATTCTTACTAGAAATCCACATTCCTCTCTATTTTGACATCACAATGTAGTGACATAGAAATGATTGACACCTTGCATTTATCTTGCTGTCTTCACAGCAGGTTAAGAAGGATCTTGACCGAAAAAAAATAGACTTTATTGGCACTCGTGGACTTTTAAGAGATATTGGACCTCTTTTTATTTTATTTTCCTTTAAAATAAAAATGTTACAAATTGGTTCTTCAGAAAGGTGTATGAACTTTGCTTTTCATTCTGTGATTTCTTTCAAAAACCATATTGGATTATGTTTTATAAAAAGAATTCAGATAATGTGTTTTATACAATTTTTATTTTATATCTTAAATATAAAGTTAGCTTGCACCACCGGCTAAGAAATTGTACTAACTAAAGTTATTCAGCTTTATCGTGTTCTACAGAAATACAGCAGTTAGGAGTAAACCTCATTGGTCGATTGTTATACCTGGTAAGAAACTGGATGACAGAAGTTCCTTGGAGCTTCTATAGACTGTGGAAAGTTTCTAGTCTGGGACTTTGATCTACTTGGATCAAAAACATGAAAAATTAAATCTTGAAACATTTTCATACCTTTTTGGAGGTATACTCAATATTCAATTATTCAGATAGATGAAACTGACAACTTAGGTTTCAGAGTCTCTTCTTTCTATAATGGTCTCTACATTTTTTTTATGAAAAGCATTTTTGTTCTCCTGAATTTTAGAGCCCTTCAAATCTAAAGAGAGGCATTGCAGTAGTGTCTTTTGTTACCCAAAACTAATTTTGACCTCATTGACAACTCCATATATATTCGGAAATTAAAATTAAAAGGAGTGCTGTATAGTAAATCAAGAGCAGTGCACTTGGCCCCCAGAATGGTTTTCATGTATATTAGTCCTCAGGAATTCAAAGGAACCTCAGAAATTAACACCTGAGAGGTGAGACTTCTGCCAAGTATTACATTTTCCAGGTGCATATAGAAAAGATAGTATATATCTAAGTGAATGAAATGGAAAAAATTAACAGGTTTCCATTTCAAATGGCAAGGAAGAAAAAAGCTATAATAAATGACTGGGAGGAGGAAAGGAGGATTCAGAAGTGGCCACTGTGCAAATGTGTTCTGAGTTACTTAGAGAATCAAGTATTTGTGAGCACTAGTGCTTCATGTGGGTTTAGATGAAGAAAAAGAATGGGAAATGGGAAGTAGAAACTGGGAAGTTTATGTAGACCTCTGCAATTTAACTCCCGGTGATTTATTTTAAAATGTCTGTGTGATGTGGATAAAGCATTCAGGCTTTCCTCAGTGGCCTTGTTCCTCCGCTATTAAATGTGTGCCTTGTTCACTTTCCAGGGTGAACACAGCAAGTCAATAAGCCCTAGACAGAGAGGCCATTCATTTAAAAAGTTGACATTTTATCATGGGTGCTTTAAAAATTGTTTTTCTTGACTATTTATATTTAATGTCTTAGGATGAGAGATAAAATTAGATACTCCAATGATTGTGTAATGCTTTTGACCATTCACAAACTGCCTAATAATCCAGAACTGACGATCAGGTCACTGATACCAGAGGAATGTCATTCTTGGTTCTGCCTGTGTTGTGGTCAAATATGATGGACTTCATATGTTTGCTTTACAAAATAAAATGTAGGTGAATAAATGTTAAGGAAAATAATATAGATGTTTTAAGAAATGAGATAATCCTGACCAGTCATGAGCTACCTTTTACATTTATTTTTTTTTTAAGATTTTATTTATCACAGGGAGAAAGCATTTACACCAGTGGGGAGGAGGGACAGAGGGAGAGAGTGGGGCAGGGAGCCGTCCTGAGCCCAAGGCAGACACTTAACCAACTGAGGCACCCAGGTGCCCCACCTTTTCCATTTAAAAAGAAAAAGTGATAGATGTTGAAAGGATGCAATTGTAATCAAGAAAATTCAGGAGAATGTGAAAGATCAACAGCCCGTGCTCAGACATGGAAGCATAAGGTGAGACTTCTGCCAGTGCTCAGATCCATTTTGCAGAAAAACCAAGGGGTACAATGAGAAACTATAAACAGTGTCATCGTAGTTCAGAATTAGGATAAGCAATTAAAAACCTGTAATCATTTAAATTCTCACAATAATGGCATTTTAAAGGCAAAGAAACTGAAACAAAGAAGAGATAGGTGACTCCTTTTGAGGCACACAGTTGCTAAAAGAAAGCCCTGATTTAAAACTGAGGCAGCCTGGGGGCGCCTGGGTGGCTCAGTGGGTTAGAACCTCTGTGTTTGGCTCAGGTCATGATCTCAGGGTCCTAGGATCGAGCCCTGCATCGAGCTCTCTGCTCGGCGGGGAGCCTGCTTCCCCCTATCTCTCTGCCTGCCTCTCTGCCTACTTGTGATCTCTCTCTGTCAAATAAGTAAATAAAATCTAAAAACACAAAAACAAAGAAAAACCAAAAAACAAAACACTGAGGCAGCCTGGCTCCATAATCCGTATTCTTAACCATGATGCTCTGCTATCCCTCTGATGGACAGACATGCACGCATGCACACAGGCAGATACACATAAGCAATTAATTAAGAGTCATTTTTTTAAAAAAAGTCATTTAAAAGTGGGTCCTGGAGATTCTATACACTTATGGGATTATCTTAAGTTTATATTCTTTTTTTAAGTTTATATTCTTGTAATAATTACTTTATATTGCATTTAATTTTTGTTGTTAATGGACATTAAGTTTTTTCTTGTCCATAGTAATAAATATTATTGAGCATTGTATATACCTTCTATTTAGTTTGGGTTTCTGGAAATTACACATTATTTTTTAATTTCTGGTACAATTTATAAACTGTTAGCTTATACTAGGAATTATAACTTTGTGACAGATTGCAGCAAAATACTTAAGATGACCAAGCACAACACACTCAGCAGTAAATCATGAGAAAAAGCTATAATTCAAAACTATAAAATTTAAGACTTTACAATAATTGCTATAAGGACATAGAACTTACAGTTCTTAAACCTGGTGTTCGCACCCAAAGATGTAAAGACTGATTGACTGACAACTGAATCATGCTTGTTCATGTCCCTCTCAGCACTGAGGAATGCTTTGTAATAATCATGTAGTTTGTAGTAATATATTCCTGGAATTGCACTTTTTAATTTATCCAAACTTTTGTGACCCTTTGGAGAAATGACTGATACCACATCTGGAGCGGGAAATACCCAGATGGAGCCTGAAATGTCTCCTATCTCCAGAAACTAAGGAAGCTGTGAAAGGTTGCTAAGGTTGTGTCACAAAGACAGAGCTTGAAATTGCTTCCACTATCCAAAGTTAGGAAATTCTGAGAAAAAAATAAAAGAAAGGAAGGAAAAAACAGCATAAGAAAGGAATGGGAAAAAAGGAAGGAAAGAACTGTAATGGATTGAGTCATGAAATATGTTAAACTTTTTAAGTTCATAAAAATACTTAAAAATTGACATTGATAATCTTTGGATGATATTAGGAAACCAACATAATCCTCTGAAAACTTGTAAATATAGAAAACACATCAAACATTTAACCTGCCTTTCCTATAGCTATAATTCAGGAAAACTAGCTAAAGATAGACAGCTTTCTTTGTAGAATTATTCCAACCTAATGAATAAAGAAATGAGAATTATAAATTTCCACTTTGTAAAACTCAGTGAAAGAATGGATCTAGTTGATGGTCATTAATGACTATTAACATCACACAACGGGAGGCCATTGAACATTCTTTGCCTCTGATAGATGTACGTGGCACCTATGAGATATTCTTGCCAAAAAATTCAAGCCCAAATCTGATCCAACTGCTAGAGCTAACCACCAGTTTATAGGAAATTCTGGGCACTGAGAAATGTGTAAATAATAGTAAGCATCTATAAGTGGAAAAATCTAGAACATAAGAAACTCTATAAGATAAATGATCTAGTTTCTTTAATTACTAAGGTTCGATATGAAAGAGAGGACTTATATATTAAAATAGACCTGAAAGATGTATTAGCCAAATGGAATGTGTAGACATTATTTAGATCCAGATGTGAACACATCAATTAATACTTAATTAAAATGAGGTACATAAAGGTTTATTATATTTTTCTCTCTACTTTTTCAAAAGTTAACATTTCCATGACAAATATAAAAATGAAATATAATTGTGTGCATCTAATTGCATTTTCCTCTTGTACCACTACCCAAGCAAAACATTTTGAGAATTTATAATAACTGAAATTGAGTTATTTTCATAATTTTTGAAATTATCTCTAGTTGCATATTTATTTGCTCTTTGATAAAGTAATTCCTTAGGTGAATCATTTATTTTTTCAAATCTCCAATTGGTTTTAATTATTTGTATTTCATTGCGATCAGAAAATGAGGTAGTGCAACTTATGCCTGTTCAGAATTTATTAAATCTTTATTCATTAACCAAGTAAATGATTTTTTTTTTGCATGGATATGTGGATTCTTCTCTTTTAAAAAGTGGTATTTTATCATTATTCAGTCTTTGTCATTATATTATTAAGGTCATCTATGTCATTTTTGGTTATAGTGATCTTTTAGAAATACTAATGATCATTATCAATAAAAAATGAATTTTGATTAATTTTTCCTTTTTTCACTAATTTTTTGCTATTGATATTTTGATACCATAATCTCCATTACATAAATATTCATGACTTAACAATCATTTATTATGAATTTAATTCTCTTTTGTCAATATATAACATCTCAGTTATTAATATTTAAATATTGATAATATATTAACAAATGTCTGTAAGAGATGTGACATGCAAATGAGATCACTAAATTATACATAATTATGACCTATATGTTAAGTCTTAGCCGATAACCCTGACTCCGCTTTCTCTCTCCTTATGGAATTTTTCATCATAGGCATAGCCTGCTCCAGTCATAAATCAATTCTCAGCTAAAGAATACATGCCTCTGAATCCCTGATCTTCCATCATCATTATTGATAGTATTTATGGAGTTTCACTTTTTTCTTGGGACCATGGAGAGTGAAGCTTATTTTGATAAATGGAGGCCCTAACTACACCTTTATACTGGTTGTCATAATCCCTTTTTTAGCTATTTTAATTCTTCAGAGGAAAAGGGCCATTTTTTCGTAGGAATATTGAATGAATAAATTTCCATCAAATGAAATAATTAACAAGGACTTGCTGAATTTTATATTTTTCATTTAACGGACATTGTATCTAAAACGTCGTTGTCTGACAGACCAATGTAATAATGCCTTTATCTGAAATTCTTTCTAAGCCTACTGATTCTTAAAGGGGGAGAGCTTATTTACTTATATTCATTGTAACCTGAAAGATGGATTTGAACCTATAGAACTGTGGTAAAAAAAAAAAAAATGTCATGCTAATTGTAGTTTGAATGGTCCGGTCGCCTTCTGGTAGTACGTTTTTATACCAGAGTAATCTAAATCAAATTCTGGAAAGAACATTTTCTTTCTTCTGATGGCAAATACATAATACGCTCTAATTAGTAATAGGAAAACCCACAAGCTAGAGAAAGATGAACATGATTAAATGGATTTACTTATTTTTCTTATAGTATATATTAATAGCTTTCTCAATGGTGTCCCAGGGGCTGCTGCACATTGTTCTATATACCTTACTGAGAAAATTGTCTTTTTTATTCACACAGTGTTCACCTTCCTCCCATTTTTCACCTTTGCCTGTTTCTCTCATGTCTCTCCTCTTTTGGTTGTGATTTCACACATAATACATACTAATTTATATTTTTTCTTGTTAATCAACTTGTGTTAATCAACTTATAATAGAGTGTTAGAAGGCTTGTGACAGATTCTTGTTGCATTGGATTATTTAATTTTACAAAAGAGCAATTGGTATTGTGGGGTCAGATCTCATACCTGACCAGGTAGGTCCCTCCGGTTGAAGTGATGCATATTGAGAATTCTGTCACCTTTCTCTCTTCCTGTGGCTCCCACTTTGTGAGTCACAACATGGAAAGGCTACTACTATCTATCATTCTGTCAACTTTCTCGGCAAACTTTTTCATTTCCAGTCACCATTTGCCACCAAGGTCATGCTTTTTCCTTTTTCCTTTTTATTCTACCACCATCTTAGGTGACTAAACTGTCAGTCAAACAGACAACTCATTTCTTAGAGTATCTGTTTTTAAATGCATCCATCCATGCATTCCTAGACCCTTTGATAGCTCAACTTACTGCCTCAAGCTCTTTCTCTCCACTACTCAGATTCTAGTTTTTTCTAGTCTCATTAAAAAATTCCTTGGTTTCTCTCAGCTTGCCCAATTCCCCTGCATCAAATTCTGTTACTTGATTATTTCCTACTGTATTCTCTGGCTAGCTTGCCAGGCCTCATCCTTCAATAAGCTGGAGGATCCCCTTTCCTGATACCATGTGACCAGAAGTCCCTGTATGGACTGGCTTTAGTACAAGCCCAATTTACCATCAGCAATTTTGTTCATCTGTATTTTTAAACAGATTTCTTTTAAACACCCACCTTCTCTCTTAACTCTTAGTTGAAAATCTCACCTTTGATTCTAATGGGAAAAATCAAAGCCATCTGCTCTCAACTCTGATTATTCTTTCTTCCCTCTCTTCAATTAAAACATTTTTCGGAATTTACTTCCACCTCCCTTCCTCCTGACCCTGGGGCAAGTGCATTCTCTGTACTTTCCAGGTGTAATAACCCCTTCTGGAGTCCACTTAATCTTAGCTGCTTATATCTTTTCAGAGACCTTCTCCTTCAAATAATTCGGCTTAGTTTTCTCCACCCATTACACCACTTATTCCAAATAGCCTACAGATATTCATATTCTTAAATCTCTCTATCAAAGAAAAAAAAAACCCTTTTATTTTGACCCCAATTTTTCCTCACAGTGCTCTGTCCTTTTCTTTCTTCACTAATAGAAGTCTCAAAAGAATTTCCTTTTTATACTATACTTTTTGTCTCTATAGCTTTTACTCGCTCATTCATCATCTATAATTCTCTTTCTTTGACCACTCCATTAAAACTTCTTTTAGAAGTTTGTAATAACCTTCTAATAGGCAACCTTAAGTCACTGCTCCACCCTCCCTAGAGCAGAAGTTTTTGTGTAATATATAATAAGCATAGGTTTATAGAATATGCATGTCACTTGCCACATATGTGTGTGTATGTATTTTTGAAGATTTGATCTAGGATGTCATCTGTGAAGAATTTATTCTTTCCTACCACCTGATGGGGATCACCTCATTAGATGTATGTTGATCTCTTCTGGGTTCTTTTATTATTCGTGTTTCCTCCATGTATCTAATAGACAATGTGCTAAGGAGATGCCTAAAACTACAGATTAGAATGAAAGACTATCTTTCTTTAAGAATACCTTAATTAGGGGGTCACCTGGGTGGCTCAGTCGTTAAGCGTCTGCCTTCAGCTCAGGTCATGATCCCAGGGTCCTGGGATCGAGCCCCGCATCGGGCTCCCTGCTCGGCAAGAAGCCTACTTCTCCTGCTACCATTCCCTTTGCTTGTGTTCCCTCTCTTGCTAAGTTTCTCTCTGTCAAATAAATAAAAATCTTTAAAAAATAAAAAAAAATTTAAAAAAAAGAATACCTTAATTAGTTCTCTCTCTACCCTTCCCTCCTTTGCTGAATTATTTTTTATATGGCTGCATAAATCTATTAAATGATAGGACAGCAAGCATATAGGACTTTCTTGAGTTGTGACTGTTCAGAATACCTGACAAATGGACTGGAATGAAGCTGAAATCCATAAAATTGGGAAAAATATCTTTCTCTCTACTTTGGCTTTTCAAAATTCTATCCATTAACTTCCAGTTCGGCTTTCAAGAGATCTAGAAATTCAAGTCACTTTAACAAAAATTTATTGAATTCCTAAATGACAGGCTTCACTCTTCTGGTATCTCAGTCAAAATTACTTTTTTACCTTGCATTCCTTTAGTATTTTATTTTGCTCCAACCAAAACGCTATTGCATGATACTCCACATTTGAGTTATTGACCAATTAAAATGATAGCTGACATTTAAACATGTACTTCCCTTTCCCAAATATGGTACTAATCACCTGACATACCTTACGTCTCAACCCTCAGTACAAACCTGAAAGTCGATGTTGTCCTCCCAGAGTGATTCAGAGTAAACACAGGAAGTTTAACTAAATTCTCCTAGATCACCTAGACCCAGTCATGGTGTGACCTTGAATTTGTCTGTTTTCATGCTTAGCACTTCCCTCCTCCCGTATTTATATATTTATAAACTTGTGACTCCTTAATAAAAATGTGGGATCAAGGAAAGAAGGAAAGGATAAACAGATGTTTAGGTACTGTGATGGCAGGGCACATTTGGAGAGCATTGATACAGTCAACTGTTTAAAAGTTGCAGGAAAGCAGGGAAGGCTGAACAGAAGGAGTGGCATTTGGGATGCCTCTGGAAAGATGAGCAAGGCGAGCAAGAGAGGGAAGGGGTGACATATTCCCCTGAGAAAGAATGGTGAATGCAAAGTACAGACTCTTCAGAGTCCAGTGAACCTAGAATGGGGGACAGATACCAGTTTAGTTGTTTTGGTTATTTGCTTCACAAGCAATGGAAGAGTTATGTAGCTCCTCTCTCACATCTAGTTGTTTCGTGTTTTTTTTAAACACTCAATTTATTTGACCTATTGCCTTGTCTTTATTTGTGAAAATAAAGGGAATAAAATCAGAAATGATTTTATATAATATTAAAAGCTTAAAAAAAGCAGCACTGAACCCGTGTAGTAATTATAAATCTGTTACCTCATCCTCACCCCAGGTCCTGGGGGTTTTACTTGGTGGCTCACTGCTATATTGATTGTAGCAAGAAATCACAGCCAAATCCACTGACCTTCTTGGCATCCTCTGTAACCCAAATTGATACTAATGAATGTCTTAAGACTACATCCTGCTTCTAGCCCCAGAGCAAGCATTCTGTTTCTTTCACCCACGGGAATGATGAGAATCACGTAGGGTTACTGAGGAAGATCTCAGGATTCTTACGAAATCGTGGCATGTGATAATGCTCAGAATACCATTCCACGTAGTCAAGGCCTACAGGTAGCTGAAGAAGATCTCAGTTTTTAAAAGCATTCAGCAGTGATTATTTCCTCTCTTGCCTATCATTTATTGCACACAAATCCAAAGCTGATTTACTTGGGGCAGAAATGTGGAGGGAGAAGTGATGAGAAGAATGGCCTTTAATGTCTCAATATTGAAGATTATACTAGGAACATTATATAAAGCTTCCATTTATTGAGACTTTGTCCCCATTTATGGCGATTTTACCAAGTGCTGGGTTCTTTACGAAGGACTTTGCATGCCTTATCTATTTTAATTCTCACAATTGCCCTATGATATATGTATCATTAACCTCATTTAAAATCAATGAAGATATAACCTTCTTGAGGTTAGATAACTATCACCCAGTGAACACTAGATGGAGATTGGACCCTATACTCATCAGATTCTAAACTGTCCACTGCATGTGGGCAACACTACATTGCTACTGCAACATAATAGCTATTCAAAAATTAAAATATTGTTCCAGAAGTCAGACAAATCTAAAATACCATTGTAGCACATTTCACATTTAATATATTTATTTTAGTGCAATTACTATTATTATCATCAATGTTATTACTTCATTAGCTCTCTGATGTTGCAAAGATTTTAAATGATATTCGGTGACTGCCTATGCCGTGGTATCAGGCAGGCTGATTCAGTTCATGGTTCCCCTTGATTAAAATGCATCAGTCATTTATGTACGATACGGTACATGAATTCCCCTTGAAATCATGGGAACAGGTAATTAAATTCTGTCATTTTCCCAAACTTTGGCTTTGTTCTTTTTCTGGAAAGACATTATATAATCTTAGAGTAAACCAGATCTCATTCCCCCAAAGTTAATTAACATGCAAATAAATTTCCAACACACTAGTGATTGTTCTTGCTAAGTAAATCACTGTAACTAGAAACATTTTTCAGCAGAACTTTAAAACATTTTTTTCATGATATTAAAATGTTTTGGAAAAGTTACGAAGATATAAAATGGAAGGCTGATACATTCTTGTTGCACAATTTGCCAATTCTTGGTTTCTGCTCTAATTGGTACATAGAAGAAATGCTAATATATCAGTAACCTATTAAGAATATCACATCTCTTTAAAAAATGCATGATCAGTGCTAAAGGTCAGCATTCACTATTCGAGTTGGAATGGATTATAGAGGAACATTTGTATTTTCTCCCTACAAAGGGAGGATTACCTTCTAAAGTTACCCCACACAGGAATCACTGGTACCTGCCACATCATTGCTGGAGTAGAAATTCTTTTAAAAAAGAACTTTTTTGTTATTATATCTTACTCTAATTCCATACCAGCTTGCATATTGGCCTTTTACATAATATACTCTAGTGAAATTTTAGAATGCATATTTTTAAATTTCAGTAATCTGGGTTTTCTACCTCACAAAACAACCTTGTTATTTTCAGACAGCATCTACCTACTTAAGGAAAATGTATTCTCATTCATTCTTCTAGCACTAGATAACAAAACTCTAAATCTTCCATGATGACCTTGAAGGTGTTCATCATTCAAACAAGTTCATCGTTATTCTTAAAATATGATACAGAGAACTGAACTTTTCTTGCAGTGGTTCAACCAATGCTGGATGTAATGGGTTTTTCTTATCACTAAGATTACTTTGTAATTGTTGGCAGCCATTTTTTGGTTCAGTTTACCAGTCAACTTAAATCCTTTATTATTTCTTACCATCATGTTATTATATAAATCATCCTTTTAAACTTCTCTACAACAAAGAAAATTCTGTACATTTTAAGAGCCCTGAGAAGGGAAGAAATTGAGCAGGAAGAAAAATCTTTGCTTTAGTGGATGGAAGGAGGAGAGATGACTATAAACTATAAATACTAGTGATTTTTGGTCTATTAAATAATTTCCTATGCAGAACACTTTGTCACATCTCAGGTTTTATTGTTTGTTTATTTTTTATCTTATGTTGTTTTCATATGAACTTTTATTGAGCCAGGGCATCTACACATTTATTTGTATGAGAGAATTTTAAAAACACAACTGTAGTACTCTGTTCAGCCCTCAATGAAGAGCCAATGAAGATTTCTCTATATGAGTATTGAAAACTATTGACATTTACTTATGGCATCCATTTTCTTTTAAAGCTTGGTGTTTATTCCTAATGATATTATGTTTTCGCCAATTGTATAGTCTTAGGACTCTGCAAAATTCATAGATATTTAGATAAAGCTTCTCTGCTGAAAGAGTAGCGTTAGTGAACTTGTTTGAATGATGGATGTCTGAAGGACCATCCTGGAAAAAGAATTAGGGTTTTGCTATTTAGGGCCAGAAGGATGGTTTCTTGTAATTTTAAATACAAGAACCATAGAAAAAATCTAGCTACTTAGCCTTAAGCAGGTTGTTACTTGACTAGAATGTTTAAGCATTTCTAAGTATTATTTTTATTCATAAATGTTTCCTGTATCCGTTTGCATGAACCATGTATAAATTTCATGTTCTAAACCACATACATTTTTATATTTGGTAAGTGACAATATATTTGCTACTTAAGCAAATAGTTAAAAATGGAAGTAATAAACTTTTTATACAAAGCAATACCTCAGAAGATAACAGGAGAGCGAAGTGAAGTGGAAGAATGAGCTAATTAGATTGGAATAGGAAAAATGTTCCCATTTCTCTATTGCCTGTTTTTTCAAGCTACTCATTTGTATTAAAACATGTTTCTAATTGAAACAATTATATAATGCTTATAGATTATTGCAAATGAGATATAAAATTATTGAGTACTACACACTGCTCCACAGAATGATATTAAAGTATTAATTTTAATACCTTGTCATGGCCTCTTATATCATATTTGCATATTAGAATGTAGGAAAATACAGTTTTACCAAGTTGGTGTATATATTAAAACAATATGGTAAAACACAACAAAAACAGATTTCTGTAAAGCAGTACATTGGGTTTTTAAATTTTAAGTCAGATTAATTTAGGTATAATTTATATAGACTAAAGTTTGTCTTTTTCAGTGTAAGTCATATGATTCATACAAATCACTACCGTAATCAACATACGGAACACATCCATCACCCTGAAAAGGTACCTCTTTCCTTTTTGTAGTCATGCTTCAACCTCAGTAGCTTACTGTCTCCCATCTTGAAAAAAAAGAAGTGATCCTCTAAATCCACATGTAGTGGAAGGGCCCTGATTTGCCTGGCCTGGATCAAGAGGCACCCTTCCCCCAGCATCCGTGTGGAGAGCCACGATGCTATACCTGACCCAGCTGTGACTAAGGCTGGGACTGTGAGGAGACTAAGCACCCATCGAATCAAACAGAGGGAAGAAGGAGAATTTCTCAGAGGATGGTTGCTGTTCCTGAAGGCACAGGCTTGGAGTTCTGGAAACATAAAATAATGAATGTCAATTATTATGCTAATTTGATAAAAATTATCTTTCAACAAGCTAGTTATAATTATTTTTTTAAAAGGAAAGTTTTTGGTTTTTTTTTTTTTAAAGATTCTATTTATTTATTTGACAGAGAGGAGAGAGTTCACAAGTAGGCAGAGAGGCAGGCAGAGGGGGTGGGGGGAAGCAGGTTCTCTGCTGAGCAGAGAGCCCGATGTGGGGCTTGATCCCAGGACCCTGAGATCATGACCTGAGCCGAAGGCAGAGGCTTTAACCCACTGAGCCACCCAGGTGCCCCAAAGAATTAGTGTTTAATATTTATTAAAAAATAAGGGTACTCTTTTTTATTTTTAATTCCTCCATATATAGTATTTTTATTCTTGCTTGTTTACCTTAAGAATAAGAAATATGATTTTCCCTTTTAATCTGTTTTCTTATTATTCTGAATTTCACATCAACATATTTGTTGTCTAATGTAATGAGTACACATTCAAATCAGCTTTGAATTAAAGTCAGATGGACTCATCCCTTCATAAGTAAAAGAGTAGTAATCTAATGAATTCACTTCTACTCATAAAATAGGGTGTTTTAATTGTTCATGCCTTCATTTCATTAAGTGCTTCTTTTGTATGAAAGCTCATACTGTTGATTTCCCCCCAAGCATCCTAATGTTGTAAACCCATGTTCTTGTATGGCTTTTGTGAAGTAGAATTTATTTTAAATAACTCACCTAACAGCTAAAATTTAGCCCCTGCCACCATAGAACTGCCTTTCCTGAGAGAGTTGATGTCTGCTTTTCGCCCTCCTCCTCCATTTCAGGACACATTGTCAAGAAGTTGCAAATGAGTATTTACAAAACCATAAAAACTTTTCACCATGATCCAGATACCTGTGATAATACCATACTGGTTATCTTTGGTAATATATTTGGTGAAATTCATGCATTCATTCAATACCATTGAAGACCTACTGTGTGCCAGGTAGAATTTAAAAGCTGGAAACTCAGCACAAAGATAGTCACTGACTTTATGGTATCGAACTCATCTTGGGAGAACAAACAGTAAAAAATAATTATGTAAGAATGGCAAGTAACTTATAAAAGCTGGAGGAAAAATAATGCAAGGGGATGGGAAATGATGGCAAGCTTTTATTTTGATAGGTAACCTGTGATGGTCAGGGAAGTCTTCTCTGAGGTGGTGATATTACAGCTGAGGTGGATAAGACAGTGAGCAAGACTGTGGCTCTCTGGGGAAAGACTATCCCAGCAAAGGAAACAACCAGAGCTGGGCCTGAAATGGGCAGCATTACTCAAAGTGTGAACACTGGCCTGGTGCCCATGGCAAGCTATTTCTTACTGATATGCAACAAGATAAGAAAGAACTTGAGAGGAAGCTTTTATAGCAATTTAATTTAGAACTTGTATGTGTTAAATCTTAAATTTGATACAGGGTGCATGCCTTTACTTTTTATTTCATTATTAATAATTTGTTTTTATTGCAATTTACAAAAATGTAGGTACACACTAGATTGGGGTACAGGGGCTTGTCCTGGTCCTTCAGCACACACAATTTGAGGAGCACTATGGCAGAAAGAGAAGGGACCAGCAGTATTAGTTAGGAGAAGGAGGACTCTGGATCACTTAGCTGCTGGATGATGAGGAGGTTCTCTTCTGAGTGAAAAAGAGCTAAGCTAAGAGTGAGAGTGAGGATAGGGAAAATGCGAAGTGGTCCTCCAGGAGAGTGACTAGATCAAGAAAGGTATAGTAGCCTGGTTGTGCTGACAACCCACCTCAGGTCTGTGGTCAAAAATCAAATGTGAAGCCAATCATCATGGTTATGCCTTTTTTTTTTTTTTTCCTTCAGGAACTTTCAGCTACTTCATTGCAAGTGCCGAATAGGCTAGCTTGAGAACAGGATTTATCTGGGAGTTGAGACTTCTCCAGGAAAGTATTAAGAGGAACAAAAGAGAGCTTGTGAAAGGATGTGATTATAATAATGCTCTAAAAATCTCAGCTCAAAAAGGAGGTCGTAAGAGGACAATAGCCAACCCAAACAGGTGGTTGGGTCCGTGGACTAGGAATTCCCGGGAGGGCAAAGAAATCCTGGAATGGGAGCATTGGAGACCAGGACCTGAAAGGTGAGGAAAATGAGTGAATGAGAAGGATGCTCAAATCAGTGCTTTAAAACAGAGCCATTGGTAATGATCAGGTAGAAAAGAGGTTACCGTAATTGTGGTTATATGCTAAAATACTAATGGAGAGCCTCCTTTTTAGACTGACGTAGAACAACATAGCATGACGCTATCATGCTTTAGGAGAAGTCAGTCACCATTAAAAGTATCATGTGTACTAATGACATTTAATGTTTCAAATCAAATAATTAATAAGGTTTTCATCAAACGATTTTATTAAGTGAATGTAGAGTTCGCTTCCATTTCTGTGAGAGGTAAACTGTGTTTGGTGATAAATCAGAGTACTGGAAAGAAGGAAAGAGAGCAAGGAGCTGAGGTAAATAGTATTTGTGTCTGCTCTCATGTAGCTCCATGCCAATCTCTTGCTGTTTCCTTTAGCTCCTTTATGTCTGGGAAATGGAGAGGAGGCACTTAGAGTGGAAGGATTTGCATGGTGGGAGATAAGGGGGACAGTGGACTAAATTTCAGGACCATTCAGCTTTGAAAAAAATTACCAAATTTTCTGATTCTTTTAAAGTAGGTAAGTTTTGAAAAGCATTTGAGAAGTCAGTGTTTTAGCTCAGAGACCATAAATAACTGAATGGTTATGCTACAATAATATAAAATTATATTAAAGCAGTGTACCAAATTGTCTCTCTTCCACCGTGGCTTAAAATATAGCCTATCCTATCTATGATACTGCCAAAACCCTCCTGTGTGTGAAAAATGTATTTATATGTATGATATCAAGATACTTAGAGGAAGTGTTGTCTGAGTAGAAGAGCATTCACACCTTTTTAAATTTAGTTTTTATTTTTGTTGAAAGCTAAGACTTACTGGTATTTTCTTTTTATTTACACATTCTAATTTTCCTGAGTTCACTTCTCTGTGGAAAAAAAAGAAGTTCAAAATTTTCCCATTATTATCTCTTTAAGAAGTATATTTGCATTTGGAAGACACATATCTGTGAAAGCAATACATATACTTTGTGGTATTTATATTTGTAACATCCAATGGAATGTTATATTCATAATTTCCAGTGCACTTCCAGTGTTTGACTTGCCTGGGTAAGTGGGTAAGACTCGTGATGGATTTGTTCACCTTAGATGACATTTATTCCTTTTACTTCATTACACATAATCCACGTGTGTAAGATCTTAAGGCCTGTGGTCGACTTTATACTCTACTAGACAGCTTATCAGCCTCTCTGCAGGCTTCTCAATTTGAATTTTAAAGTAAAATTGAATGAATTTGTGTTGTTTGTTGAGCCCACGTTCTGAGCTCCCTCTGCCCTCTGGTTCTGGGGTGATGACTAAGGAAAAGAAACCAAGTTCATGGATTGTCATTTACAATGGTTGTATTCTATCTATATGGTCTTTTATATGGTCTTTATATGCATATGCATATAGACATATATATATATGTACTTATATGTATAAATACACACAATAATATATACCCATACACACATGTGTATGTTAATGTATTTTTGAAGTATTTAAGAATAAGAAAAAAGAGCTGATTAATGATTATTAGAATTTGATGCTTAGAAGAAAAACGTATCTTAATTTAGATGGTGCAATGTATTGTACCATATGTGTTAAAAAACGAACAGACATAAAATTGAAGGTGAAGTTGGAAAATCATTTAAATGTTTTCTTCTGGCATCTATGTGAGAGAATTAAACAGATTATTAAAACTCATCCCAGTACATTAAGAAAAGGGCAGCATATCAGACAGCCAAGGCCAAGGTGATATGCAACAATTTTATAATCGAAACAAATAAATATAAAATGCTCTTGCAGCCAAAATGGAATTAATGTATCTCTAGCCACTCAAAACTGTGCTTAAGCACATAGGAAAGCTTTTTAAAAAGTAGTCAAAGGCTGAACCTCAAATTTGCACTCAGATTTATATCTCTGATACTGCTTTAGCTATCTGAGTACTCAGGGATTTTAGTTGAGATTTGTATTGTTTTGCTTTTCTTTTTCTTTTTAAGGTAATATTTAGTGACTAAAATATTCTAAAATCATCCTTTTATATCCCTTTCTTTCGGAAAAGCTTATTATTCAGTATGTTTTTTGTAACTTTTATGGTAGTAGTCAAAATATAAATAAGGATGTCTTTTTAATATATATCTCTTCCTCAGTATATGTAGGATATTATTTTATCTTTGGAATTATGGTATTAGTCAATAATTTGTACTGGAATTTTACTTTTCTTTGTCAAGATTATTCCCTTGAGCTGTAAAGAAATTTTGAATTACTAGAACTAACAGGATAAAATGTTAGTTACACATTTTCAAAGTTTGACTTATGGTACAACAGTTTTAAATGTGATTTAATAAAATACCATGTAAAATAAAATAATCTTGATCTTCCCTTTTATACTTTAATTTTAACAAGCATCAAGCCTTCATGAGCTTAATGTTTTCTCACCAATCAAGAAACCAAGATGCATTTAATAAATGATCAAAATCCAATGAGTGTAAAAGTGCAAGTCAGTAGGCTTTCCTAGAAGACAAGAGAAGGCACGAGACAGGCTTAAAGCCTTAGAAACAGTTCTCTTTGATACCCACTTCGGAATAGAGTCATCTGCTGCCTAGTCAAAGCAAAATGCTGTGGTCCTCTTTAGATAACTAATCTGCATATTAAAGGGCTATAGATCACTTCTGCCAATATAAGACTGTTTCATTAAAGTGAAAACTGGGTTTTTGTATGAATTTAAAAGTACATTAAATTGCAAAAGCCAAAGAAGAAAGTAAACCCAAATGTCCAACTGCATTTATGAACCTACTTCATTTGAATCTGGTCTGTTCTCCTGAAAATGTTTGCCTGTAAAATGGACATCCTAAAGTCCAGCCATAATAATGCTGGGAGTGTATTCAGTAGCTCAAATAATCATCTTACTTTTTCTTGAAAAAATCATTTTTCCCACAAATTATAGAAAAATCACCGGCATATGACTCCAAATCAGTTTTGTTGCACTTCTCTTAGAACCAAAGGACACCATAGCAATAATTCAGGCTGAAGGTGGGACTAGTAAAGGAGAGATGTCTTAGGCAAGCTCTTGACATTTATTGTGAGATATTTGACTACTGTTAAGTGTACTTTGAATTACTTGTTTCAAAGATAATATTTTAAATTAAGGGGGGAAAGCAATGCTTATTTACTAATTTCAAAGGCCCCTCTTTTCAAACTCTACCTCACTCCCATAGGATTATAATATAGTCTCCTCATGTGTCCGTCAACTGCAAATGAAACCTCACATTTAGGGTTTTTTCTTCAAAGTGGTGTGAAGGATGCAGTCAGCCATCATAAACGTTACTCATTTACTTCTAGATTGTACAATATGATGAATTGTACATAAGGCCAGTGTTAAAGAACCAGGAAGTAACATGGGCATGTGCATGGAAGCCAAGGGTGCAGTAGCCTTTTAAGCAGGAAGTGAGGAAATGTCGTTCTCCACTGCAGAGAAGGGATTGCTTCTCTGAGATGACAGTGTCTGAGGAACCCATGAGTCTTCGCAGCGTCTGTGCAGCCGCTTCTGTTCTCTCAATTTTATTTCTAATCACTCAATACCAGTTTATTTGGTATAAAAAAAATTATTCCTGGAGAAACAGAAGCAAAGCTACTGTGTCCTGAAGTACAAAATGCAAACCAAACATGGTCTGTGACACCAGTTGAATTTGGAGTCTCTCATCAACTCTTCTGTACCCCCAGAGTTTACCCCCTGGGTACGACACGCCCCTGGGTGTCGACTCCAGAGTTCAGGCTGCTCCTCAGGAGCTGTCAGTGAAGGGAGACCTGGCTTTAGGTATGTGTGTGTGTTAGGGTTTGTGTTAGAAAGAAAGGGAGAGAGTAGAAGGAGAGAGATTTGTTGACTGCCTTAACTTAATATTCAGAAGGAACCCGAAGTCTTCAAAAAGGCCTTCCTCAAAGTTGCATATTTCTTTGTTAGCATAAAAAGTCTGTTTTCATAACTCTGATGATCTGAATAGGGGACCTTTGAGAGCAAACAGAAGATAGGAGCTCTTTATAGTTTCTTGAAATTCCACATTTGAGACGTTAGGCGCGTGTCTTTTCGTGACATTTTATTCTTAAGATGTGTGAAATGACTGTAAAGCCATTTGGGCTCTCCCTGCTTCACACACAGACCACTGCAGCCGCTTCCAAGACAGCCTTTTTCCAGGCTTTCCTCAAAATGAGATGTACTCTATACACCAACAGATTTACTTTTTCCTTACACTGCTTTTAACATAAAGGCATACATCACAGATCCTGTGTCTTTGGTTCCTGACCACCGCAACAAAGTGAATAGCACAATAAAGTGAGTCAAATGAATTTTTTGGTTTCCCAGGGCATATAAAAGTTATGTTTACAGTATTTTATAGTCCATTAAGTGTGCGATAGCGCAGGACTTCAAAATGTACATACCTTAATTTAAAAATACCGTATTGCTAAAAAGTGCTAACCAGCACCTGAACTTGGAGTGAAATCCTCATCTTCTGCTGGTGGCAGTTTTGCCTCGATGGCTGCTTGATGATCAGAGTAAAGTGGTGGTTGCTACATGTTGGGTCGCTGTGGCCGTTTCTTCAAATAAGTCAAGTTTGCCACATCACTTCACTCTTCTTTTCACGAATTTGG
Organism: Procyon lotor; assembly: GCA_028646535.1. Classification (NCBI taxonomy): domain Eukaryota; kingdom Metazoa; phylum Chordata; class Mammalia; order Carnivora; family Procyonidae; genus Procyon; species Procyon lotor. Next base: position 29,763,724 of record CM053608.1, read on the forward strand.
CGGGCAAGGCTGCTTGAGAGAGGATTTTACCTACAGTAGAACTTCTTTCAAAATTGGGGTCGGTCCTCTCCAACCCTGCCGCTGCTTTATCAAGTAAGTCTGTGTGATTCTTGGAGTCCTTTGTTGTCATTTCATCTATCTTTATTGCGTCTTCTCCGGAGGTAGATTCCATCAAAAAAAAAAAGAAAGAAAGAAAACATGTTCTTTGCCCATCCATAAGAAGCAACTCCTCATCTGTTCAGGTTTGATCATGAGCCTGCATCCATTCAGTCACATCTTCGGGCTCCACTTCTAGTTCTAGTTCTCTCGCTGTTCCCACCACACTGCAGTCACTTCCTCCACTGAAGTTCTGAACCCCTCAGAGTCATCCATGAGGGGTAGAATCAGCTTCTTCCAAACTCTTGTTCATGTTGGCATTTTGACCTCTTCCCATGAATCATGAATGTTCTTTATGGCATCTAGAGTGGTGAGTGCTTTCCAGAAGGTTTTCAACGTACTTTTCTAGACCCATCAGAGGAAGCACTATCTATGGGAGCTATAGCCCTACAAAATATATTTCTTAAATAATAAGACTTGAAAGTTGAAATGACTCCTTGATCCATGGGCTGCAGAATCGCTAGTGTGTTAGCAGACATGAAAATAACATTAATTTCATTGTATGTGTCCGTCAGAGCTCTTGGGGGACCAAGTGCATTGTCAATGAGCAGTAATATTTTGAAAGGAATCTTTTTCTTTTTCTTTTTTTTTTAAGATTTTATTTATTTACTTGTCAGAAAGAGAGAGAGAGCGCGCGCACAAGGAGGCAGAGTGGCAGGCAGAGGCAGAGAGAGAAGCAGGCTCCCTGCTGAGCCCGAAGCGGAACTTGATCCCAGGACTCTGGAATCATGACCTGAGCCAAAGGCAGCTGCTTAACCGACTGAGCCACCCCAGGCATGCAGAAAGGAATCTTTTCTGAGCAGTAGGTGTCAACAGTGGGCCTGAAATATTCAGTAAGTCATGTTATAAACAGATGTGCTGTCGACCAGACTTTGGTGTTCCATTTATAGAGCACAGAGTCAATTTAGCATAACTCCTTAAGGGCCCTAGGAGTTTTGGAATAGTAAATAAACACTGTCTTCAAGTTAAACTCACCAGCTGCATTAGCCCCCAACAAGAGAGTCAGCCTGTCCTTTGAAGCTTTGAAGCCAGACATTGACATTTACCCAGCTATGATGGTCTTAGATGGCATCTTCTTCCAATATAAGGCTATTTCATCTACATTCAAAAATCGATTGTTTAGTGTAGCCACCATCACTAATGATCTAATCTAGATCTTCTCGATAGCTGGCTACTTCACCTTACTCTCTTATGTCATGGAGACAAATGTAGTGAGGTTTCCTTAAACCTCATGAGCCAGCCTCTGCTAGCTTTAAATTTTTTTTCTGCAGTTTTCTCATCTCTCTCAGCCTTCATGGAATTGAAGAAAGTTACAGCCTTGCTCTGGACCAGGTTTTGGCTTAAGGGACGATTATGGCTTAAGGGAATGTCCTGGATCTTCTGTCCAGCCCACTCAAACTTGCTCCATATCTGCAGTTAGGCTGTTTCTCAAGAGGCTAGCTTTTTGCCTATCTCAGCTTTCAACGGGCCTTCCTCACCAAGCTTAATCATATCTAACTTTTGATTTAAAGTGAGACATGTGACTTTTTCTTTCACCTGAACCCTTGGAGGCCGTGTAGGGCTATTGGCCTAGTTTCATTATCGTTGTGTTTCAGGGTATAGAGAGGCCGGAAGGAGAAGAATAGAGATGGGAAACACCTAGGTAGAGGGTGGAACAGTCAAAATGCACATTTATTAAGTTGTCTGTCTTATGTGGGTGCAGTTTATGGTATCCCAAGATAATTACAGTAGTAACATCCCAGATCACTGATCACAGATCCCCATAACAAATATAATAAAGAGCAACTTAGAAATTTGGTTAGAATGACCAGAATGTGACATAGAGATATGAAGTGGATAAATGATGATGGAAAAATGGCGCCAATAGCCTTGCTCAACACAGAGTTGCCACAGACCTTCAATTTGTAAAAGACAAACAGTAACAACAAAAACAACAAAAAACATGTCATCTGCGAATCACAGTAAAGTGAAGCACAAAAAAAAAGAGGGATACCTGTAGTTGATTACCCTGCTCAAAACCTACAAAGGCTTGCCCTTCGTGCAGCAAGTCCAAATTCTTTGTCTAGTGTTTGAGATTCTCCGTATTGTGACTGTTCACTTTCTACTTTTATTTTTAGTTGGTCTCTAACCAGAGTCCGAACTCCCAGAAGATACATTGTCTTCACTCCCCCACAGGCTGGCTGGCACTGTTTCCTCAGGCTCCTGAGCTCATGGTACTCTCCCTCTCCCTGAACTTTCACTGGTAGATGGATAGCCCTGCATGTGTTGCTCAGTTGCCTATCACTCATCCCCTTTGGTTGTAGTCTCTTGGGGAAACGGAAGCCTTGTCATTTCTTTTGTGTTTCTCCCATCACTGCTGCAGTGAGGAGTGCTGTCTGAAGAGAAAGCACTCAAGTGATTACAGAATGTGCCCATTGAGTTTCCCCAGTGCAAGACCCTTTATTTCCCATTATGCTGCCACTCTGAAAACTAAACAAAGATCTGAAAGGCTTAGGATTGTTGATCCTCCCAAGACAGGGTGTGTAGTTCCCCTGAACACCTAAATAATGAGTGGAAAAGTCATTGTTTCTGTATAAAAATGAAATCGATTAACAAATCAAAAGTAGTAAAGAAAATGAGGATGAGTTAACTTAATTGCAGGAGGAGATGTGGGAAGAATTCAACTACTGTTTTCCAAAAACAATCAAGGTGGTGAAAGGAGAATTTAGGAAGTTTTGGAAAGTCAGTGGTATAATAATTTCTAGGATGTAACAGAAACATCAGACCATTTTGATTAAGAAAGAACATTATGGAAATATCAAATAAGTAAGTGAGATTTCACAAGGTTTCCCCATCTTTGTTGATCACTGTTCAGAAATCTGTATGTGGATTGTATACTTGTTCTTCCCTAGTGAAAGGCAGTTAAGAATCAGGAAAAGAAGTGAGACGTGTAACTTAATTATGTGATTTGCATAACTAGTTTAGGTTCATATAGGGTTAGCCCCAAAACAGTCTCTACCAGGCAAGATAAAATTATTCTGTCAAGTCTTTGGTAATTTCAGTGATGGGACATATTCAGTATGTATTTTATGTGTCTTAATATGTAAGCAAGAGAACATGTAGATGATTACCATTTTTATTTTGGACTGAGTTATATATTAGCTCTTCTAAAGAAAAGCAACTTGGCACAGATCTAGATACATATCTGCCCTTGATAATAATAAGCCCCAATTTTTATAGTTATATGTTGTGAAAATGAAATACCAGTTCCTTAAGGATGATGTGGCAGGTGTTTATATTTTAAATGGACAAGAAAATGCCTGAAATGAGAGACACCAGTTTTATGGGATAATCCTCATTTAGGTTTCTTGATTAATACTTGGTATTTTTTTTAAAAAATAATTCATAGCAGATGTATAATCTTTGTATTCAGTGCTTGGAAAATTTCATGTGATCTACTAAATTTTGCATTACTGTATTATTTAGCTTATAGGAACATTTAATATAATTGCTTTGGCTCTTCTTTGTTAGACTATGAACCTCTCTTTGCTTCAAAGAGAATATCCTGGGGGCTCCTGGGTGGCTCAGTCATTAAGCGTCTGCCTTCGGCTAGGTCATGATCTCAGGGTTCTGGGATCGAACCCCATATCAGTCTCCCTGCTCCATGGGAAGCCTGCTTCTCCCTCTCCCACTCCCCTTCCTTGTGTTCCCTCTCTCACTGTGTCTCTCTCTGTCAAATAAAAAAATAAAACTTTTTTAAAAAAAGAGAGAATATCCTGGATGCTGTTTGGATTCAGTAAATAAATATTTGTTACTGTTAAGAGATACTAAGATTTCTATTTTAAATGGTGCTTGGCTAGCATCCCTAGACATCATAATCCTAAATCTGCCACCAAATTGACTATGAAGGCCCAGAAAAAATGACAATGCATGATATGGAAAATATAGACTGATGTTCAACTTACTGCCAGAATTCAGAAGGAGTCTGGATTTTTCCCTGTATTTACGTAAAAGTTCAAAAAGATAGCAACTGAAGTCACCTTGTTGTGAACAACTATGTACCCACCACCTAGATTTTATTTTTCATATATAAATATCTCTATTATTGGAACTGGATTTTAAAATGCAGTTGGTGGATTTAACTTATACATGCAATCTAAAAAACAAATGAACAGACAACAAGCAAAGAGAAACAGACTCATAAAGGTAGAGAACAAACTAGTGGTTGTCAGAGGGTAAATGGGAGGGAGGATACACAAAATAGGTGAAGGGGATGAAGTGGTACAAATTCCCAGTTGTAAAATAAGTCACAGATATGAAACGTACAGCATAGGGAATATAGTCAATAATATTCTAACTTTGTATGGTGACAGGTGGTAACTATACTTATCGTGGTGACCACTGCATAATAATTTATAGAACTGTAGAATCACTATGTTGTACCCCTGACACTAATGTAATATTATATGTCAACTATACTTAAATCAAAAATAAAAAAAAATTTTAAAAATGCAATTGTTGGGTCACCTGTGCTTTGCTTCTGGAAATAGAGCTAAGTGAGCTCACCCTGAAGCAAGACATAAAAGGTGTATTGAAACTGGCCTAAAATCAAAGACTTCTTAGAGTGAAAAATGAGACAACAGCTCACCTATTGTAGAAGTTTTGCTTTCCCAAATAAAATGCGATCTTCAAACACCTCACTTGGTTTCAAAATCCATCTGAAACACTAACTGAAAGAGTGAACGAGGAATAGGATGGAGAGAATCAGTGGTTACATTTTGCACCCTACAGAGCAGAGTTATCACAAGTGGGACACTAGAAAGCAAAGGGGATAGGAAAAGGCCACGTGGCAGCTTATGCAGCAGCTTCTAGTTGGTAAAATATTCCAGCTGTTCTGAACATTAGCTCACTGGACAGTGGGAGAAGAAGAAGGTCTACCTCAGGACTGAGGCACTTCCCCAGACTGTAGACTATAGTCTGCTAGATTCTGAAGCTTGAGTAGGCAGCATGCACGTCACCTAGCCCTCCAGTTGTCCGTCTGCGGAAGGGATTCAGCCATGCCAGAAGGGCGCGTGGTGGTGCAGGGCTCAAAGAGCAAAGAACACTGTGTTTCTTAGCTATCACCCAAGTTCCGTCTAGCTCTGGACTTGACCAAAAATACACATACAGAAAGAAGTAGCATGGGGCTTTTCTGTTTTTCATAAACATATGGCAGAATTACTCTGCAACAATAAATACCTGAAGAAAATGCAACGGCGTCTATATTGTTTTGAGGAAGAGGAGTGAGCTGAGAATTTTCTAGCAGATCAAATTAGTTTTTAGATGGGCAGGCCACAAAAAGGCATTTTTAGGAAGCAGGATTTTAGGAAATATACCTTTATGCAACTTTCAGGAAAAATGGGAGAGCCTGAAGATGTCATTGCTCTACAGTGGTTGGAGGTCTTCCCTCGCATGTTTGGATTCCAAGTCTCAGGAACTTGGTGATGTGCATTTGATAGGTAGACTGTGTGGCCCAGGAAGAATGTTAAGCCCTGTCTGAAATGCCTTTCTCAGAAGTACTTTTCCTCATTTTCCAACACCATAGGTATTCGCTTGCCAGGGCAGCCATAACAAAATACCAGAAACTGGGTGGCTTAAACAGCAAAAACTTACGTTTTCACAGTTCTTGAAAATGAGAGGTCCAAAGATCAAGGTGTTGGCAGGCTTGGTTTCTCCTGAGGGCTCTGTCCTTGTCTTTCAGGTGGCAGCCGTCTCACTGTCTCCTCACGTGGTCTTTCCTCTGCACTCGTATCCCTGGGATTTGTATGTCCAAATGTCCTCGTCTTAAAAAGACAACCAGGGTCTAGTCTGAGAATCTCATTTCAATGTAGTCACCATTTTAAAGATCCCATCTCCAGCTATAGTCACATTCTAAAGTACTGGGAGTCAGGGCTTCAACAATGGATCGGGAGTGAGGGATAGGATGCTACAGTTCAGCCCATAACACAATATTTGTTCATGTATTTCTTAAAACTTTCCCAGATACTATTCTTTTGGAGCACTTAAGAACAAGAGTCAACCTCTTTACATGATTTTCACACTGAGGGGCAAACCCAGAGCACATCTCATATCTTGGTTTCACTGTTATAAAACAATAGCATTTGAAATTAGCAGCACTGGCAGACTCAGAAATCACAGGGGTATCCTAGATGCAGAGTTAGCTAAGAACGCTTTGCTCCTAAAGGAAAGTGGATGGCGTAGTCCCCAGTGCAACTTAACTGAGAGTGTCCACTTTGCAAGTGTATTAGGGGGTCCCACTGGGCAGGTGGACATCACCATCATTCAGGCTTACTTCCTAGACTGAATCTTAATAGCACAGAAAGCACTTCTGGAAGACCCCAGCATTCACATGGCTGTGTTAATAAACAAATAATCAGCAGAGTTTTTTTTGTAGAAGCAGCAAAAAAAGTTGGTGAGACAGAGCAACTGCTTATAGCTGGGAGAGCCTAAGCCAAAATGAAATGTGGATCCTGGCACAGTGGCTTGCCAAACCAAGAGGGCAGAGCTCCAGGCCATCTGGAGGCAGAATTCTCTCCTCTCTGGGGATGCTCAGTCTTTTCTCTTAAGACCTTCAACTGATTGGTTGAGGCCCACCTACATTATGAAGAGTTTACTGATTAAAGAAAGGCTAATCACATCTAAAAAATTTCCTCATAGCAACATATAGACTAATGTTTGCCAGGTAGTAGGGTATCATGCTCTAGCCAAGTTGACACCTAAAACTAACCAACTCAGGTGACCATATGTCAGTTGCCTGAAATTTAATTCATTAAGAATACAACACTCACAATGCAGGAATAGAACATAGTGTTGACAGTATTATACAAAACCACTTTAGAAAATACAGTATTCAGGGCGCCTGGGTGGCTCAGGCCAAGTTAAGCATCTGCCTTCAGCTCAGGTCATGGTCCTAGGGTCCTGGGATCAAGTCTCACATCTGGCTTCCTACTCAGCGGGGAGCCTGCTTCTCCCTCACCCACTCCCCCTGCTAATGTTCCCTCTCTCGCTGTGTCTCTCTCTGTCAAATAAATAAATAAAATCTTAAAAAATATATATCATATTTGTATTGTTAGCAGAATTTTTTAAAAAATAAAGGCTTTGAGACTAAGCAGTTAGAACTCAGGAATAATTTTTAATGCCTCAGAGAAGATATAAATTGGCATGTATGTTTGTTTTGGCATGATATAGATGCATTTAGGTGTGGAAATAGAAACATAGGTATCACCACACATACAGTTTTCTCTGTTAATCACTGATGAATAATTTCGTTGATGGGTGTGGCAAATATATTACTATTGGAGCCCTTTAATGTAAAAATATTAGAACTTGTAGTTTGCCAAAATTATTTTGCCAATTTGGTTGCAAAGGGCAGTTTTTGAATCTTAAAATATTTGGAATTTTATACAATTCTAATGATTCATAGGTAGAAAAAGCTAGAATGTTTGACATTGGGACCATTCTGGGAAGTAAAGGGCATAAAGTTGGTATAAATGTTTGAGATTCAATACATCAAATATGTTATTATTTTACCTGGACAATTTTTCTTTAGTCATTATTCCATACAGATAGCTATGAAAGTATTATTGTTTTATACTTGCTTGTGGCTTTCCTATTTAATAGCGTACTAATTAAGATATCTAGTGTGAATTTTTACATTGTGAAATGCATTTCCTCAAAATATAAACTCTTATCTTTTTTATTCTCCAAAAAAGTTTAACAATGTCATCTCAGGTATAATTTTGCTCACCAATTATGGATAGATACACTTAAGTCAAATGTAATCACTTTGCAAGGATGTTTCAAAATGAAAAAAAATGTGTCTGCATGTTTTGTTTTTAAAATTTTGTTCATAAAAATGAGAAACATCAAAGTTCCTAATATTCTCTGGTTTATCTTATGATCTATGTGTTTCACACACAAAAATGTTCTGTTTCTGATGTTTACATTAGGTAGCAAAACAGTACAAGTTTAAAGTGGAAATGACCTGAGAGATTTGTTGTCAGTATCATTTCCTGTAAATCACATCATTCTACTCCTATTTTCTTTAATAAATGTATCATATAGAGCAAAGGAAAACACACTAATTCATAAATTATCTGCCTAAACTCTAAGTGTTAATTTTTCAATATTTGATTTTAAATAGCTGTTTTTAATCTCTTCCTGTATAAATACCCCTCGACAAAATTAGCAGCATGTTTCTCTCTTCCCTTAAGATTGAATTTTTGACTAATGACACTGCTAGAAACACATCAGTTTCACTTCCTTTTCTACCTGATGTGGTAATGTGAGTAAATGTGGAAGTCTTAGTAGCTTTTGAGTGTCTCTGTGGCGAGTTGCTCTCTTACTAGAATGGAAGATGCTGACCCCAGGTGTTCAAATCTGGCTGATGGGAAAATCATGCCATTCCCTGGTTTATATGGCATCACAATTCACAAAATTACATGAGGAATGGCTGTTGGATCAATTAGACCAGCAGGTAGCACAGGTTAATAGGCTGTGTGAGGTGGGAAGATTTTTGTGGAAGATAGAATGAGTATGATGTTCATATTCGAAACGAGAGTCATGCATGCCCTGTATTTAACTAATGACTCTTACCTTGTGTCCACGTAATGGTGGTGCCATCTGTGTGATTCAGGAAAGACCTGTGATCCAGCTTAATACTAGTACTATTCTCCAGAGTGAGCATTAATTAGAACAAGAGAGAGTCAGAGGAAGCAACCGTAACTGATGGCATTAGTTCTAGTTCTAAAAACACATACCTGTCACTATTTCTATACTTGACCTTTCATATAATATATTTAGTATACATTTCATTTTGCTACTTTGATTACAAATGTAGTTTTTATTTTTGTGGGGTTTTGGGTTTTTTTGTTTTGGTTTGGTTTTTGGGTTTTTGGGCAATATAGTGCTTTATAATGATTTGCCTGGAAAAGGTATTTGACCTTGAAGACATAATTTGTGTACATCAGTGGCAATAATTATTTAAATATTTTATATACAAATTATTAGCCAGTGTAATAGTTTTCTTTAGAGCCGAAATCAGAGCTCAGATAAAGACACTAATTGTTGGCAGTTGGCAACTTTTGAATTACATTATCACAGTATTTGTTGACTCTTGCTTAACAATATTATATATAGAGAGTGATAAAACTAATCCTTGAAGAGTTAATCATGTTTCCTCATAAACTAGGAGACAGTAGGTTAGGGCTATCCCTTTTAAAACTCAGTCTTATTAAGGGGAAATAAAAGCACTATTATGCAACCTCATTTGACTTGAAGGAGGGCATTTTATTCTGCAGGTGTCCTAATTTCACTTCTGGCTGTTGGGGCCCTGGATGATTTTTCAGCCAAAACTGCAGTGAGATTTGGATATCTATTCTAAACTGAGATGCTGAGATGCCTGAGAACAGAAAAGAGCTAATTTTACTATTGAACAGTAGTTAGAGACTACCTGTGTCCAAACGCACACCTGTCATCCCCCCACAAGCAGATGCAGACTAGAGCTTTCTTAGTGGTGGTCTCTCCTCCAACATGGCTCCCCATAGATTTTTATTAGGTCATGTGTCCTTTGCCCAGCTCCCACCTGATCACCCATGTTTTGTCACCACAGAAGTAGTTTCTCAAGCAACACACAGCTGAGATTTGGAAGATTGCCAAAATCACAGTTGCTGCTTTATCTTCTAGTGACTTTGAAAGAAAGCCCCGGCATGAATTGAAAGCTCAAAGCTCCATCCGTGCACAATTTGTAGTGTATTATTTCAGTTATGCTTTTTACTGCTTCTTAGGGAATTGATTTTTCTTTTCAATGTACCACCTTCCCTTCAATTCTCTCATCTTAAAATGGAAGAAAGAAAAAAAAAATTAGGGCACAAGGTGTTTGGGAAGAGGAGCAGAGAGTAGGCATTTCCAATCCCATGAGAATGTGAAATGGATGGAAATTATAAGACAGAAGACAACAATTGCTCGTTCATGCAACAGCAAATTATGTAATTCTGGGGTGGAGGAGCTGACCCCACAACCTTGTTGCTTTCAAACCAAGTTCTTTAAAATATAATTCAATTATTCATTTGTTTGGATGTTTCGTGTCAAGTGCATTCATTAATGTGTTTGTTTCCAGAGTTTTAGGGATCTTAAATTTGAGGTAAAATGATTCCACTTTTTTTTTTAAAGATTTTATTTATTTATTTGACAAAAGAGAAAGATCACAAGTAGGCAGAGCGTCAGGCAGAGAGAGGGGGGAAGCAGGCTCCCTGCTGAGCACAGAGCCCAATGCAAGGCTCTATCCCAGGACCCTGAGATCATGACCAAGCCGAAGGCAGAGAGGCTTTAACCTACTGAGCCACCCAGCTGCCCCAAAATGATTCCACTTTTATATACTTTCTAAACCACAGCCAGCCTTTTGTTTTTGAAGAAATAATTCATTGTTTGTTCAAGTAGTTCCCAAATATTTAATGTCATTGCCGAATGAATTTTCAAAATTTAGTATGGAGTGTTAAATTGACAGTAAACACATTCAATGCTCAGTAAGTCATATGTTAAATAACCTTGATTTATTTAACTCAGCATTTCCTAAATAAAACCCTTTTACCCCATACTATCTATTTTTATCTATCCTAGATCAACCTTTATGTAAGAGAATTGCTTAAATTTAAAAGACACAGAAGGAAAATTTTACAGGACTCAAGGGAGGAATATGAAGGTAAGGGGAGCCATGCTCTTGGGTTTCCAACTTATAAGTCAGTAGTCCATGGTACCACTCACTAAGAATGGACAACGGGTGTATAATGTGACATTCATATATGTCCTGACAGCAAAGTGGAACTAAACTTGCTTTGAAGAAAAACATATCAATCAGTGCATTGCAGGATTTATTATTGAGAGCACATTTTTTAGAAGAAATGTGATGTTTGCAGAAATAGATTTGGTATTCTAAGTATGTGAGAAAACTGAATTAAAAAATGAGATAGAAAAATTATAAGCTGAATAATTATAACACATTTTATTCCCCCTTTAAGATGCCTTCATCTTTTGACTTAAGTAGTTAATTTCTGCATTATTGTCTTCTAAAAATGTTCTTTAATTTAGACCATGTTAGAACCATGTTACATACCATGTTATAACTCCTACTGTATTCTTAAAAACTTCTTGCCCAGCAATAGGAGCAGAGTTGTACATTCAGAACTGGCAGGATCATTGACTGAATGTGACATTATCTGATGACACTCAGAAAGCCTTTAAACATAAAAGATACAGGGAAATGCTTCATTGCTTTCCTTGGATGGCATTTTTTTTTTCCTTTGAGTCTAAGCAAGATTAATGTTCTCAACAGACATGATGACACATCTAGTCATGAAATGACAATAAAGTGTGTACAAAATGGGAGTAGGGACCTGCCTAATAATATGCACTACCTTAATTTTTTTCTAAATACTATTAGCTTGAAATTGTGTTGAAGGTAATGATGTTCAACTTGTAAATGGGTTGAATATGCCATTGTGTTTTTACATTTATGTGCATATATTGTTTTTCTTAGCAGTGATAGATCATCTCACTTTTGCCTTGACTCCTGTATCTCAGAAAAGTGATGGCATCTTATTCCCTTCAGTTCAATTTAGCAGACAGTTACTGAGTAATTTCTCTGTTAAGATACTGTGAAACTGCCTCTTGCATGAGTGTAACAAAAAAGAGGAGAAGAATCTGAGAGCACCATGTTAATTTCAGCAAATACTTAATTTCTGGTGATCAAAGTTAATCGGTGATCAAAAGAAAACAACTAGCAATGTTACATGAAAGTAATAGATTCTAGTGCAACAAGGCAAGAAGTAGTTTTTTTTTTTCCTATAAGCAAGTTTATTACTGAAAACGTGCCACACATGACCAATATTGGTGAATATTTTATCTTAAAAACAATGAAGAGATGGCTTACTCTGAGATGTGTGGAAAAATTGCAGAGACATTGAGCTTAAGTGTGGAATAATCAGAACGAAAAGAAATAAATAAGTGTAGGCAAAGTCATGATCCAAATTAAACAGATAAAAGATAAATCAAGTTAAGACAAATTATATAATTTTCAAAGCAAGAAAGAAGACCCATACTAAGCCAAGATCTCTGGCTCTACAAATCATGAATCCAATAAGCAGTAAATGCAATTAGTAGAAATATTTTCTAATGAAATCAATAGGCTCCCTTTAGCCTCACTTTTCAGAAGTGGGTGCTGGTAACAGCTTTAATAGAAAGAACTCCTGCTGTAGTACATTGAAGTATTGGTTTATGTCAGTGGCTTATTTAGATCTCATTTATCATTCATTCCACAAACATGGTGCTTTATATTAGCTTGTAAATATATACAAGTAAACTTACTGTCACACTTTCCCATCAAAGATCTCTAGCATTAGAAGAGGGACTACCTCTGAGAGTGCTGAGGGCATAGCCTGACTTTTTCATTTCCAACAGGAAAATTCCTTTGGAATTTTTTGCTATATCTTAAAAATTCATGTGAATTTTACATTTTTTCTTGGGACATTTTAACATAACTTCTCCCCTAAATCTTTGGAATCCAGAGAAGGGTGGCTATAATTAAAGTGAGGTTTCTCCTATCTCCTGTGAACACATTCAGACCCTTGTTTAAGAAACACGGTAGCGTGCAGATATTGCTTTTAAGGAGTTTGCCACGAGGTTTTGAAATGATATTTGCTCGGGGTACCATGGGAGCCCTGAGAAAGGAAGTGATGGCTGGCCCTGTGTCCATTGAGGAGGAGATTTTTCAGCTGAACTTGAAAGATAGGAGTGCTTCTGGTAGCCTGAGAAAAAGAGAAGAGGAGGACCTTCCAATCTGAAGGAAGGTGCCTATAGATGCATAAGCAGTGTGGCTGGAGGATGGGGTGAGAGTATCCAAATCTGAGGATGAAAAGATGAATAACCATCACCTTTTTGGCTAGCTGTGGAAATCAGGGATTTGGGTCCTCATATCGTATGTAAATGATTCAGCACTGAGAGCCATTTTTTTAATGAAATCATCATGAAAGCCCAACAAATACTTCTACAAATATATATTTATTTCAAAAATGTATAAACTTTCCTTATAAGCTAAGAGTATTTTGATTAAAAAAAGTTGAACTTTATTGGTTTTAGATAGCAGCTGCTCTCTTGTTAACCTCAACATCTGGTTAATTTTTTGTTTGTTTGTTTGTTTTGGTTTTAGTGTCAGGAAAATCTGGAATCATATAGATAATTCATGTAATTAGAAAAAAATGTATTTTAATAGTTTATTTTGCAATCCCAGGATAATCTGTTACAAAGCTAATCTGAAAACTTAAAAAAGGATCATTGGAAACTGTTTTAGTCCGGAATCACTAAGAGAATTTATCTGCTGCTCTCGGTGCTTACTAGCAAAGAGTTCAGTTTGGGTGAACTAAAGCAAAGTGTTGTATGGTACCATTTAAAAATCATCTCAGTTATGTCAGTGTTCTGCTCAGTCAGATATTTAGTATAAGTTAGCCATGTCATGTTGAGTCTAAACTACAACTTTTAGTTTTATCAAAGAATCATTCCCTGCTGGTAACATTTTGGCTTGTTCAACCAAAAGTGATCTTGTTCAATAAAATAAAATAAAATCCTAGCCAAAGCATTGCATCTATGTTCCCTTCAATGTGAATAATCATAATGTGATTTTTCAGTTTTTCAACCTGTGTAGACAATATTCACTATCTATGTTCTATTTGAGATATTTATGTATTTATATCTCAAATAGAACATAATATATATATTACTATATACTATATTAGTATATAGTTAATACTATAGTATAGTAATATTACTATATTAATAGAACAAATATATAAATACATAAATATTGTATATATTTGTATATAAACGTATTTATATATTTATATATTTTTGTCTCTTCAGCAAAAATAAAACAGGAATTATTCTTTTCATTTCCAATAGTCCACTCTTGGACTCATGACCAACGGTGAGCTTTGGTTTGTAGGAAGACACTGCTGTATTACCAAGACCATATGCAAATATGAAGTACAAGTTGTAGGCCATTATCTCACAGTGTTTGGAGAAAGGCTGCACTTACTGAACAGTGTGTGCTTGGCAAGTGCAGCCGATCACAATCACCTGAACACACTGAGGCCTTCACTTCTGTACAAGCTGCCACTCTGGTTTCTCCTGCTATCCTCGTAGCATTCTCTTAGGAGGCTTCGCTGTGTGGCCTAGACCTCTCTAAATCTCAGGTCCCTAATGGGACAATATGGTAACCCTAGTCCTATTCATAACCTTAGTCTATTTCATAATAATAGTTGTGAGGATTAAAAGAACTAACATTTGTTAAATACTTAGCCTAGTTCTTGGCAAAGAGTAGGTACAAAGTGTTGAATTATATCCCCCCAAGAGAGAGGTTCAGATCCTTACCCCCAGTACCAGGAACTGTGATTTTACTTAGAAATAAGGTCAGGGTGCCTGGGTGGCTCAGTTGGTTAAAGCATCTGCCTTTGGCTCAAGTCATGATTCCAGGTTCCTGGGATTGATCTCCGCATCAGGCTCCCCACTCAGAAGAAAGCCTGCTTCCTCCTCTCCCACTCCCCCTGCTGTGTTCCCTCTCTTGCTGTCTCTCTCTCTCTGTGTGTGTCAAAAACATAAGTAAAATCTTTAGAATAAGGTCTTTGCAGATATAATTAAGATATAAATTAAGATGGGGTCATACTGAGTTAGGGTGAATCCTCAATCTAGTCACTAATATCCTCAGAAGAAGAGGAGAGGCACACAGGAAGGAAGACCATGTGAAAACAGAGGTGGAGATTGGAGTCATGCCAACACAAGCCAGAGAAAGAACAGCAAGGATCACTTGCAGCCTTCAGAGTGTTTAGGAGGAACCAAGTCTCCTGGCGTCTTGGTTTCAGACTTGTAATCATAACTGTGAAAGTGTAACTTTCTGTTCTTTTAAGCCATCGGTTTGTGGTAAATTGTTACAGCATCCCTAGAAATGAATTCAGTAAGTAATCAACAAATTGTAGCTATTGTTATCAGCATTGATATGGAAATTAAGTGCCTATTTCATGTCAGACATAAATTTTGTTTTTAATAACATCACATGGTAGAATATGTGGTAAGACTTAGACTTAGAGCTTTGTTTTGTCTCATGGTCATGGGTCACTTTTATTCCTCCATGAAATAATTTTGCAGATTTTCATTGCATTCTACACACCCAGGTTTCATATACTTGTTATCATCATAAATAGTGAACACAGATGACAAGAAGCAATCATAAAATTCTTCCTTTTATAGATGAACCTTTGACTGTGAGTGATAATTTGGGGTATATTGCTTTTATACTGTTGTCAATATTGTCTACACAGGTTGAAAAATCACACTGTCCAAATATGATTTGTTACTTATTATTATCTTCACAACCTTGACTCTTCCATCATCAAATTTATTTACAAATTTTCTAGTCGTATTTATTTCGACTCACGTGAAATGTTTTAATACTAAAATTTAATTAAGCAGTACCCACAACAACCCAAGAATGAACCCAGTTCATTCTACAAGTATTAATTGCACCCTGATGTGTGTCAGGAAGGCGTTTAAGGTATTTGGCACACAACAGTGCACAAAACAAAGATCCCTGCCCTTTGGGGCAATAACATAGTAAATAAGCCAATTATATCATATGTGAGACGGTAATAATAAGGGAAGAAAATTCACTATGGCAAGAACATGAGCCAAAGGTATGTACCTCAGCTTGGTTTGAAATTAAACTGAATGCACTGAACATATATGAAAGTAGTATCTTTGCCTTAAGACTGGGAACAGGAAAAGATGTCCTTTGCCACCACTCCTATTCAGTATTACACTAGAAGTCCTAGCTAGTGCTGTAAAAAAAAAAAAGAAAGAAAGAAAAAGGTGGGGGGCGCCTGGTTAGCTCAGTAAGTTAAGCATCGGACTCTTATTATGGGATCAGGTCACAATCACAGGGTCGTGAGACCAAATCTACGTCTGGCTCCGCGCTCAGTGGAGAGTCTACCATAGACTCTCTGCCTTCTTCTCAGCCCCTCTCCCTACTTGATCATGCCTTCTGCATATATGTAAAAAAAAAATAAATAAATCTTATAAAAATACCATTAAAAAAAGAAAAAGAAGAAAAAGAAAGAACATGTACACAGGTTGTCAGTTGAGAGGTCATAGGAGCAATGCTGCCCTAGGAGTCATGAGCATACCTCCTACCACCGAATACCTGTTTTCAGTAACAGGAAACAGGGCTTCTTGAAGAAATGGCTGATTCTAGGCCTGAGGCAGGAAAAAATACAAGATGAGCCTGGAGCATCATATCGTGTCAGAAAATAAGGAAATACTTTAAAAAAGAAAGGAAGGAAGGAAGGAAGGAAGGAAGGAAGGAAGGAAGGAAAAGGAAAGGAGAGGAGAGGAGAGGAAAGAAAAAAGAAAAAGGAAACCCACAATGAGTGGGGAGGGAGGGGGGAATTGGCCAACAGGACAGGAGGCAACTGAGATAGGTCCCAATAGCCAAAGCAGGAACAATTTCTGTAAAACAAAGTAGCTTTGTATTACAACCTGAGTATTAAAAAAAAAAAAAAATCATGAGTCTATAATGTTGTAAGTGTTTGAATAAATGAGGAAGAATAGGTAAACCTCCCATGCAGAATAATGCCCAATAATTTATGTAGGTAATACTACCTTCACAGGTATGGAGCATGACTTCTCTTGTCCTCGAGCTTGAGCTTTCCACAGTGACTTCCTCCTAGAGCTGATAGTTTGCAAAGGGGAGGGGAAAGGTAGCACTGCCGTGGGAAACCCCACAAACTCGACTTCAGCCTGTGATCAGTGTCAACATCAATAGCGACAAGTCACACCGACACTCTGTACCCTTGATATGGTGGATGAGAACGGCACTTCACCCCTCTGGTCTCCTGTCCCAAACCCACAGACCCCATTTAATCCTGAGTAAAACATCAGACAAACTCCAGTGAAGGGACATCCTTCAAAATATCTGACCAATACTTCTCAAAACTATCAAGGTCAAACAAACTGTCAGGGTTATCAAAAACTGGGAAAGGCTGAGGAACTATCACAGGCTTGAGGAGCTAAAGGAGGCATGTTGACCAAGTGCAGCATGGTCTCCTGGATGGGATCCTGGACCAGAAAAATGACATTAGATACATGCCAAGGGAATGTAATTAAATCAGAATAAAGTAAGGAGCTTAGTTGTTAGTAACGTATCAATATTAGTTTATTAATTGGCAAAGGTACTGTATCAGTGGAAGATGTTAATAATAGCAGAGATTGGGGATGGGATATATGGCAACTCTCTACTCTATTATTATAGCAAATTACCACAAACTGGGTGACTCCAAACAGCAGCAAGTTTCTCTCCCACAGTTCTGGAGGCTGGAAGCCCAAACTCAAGGTGTCAGCAGGGCCATGTTCATCTCAGAAGGTTCTGGGACAGAATCCTTCCTTGCCTCTTCCAGTTTCTGATGACTTCTGGCTTTCATTGGAGCTCTTTGACTTAGAGATGCGTAGCTGCGGTTTCTGCGGCTGTCTGCACATGGCTTCTCTCCTGTGTTTCTCCTCTTCTGTCTCACAAGGATGCTTACCATTGAATTCAGGGCCCACCCTGATCCAAGCTGATCTCATGTAGAAATTCTCTCCTTAATGACCTCTTCACAGAGCTTAATTGCAAATAAGGCCCCATTCTGATGTTTCAGAGTGTGATATCCGTCTTGGGGGCCACTGTTCAGCCCACTGTTCAGCCATGCCATCTGCTTAAAGTATTCAAACACTTGGATGGCTAAAGAAGCCTTAGAAAAATTAATCTACAATAAAAATGAACATACTAGTCGTCTACCAAGTCTTAGAGCTGTCTTAGTGAGGATTATAATAATAATAGGTGTTCAATATTTTTGTAAAGATTATTTGAGAGAGAGAGTATAAGGGGGAAGGGCAGAAGGAGAGAGAGAGAGAATCTCAAGCAGACTCCCCACTGAACATGGAGTCCTATGCTGGGCTGGATCTTAGGACCCATGAGATCATGACCTGAGCTGTGAGTCTCCCAGGCACCCCTATAAGAGGTCATCATTATTGAGCTCTCCCTATGTGCTGGGTACCCATGTGAGTATTCCACTCTACCCATATTATCTCTCTTAGGCTTTCTATTTCAGTTTTTATGGATTAATAGATAATGAAATTGAGGCACTGTCAAGTGAAGAAACTTGACTAAAGTCACACAGCTAGTAAATTTCAGACTTCTGCTGATAGTATTTATTATCGTTAAAATACTGCAAATAAAATGTATACCGAACATTTGTAGAAGTTCTGAATCCCTCCATGCAACCTGAGAATACCACTTTAAGGCTTAGATCCCTGGGGGGCACTGAATGTTTTTTCATCTGCTTGATGTGAAGAAAATGTATCAATCCCTTTAGCCGGGGGCGGGGGCTGTGCCAGAGATCAGTAGTGCTTTTTCTTTAATTTCTAGGATGTCAGGTAGAATTGCATATCAGTTATCCAGCTATCATCCCGTCAACTCTTACGTCCTCTATTCATTTCCTTAATGAATTTTTTTTTAAAGATTTTATTTATTCATTTGACAGAGAGAGAGAGACAGAGCAAGCACAAGCAGGGAGAATGGCAGGCAGGGAAGAAGCAGGCTCCCCGCTGAGCAAGGAGCCCAACCTGGGGCTGGATCCCAGGACCTTGGAATCACTATTCATTTTCTATTACCCTCTGAAAAGAATTTACTTTCTTATCTGGGTTTCCCTCTCACTAATATCATTTTCTTCCTCCCCAGCCTCACACGTGCACACACATGCTTTTTATCCATTTGATTTGCATCTTCCCCCAAAGAGTTAAAAATCCCTTCCAAGTGATGTAAAGACTTATAAACCACAAACAAATGTAGTATTTCTAAAGGCTAGTAAAAGTCTGTAGACACCAAGTAAATGTATAAGAGGAAATAAGTGATTCAAATAGAACAATTAACAGATGGCAGGAACAATTATATATTCATATTTCTGGCCAACAGCATTTGGTAGATATAATTACCTTACAGGTGTTAACTGCCCTTCTATCATAGAATGAGACATCTCTGAACACTGGAGAGGCACAGTTAAATGACTGATGGCCACGAATTAGTAAAAATCCTACTGGCTCATTTTTTTAGACATGAATCAGAAAGCTGAATTCAGTTCTTAGAGTCTAGTGCTAAGTTCAGAAAAAGTGAAACTTGAACAGGAGAGCAGGTGTTGTGTAATCTTCACGTTGATTGCTGGGGTGGGGAGAAAAAGCTCTGAACATTAAGAGACATTTAAAATACACTCGACATTTGGAAGGTACAAAGTCCAAAAGGCAATCGTTTAGGGAGAAGGAAGCAGCTGTTACAAAGTATCCCTTTGAGTTTTTAAAAATTACCTGAGTTTCATGTGCAAAATGTCATTCTAATACTGTTTAAAAAAAAAAAAAGCTTCTGTATAGATTAGTTTGTGTTTGTTTCTTTATAACCTGAAGAGTATTATGCTAGACTGCAAATAAAATTTTTTATGTTGTTGTTTTTAATGTTGGCATCATTTTGACCGGAAATATTTGAAAACAGAGATAAACACACACATGCACAAATTAGGTCTTCAAGAATTATCACTTTTATTTTTGTTTTGTGAAGAATAAATATTTGGAACTTCCACTTAACATTTCTATCATTTGCAGCTGTGAGCCCAGGGAAGCATCAACTGAGTCTCAGTCCCCACTGGTATTAACGTTGTCTGATTATAAGTGGGAAATTGCCTAACTTCCCTTCTACCTCTAGTCAACTCTTAGTCTCTGAATGCGAGCTATACTCAGCACCATAGTGTTTCATGCTTGTTTCTATCACTTTCCTTCATTTAAGTTGTGCTTTCTTCATCATTATTTTTATTGTTTTACAAAGTAATAGTTTTATAGTCATTTTGTAAAGTCTTTGAACATAAGTATGACTCTTCTCAGGTATTTTATTTGCTGTCAGACAACAAATAGTTATTTTTAATATTTATTACTTTAGTAATGTTTATTACTTGATAAATATTTTTGATTGAAAAAAAATCCATTCTAAATAACTTGGTTTTTACTATACTTTTATCTTCTAAATCTGTAGGAGAAAAAGGGAATGGAGTTTTCCCCTACAAATTAGGGGAAGATATTCCTTCAATGAGTTGAGTACTATAAAATATATTTTTGGGTACATCCTTTTAAAGTCATTAATTTGTCTAGCTCATGTACAGAGACAGATGGTTATGGGGGAAAGTATTTATTGTGTTGTATCCTTTTTCCCTTATAATGAAAATCTTGGGGTTTTTTTATTTTTTTTTTTATAAATTTTATTTATCTATTTTGACAGAAAGAAAGAGATCACAAGTAGGCAGGGAGGCAGGCAGAGAGAAAGGGAAGCAGGCTCTCCGCTGACCAGAGAGCCCGATGCGGGGCTCAATCCCAGGACCCCTAGATCATGACCTGAGCTGAAGGCAGAGGCTTTAACCCACTGAGCCACCCAGGCGCCCCTTGATTTTTTTAAATAATATAAATGTTATTTTACTAAAATATGTCATAATTTTCCTTTAGCATTATATTCCCTCTGATAACAGTTGAAATCAAGTATTAACTTTTTTAATTTAAGCCGACAAGCAGGTTTGATTTCCATTGTCTAAAATATTCATCAACAAATTTGATGCTTTAATTTTCCTTTTTTCTTGTGAAGTTAAGGATATTATACTTTTCTGCCTTGATCATGGTGAAAGCCAGTCGATAACCAAACTTTACTATGAGCATTACATACATAAAGTACAATCATTAGCACACACCTTCACTCTTACTTGGTTTCTAGGTTGTAGTAATACATTAGCATTAAAAAATTGCCACTCCACCCAAATGGCAATGTGTAGCCAATATCTTTTTGATAGATTTCAAATAGTGGAATTACTGTATTCAAAACAAATAATCCAAAATTGACATAAAGATATATGTTCAATGAAACCCTTGTTTTAGGGTGGAAATAGCTCAGAAGTTTCTGAGTTGGGACTCATTGAAAAAGAAAGTTGCATTTCTTGATAGAAGACTTAAGAATAATATCTTCAAATATTTGTTAATATTAAGAGCAAAATACCCAGATCATTATTGCGATACAATTTTAATTTTTATCCACATCTATGACAAGAGATTTGCATAGCAAAAAAAAGCTAGAATTGGTTTGCAGAAAAAACAAATAGCATCATCTTTGAAAATGGCATTAAGGCTAAAATAGTAAAAAAAAATAAAAAGGCTAAAATTGTATAATGAGAACAAAATATGAAACTGAGAAGTTTCTAGTAAGTTAGTTAAATGTTATAAAACTGAGAAGTCTCTAATAAATTAGTTAAGAACATTTACTTCAGATAACATTTTTTCAGATGTGATTGATTGTAATATAGACTTCTTTCCACAATACTGTGGCATTGGACAAAAGATTTAACTTTATTTCTAATCTAGAAATAGCAATAAGAACAGTCTCGTGTTGCTGTTGTTGTTGTTAGAATTAAAAGGAATGACATATAAAGCACTTAAGTAAGTGCCCGGCTCAGAGCTGTTGCTTATTCATGCTGTCATTCATTGATTTTTAAAATACGTCCATTAGTTCAACTGAAAATGGGGAATATCTAACAAATATATTAGAAGCTTTTCTCATAACTGTTGTAGTTATTACTTATTTTCCATTACACTTAACCCTATTCTAGTGTTGTGAAATTAATATGGAAATAGGGGGAAAATCATGATTAAGAAACCTTTGTAAAACTGAAATTTTTCTCTTTTGGGACGAAGTCAGTGTGGTCCTTGAGTAAATTTACTTTTCCAGCTATTATTTTCTTACAGGCAGCATTAGCCTATTCCTAGAAATAACTGCCAAAGCCAGCAGCACTATTAGAAATAAATCCTTTGAGAAAATATTTTCAAGCCTCTATTATATAATTCCAAATTTTTTCAGTATTCCTAGGAAGGTTTGTTCAATATTTTTCAGCAAGGAAGTTAAATATGCAAAACCTTTTATATTCTAAGAGACTTTGTAGTCTTCATTTGGAGAATACAATTGATACTTAAGAAACAGTCATCAGGCACCTGAGTGGCTCAGTGGGTTAAAGCCTCTGCCTTTGGCTCAGGTCTGATCTCAGTGTCCTGGGATCGAGCCCCACATCTGCTGAGCAGAGAGCCTGCTACCCCCTCTCTCTCTGCCTGCCTCTCTGCCTACTTGTGATCTCTCTCCCTCTGTCAAATAAATAAATAAAATCTTTAAAAAAAAAAAAAACAGTCGTCTAAAACAGAATGTCATTTTGATCTTTGAAAATTAAAGGGAAAATGATCAAAGTATAACTTTTTAAACAGATTCCTGGCATGTCAATTTATTTTTTGTTTAGTTATATGTTCATGCTAAAATTTTTTAAAATACATTTTCATTACTGGAGAGAATCAAGCCCATAAAAGTATGTTTTACTCATAGTAGATTTCATTTAATTATTGGATTATGCATTAGTCTAGCAGATGGGTGAAATTTAAATTTACTCATGTCACTTTAATTTGTTCGCCTGGCTTTTTCAAAGCAGCTGATTTGTTCTATTAGAGTATTTAAATAATGTTTCTGACTGTTCTGTTCAAGACTAAATAGACCTTTACCTGAGTGAAATCTAATAAATGAAATGGATTGGCAAAAGTTATGTATGGGGAAGGGAAATGCTAGTGTGGCTCAGAACTTCTGATAAAGTTCTTTACAAAACAAAGCTAAGGAAAGCTGATGACCAAGGATTAACAGGAAGATTTCCTTCTCAGATTTAAAACTACAATGGATGGAAAGCTAGCCCAGAAATAAAGGACTGATTTCTCAAGTGGAAAAAGGTTAAATAAGGGGTGCCCTCAAGATCAATTTTAGTATTGATGGTATTAAATCTATTAATGATTTAGAAGATGAATTGGAGTTTTGCTAATGTCATCATTTTTTTTCATAGTAAAAACGGGGCAAGATTAAGAACGCAGCTGAAAGAAAATGTACTTTTTTTAATTCATTGGTCATTATTAAAAAAAAAATTAAGAGTCAATCCCAAACTTTTGGCTGTCCTAAAGTTGCATGTTAATGACTCAAAGGAAATCAACCAGGGAAAACGTTTCAAGCTTTATTAACCTAAGAGAAGAAATGATGTGTAATTCAGCTTTCTTCTTTCTTTTCTGAATTCTGTATCCTATATTCATCAAAAGTAGTATCCATATTTAAGGAATATAATATATACATACATACCAAAATTGTATGTAGAGCGGAACTACTTATTTCTTATACCTCCAGATTTGGGACTGGAGAGCTGACACTAGTTCATGGGATTTGCTGAACATGCACCTGCCATAATACGAGTCCATGGTTATCCAGATTTATTGCCATTAGGTGCATAGAGTCAAAAATCCCTTTACTGGGAAATCTGATGGCTAGCAGAATAAGTGGAGTTATTTTGAATCACAGGTCACTAAGACTGTTATTCATTATCATCATTGTTGTTTGCCTGTGAATGTTGTTATAATCAGAAAATCTTTAGATAATGCCTGAACTACTTCTGTATTCTGCACTAAGGCAACCCCTTGTGGAACTTGTGCATTTTCTGGCTCTTGGAATCATATTTACTCAATCACAAATACATAGCTTAATTATGAAAATAAAAGAACCTTTAGAACAATATGAATACTTACATCATGAAAACTAGACCACGTTAAAAAAAAAAAGCTATGTAGATCTTAATGGATAAAAATTAATTAGCCTAGAGATTGAAAATACAGAATGCTGCAGAATGTAAATATAATAGATTATAAAATGTCATCTTTGGGAAATACCCATTTCTGTAGCCAATATAGTCAGACTTATTAATTTGAGATTCTTCCTCCTAAAGTTTGAAAGTCTGCACAACTAAAAATGTTACATTCTTTCCAACACTGTTATCTAATCAATTTGTTTTGCTTGTTGTTATTGAATATATATTGATGATTACTGTAAGTTACAATCACACAAAGCTAAGTATAGAAAATTGGTTTGCAAACTGCATTTCACAAAACTGTGTATTACTAGAAGAACTTGAGGGGATCATGCATGCTCTCATCCATAATTCTGAAATCCAGATAAAATTGTTCAGCCAAACCGTTTTACTATTTCTTAATGGAAATTAATAATAATTAAATTAATTTATACTTAAAAGTTTCATGTTATAAATTTGAAATTAGATTTTAGTAACAACTTTATTTCTTCTTATGTTGCTCAACACAAGATCCTGCCTCTACCAACGATTTACAGATACATAAACAAAGGCTTAGAAAGGCTTGGAACTTTTCCACAATGACATAGCTGGTCCAGAATCAGGATTGGAACCCTGCTCTTATCTACTGAACATATGTTGCATGCTGGTTATGCTAGTTTAAATAGAGGATTGTGGATTTCCTTTGCAGTCTTAGAAATAGTAATTTAATTATTTTTAATTCAGGCTTTGGATCTGTTGCTCTTTGGTTATGCCACACCTTACCTGTTCCTCTTTGATTGTGTCATGTCTTCTCTGTTTGAAAGATTACTGGGGAGAAGACTCTTAATTTTCCCTCAGATACATAGTTACCAATATATGAATATGTATTTGTAGTATGACCTTTTAATGATCAAAGAAACCCAAAACTAACAATAAAATACTCTTTAGACATAGTTTTCAGATCTCTCTCATATATATTATTCCACGTAATAATCATATCAAGCTTGAGAGCTTTTGTAAGATAGGTATTAATAGTCCCATTTTATTGATAGAAAAATGCTTCCATAAAACTGTAGTATGAAATTTCTCTCATCACTCTTAATTTTCTTAAATGACTTCCATTATATGCAAGGTCTTCCAAAGCTCACTTTTTATAATCCATGTTCTTTGATAAAATTATTTCCCTTGTGGTTGTGTACACTTCTGCTTTCCCATGTGTGAAAACAGAGGCAGGGTGGGGAATCCTAATTTTATGTATGAGCACAGGTGTGTTGCCTGGAGGACTTGCCGTAGGAACTGGGACCTTGGTTCTGATCATCCTACGATCGTCCTACGTGTATGAGCCTGGGGATCCTGGGGACAAGTGTGTTTGGCCCAAAGACCCGAAGAGTCGGTGATTGCGTTCAGTCAGGAACACTGAGCAGTTCAGGCTGGCTGGAGCCCACCATCATTGTGGGGTGTGGTGGGAGGAGCAGCCGGTAGCCAGAACTTTTCCATACGGAAGAGCGCATGGTGTGCTTTTAGAGCTGTTTGACCTGGTCCTGACTGCGATAGAGAACAGGAATGACACGATAGGATTACATTTTAGTACTAGCACTCTGGGGAACAGTATTTTGTTAATTTTTTTCAACCACAAATTTAAGAGCGATGCATAACAGACAGGTGAATGCAGAAAAATGTAAAGACTGTGATCTTTTTACATCATGGCACAGTCTGATGTGGCACATGGCACAGCCAGCTTCACAAACCTTGATGCCAGAACTCTACGCTCCTAATTCCTTATTCCCACCTCACCTGCCTTTATTTCCATGGCCCCTCTGAGCTGCCCTGTGATCTGCCTCTGAGCCTTCACACTGAGTGCCTGCCTGGAGTCAACCCCCAACACCTGACTGTTGAACTCCTCTGTATCTTGCAAGATGTACCTCGGTCCTTTGGGGGACCGAGGAATATTTATTGTTATTAAATATTAATATTAATATTAATTTTCATTCAATAATATTTTATGCCATTCAGATATATACATTCAGATATATACATTATGCTATAAAGGGTAATAGGCATGTGTGTATGTATTTATATAAATCTAGATGTATCTGTTATTGTGTGTACACAAAAAAGAACGGTTAGTAACAACACTTTGTAATTCTTATTGAATGCTTCTCGCCTATCTGGGTGTTCTTGTGTGAATTGTATGTAGGTATAATTAATTGGAAAAACACCACAGATGTGTTTTGTGTCCCTCTTTGTATTATAACAAGAGATTTGTTCTGTGTAACTAAGGAACAAGGAAAGGCATAGAGAATTGGAAGTAAGGAGGTTAGTTAGAAGGCTCTTTCGTTGTTCTAAGTGAAACCTAGGAGTAAGGACAACGGGATAAATTTTAGAGTAACAGATAGTAAGATTTGGGTCTTGATTTGATACAAGTATATGGAAGAGGGGGAAAACTAGTATATCCAGGGTAACTCGGGTTTGATCCAATGAGTGGGTGACTATAGGAAGAGGATCCAGTTTGGGAAGGGAGGTAGAGGAAAAAAATGATGATTTCAGATTCTGACATGATTTTGAGTTGCCTGTCAGAAATCAAACTATATTTACCCAGTGAATTAGGCTATTCTGATTCATCACTAAGCTGAAAGCAAAGGAGTATGGCCTCTGAACTCTGTGTGCTAAACTATATTTTGGTACCGTGTTTAAAACAGGCTTACTGAATTATTAAGAGAGATTATGACTCCTCTTCCCCTAGAGGCATTTTTTTAAGTACTCAGATGCATTTGTCTGCTGTGTTTTGAAAATGATCTTACCAAGGCAAGGGAATTGCCAGCCCAGATAACCTGTCGAGAACTCTCCCAGAGCTCCGAACCTTTGATACACTTATTTTTATTTGACTCTGTTACATGCTTCTAGCGCATCACAATTTTGATAAACAAATGATTTCCCTTTGCTAAGTCAAAAATTCATTGTAACTTACTGAAATGTGTTCTTTCCATTATAAAATTAAATACCAAAATCTCATATTAACTTTAAAAAGTACTAATTTTTCAATATCTTGTTTTTCCATGTGCTGTGTTTTCATCCAAAAAAGTTAAAATTGTAAAAAATTGTAAAAAAAATTTTTTTGTATTGTAAAAAAAAAAAATTGTAAAAAAAGTAAAAATGTCATATATACAATCCTGAATGCAATTATTTTTATGTTTTATTCCATTTTCTACCTTATATTTCTATCTATGTAATCCAAACGAAGTGCAGGAAGATACAAATTAGGCATGCTCTATTAAAAGTTTTCAATAATGGGGCGCCTGGGTGGCTTAGTCGTTGGGCTGCTGCCTTGGGCTCGGGTCGTGATCCCAGGGTCCTGGGATCGAGCCCCACATTGGCTCCCTGCTTAGTGGGAAGCCTGCTTCTCCCTCTCCCACTCCCCCTGATTCTGTTGCTTCTCTTACTGTGTCTCTCTCTCTGTCAAATAAATAAATAAAATCTTAAAAAAATAAAAAGTTTTCAATACTAAGCTAGAGTAAGTTTCTAAAATAGTTTCTTTGTCAAGCAAATCTGTAACTATCCTCATAGCCAGCTGTCTGACTCAAGATTGACTTCGCCATGTTCTAACATGGATAGTGAGAGTAGTGACTTAAAAAAGAAAAATGTATTACAGCTCTAATACTTTTACCAGTACCCTCTCCTCCAACCTCACAGGTAGACTTGAGCATTCATTTCATCCTAAGCCATTTATAGATACACCTACCATGTGTTAGATATTGTGCCGGATTCTGGGAATTAAAATAAAAAAAGCAAAACATAGGTACTCACATTCCAGTTATAGAGATAAGCATATATAGTAATAATTTAAAAGTATAAATTCTATGAAAACAGTATCAAAAGGCACTATAAAAGCATTTGTGCTCTTATATGTGCATCAGGGAAGGATTCTTGGAGAACATCTGAGCTAATATAAAAATAAAAAGGCTGGGACACCTGGGTGACTCAGTGGGTTAAAGCCTCTGCCTTGGGCTCAGGTCATGATCTCAGGGTCCTGGGATCAAGTGGGATCAAGCCCCATATCGGGCTCTCTGCTTGGCGGGGAGCCTGCTTCCCCCTCTCTCTCTTTCTCTGCCTGCCTCTCTGCCTACTTGTGATCTCTCTCTCTCTCTCTATCAAATAAATAAATAAAAATCTTTTAAAAATAAAAAAAATTAAAAGGCTAAGTGATCGTATTGAGCTAAGTGATATTAGACGATAGCTGGAGGAATTAGCCAGATGAAATGGTTGAATGGGAGAGGGGCCATCAGAGAAGGCAGGATATTACATCAGGAGAAACAGCAAAAACAAAATTATGAATTAAGAAATGCTCATGTGGGTATGGAGAACTATAGTTAGATTGGTAATTCAAAGACATGAAGAGGGAGACCACGAAGAAGTAAGAGGAGCCTGGATCAATGAGTGCATTATGTACTTCGCTGGAATTTGAACTTTACCCAATAGATCAGTGTTATTCCTAACTTTGGCATCTACAGATGACATAGGGCATTTAATGCAACTTGGAAAATATAGGTATAGGAAATTTTTTAAATAAAAGTAAAACTTTATCTTAAACTGAAAGTGGTATTTCGTATTTGAAAAAAGTCACTAATTGTAATTTTTATTATTACTTGTATATATATTTAAAGATAAATATTCTTGGAAGTGTCTTAAACTCTTAAGTTCTAGATATATTCTGTATTTTCTCTTTCCCTTATTTCCTCTAACTTAGTAAGTAATAACTTACAGGTCAATGGGAATGATCTCTAGCAAGTGTTTGGTGACTGTCAGGTCTGAATGTTTGGGTCTAATGTAGAATGAGAAATGATGAATATTGATATTTTTTTGGAAAGTACTTTTAGCAAACTATCAGATTCTCACTTGGCAAGCATATCCGATTCAAAATCTAGAGAGTTAAATATTTTAACTTAGGATGAAATAATAAATTGATCTTAATGGACTTTTTTCCCTTTTTTCGGCACTAGAAATTATGTTTTTATATTTCACTGCACTATTGGAAGTATTTTTAAATACACCTAACAGTAGGATACCAATCTCTTCCTCTACAAATATAGAAAACCGTTATCTGTTGAATTAGGTTAAACTTGCTTGTGACTGTGTTATTTATACTGCTGTTCAGTCATCCTAAGAAATCTTTCTGATCCTTAGAATGAAATATGGTGATATTTTAGCCCTGTGGTAATAGTTTTAGACTATTAAATAAATTGAATATATTGCTGAAATCGGGATATTTGGGTATGCCACTCGAAATCATTGAAATGCTCTTTAACAGATGATTATGTCAGGAAGAAATGTGTTTATTGCATTCTTCATTTGGAAAACCTATGTGAGCTTCTTTCACCTCCCTCATCAGCATACCTGAGTATGGCAAAGGCAGTCTCATATTCACTGCCCACTTTTTCACTCAATACATGGAAAATAGAAGGCAATTATAGTCATCATTTTATTTCCCTCAATACTAAGTCAGAATCAGGTAGCATTATGCTTGACTGTTGACTGTTCTTAATGAATCAAATATCTATATTGACATTGATGTTTTATTTAACTCTCATTTCAAAGTGCCAGCATTCCCCTCTGCATTAATAGCTGTGTTCTATCCGTGTTGATTTCACTGCCTTGTTGCTTCATCTGTATGTAGCCTGGGTTTTCGGGGATGACTGGTACCGAAATTTATGGAGCATTGTGCCCTCAAGTTTATTCCACTCATTCATCAAGAGCACATCCTCTGTACATCAGTGGTTTGTTCAACTGTTAAATGGAATGTCTGCTACTACTTACGAGAGACATCATACAAGGCCCCCATATTGGCATTAAGTGACATCTAACAATGTTCATTGATGCAGACATTTTGTCATTAGCTTTCCTGATTTTTTGAGTCCATAATATTTATCATTAATTTTCTCAGTGGCTTCATAGGCCTCTCAGAATATCATGAATTTGAAATCTGCTTTTGGTCTTTCCTCCTTTTTGGTGATTAAAGTTATTAATTTTATGAGGGGAAACATTATTTGCTCTCATTCTGTAAAGTAAAAGCTTGTTTGATTTACTACAAAGGTTACTGCACTTGTTTTGAAAATGATAAGAAAGTAGCAATAGATGTAAGCCACTATTTAACAATGATTTATCACAGATGGGACTGTGAGACCTAGATATGAATGGTTCACCAATATAAGAAAATCAGGTTCTCAAGTTGTGCTTCACTTTTCGTGCTTGTGTCCTTTTTTATCACCACTTGTCTGACCACAAAGAGATTCACATATTTTGACATTTCACTCTTAGGTCATTCTTTATGTTAAGGACCCGGATATGTTCATCACTGGTTTTAGGCTCTGATGAACTAATTCTGAGACATTGATGCATTTTTAATTGTTTTCTGTAGAGCAAAAAAATTATACAAATTTTAAAAATAAATTTAACATCTGTGAATAATAACACACATGGCTTGAAAGTAAGTTAGATGATGGAACTGAACCAACACAGTCCTTATGGAAGGTATGTGCCCTTAATAATGTGATAGTTATTAAGAACATAAGTGGGTTCATTGAGTATCATAATTAATCTTAGATTTTAAATTTCTGAAACGTGGAAAGGGTCAAAGATGGGAAGGATGGGGCTCATTTAGAAGGTTGATGTGGCTGTTCATTTGCATTTAGCTACTCTGATTGTATTTTTTTTAAGATTTTATTTATTTGAGAGAGAAAAAGGGAGGAAGAGATAGGATGAGTGGGAAGAGGGGTAGAGGGAGAAGAAGAATCCGACTCCCTGCTGAGCAGGGGGCCCTATATGGGGGAATTAGGTTAAGGACCCTGAGATCATGACCTGAGCTGGAGGCAGACGCTTAACCAACTGAGCCACCCAGGGTCCCTACTCTGATTTTATTTAAAGAGCTATAATAACAGTAGTATAAATTAAATGTAACTAAGGGAACATAGTAGGTATTTTACATTAAAAATTTACTACTAAATTTTAATCCCCTTCTGTGGAATCTATATATATTGAGAGAGACATATATAGATATATATCACTACTTCTGTTTTCCAGATTTCTTAATACAAATTCTGTGCACTGTTAGAAACTGAGTATTGTTTTCGAGTTGCCAAAATTAGATTGAATTCTGGCCAAACCATCAATAAGTAGCACAATCCCTTCCCATTCCAGTTTCATGTTTTATAAAATGGGGTGGGGGATACCTGTCTTTTAGAGTTGCTCTGATCATTCCATGAAATGATATACTTAAAGCTTTTTCCATAGCACACACTATGGACTTAATACTTAAATGCTTCTATGTTTTTTCCCCATTATGTAATCACATCAATAAGTCAAAATTTTTGTTTGCTTCTTTTGTTATTTTACTGGGTTATTATCAGTGATATTTAATTGTTTGGGCTCATTTTTACTCACTAAAATGATTATATGAGCTTGTTATTGTAGCATCATATAGAGGAAGCAATAAAATTAGTATAATTTTTAAACAGTCTAGTATTTGGCACTAAAACAATGTTGGCTCTTTACAATGTGCTTGGAATAACTAATTCTGACTGAAGTATGTTTTCGCTGATATTAAGGGCTTTGGTTTGGTTTTGGCATGACCTGGTGACATAATGAAGCAGTGGAGATCACTTTCAGATCTATGTGAAATGAAAAGAAAATTGCAATGATGAGATGGTTGACAAATGAAATGCAATTGTGTCAAAGAGAAAAGTAAAGGCCTCTTACTGCAGGGTCCTTGGCGTGCGCCCATGAACAGGGGGCTGCTCTCTCACTCAGCACGCCGTGTCATCTCAATTATGTCTCTCGATGTGAGTCTTCACCCTGTGATACAGAACTGCAGTGCAGGAATCGGGCTTCCCATTGCAGAAGCTTGACAGTCCTGCTTTTCCAAAATGTCATGGTGTTATTATTTAACACAGATATTTTCATTATATTTTTAAAAGAGCTGTGATGTGTGTAAACTGACATACGATGAACACTTTTCTTTTTTCTTTCAAGTTTTGATAAAATAACTGATGATTTACAGTTTGTAATTAGAAACTTATCATTGTTTTTTTTATTTGAACATAACTAGTATCTAAAGACATCAATCGAATAAATACCATTTGTTTCTGCATCACTTTGTGCATTGCACTTCTTTGGGCTAGAGGACCTAATACATGCTTCTGCTCACCCAAGGGACATCAAAAAGATGAGATGATTGTCTTTAAAGGAAACAGATTTAATATGTTCATTTAGTGAAAACTAATGAAGTTATTCTTCATTCAGTAGGTCAGTTTTAAGTGAGCATTTACTACATGACATTGTGCTTAAATACACGATGAATGCAAAGAATGGCATAATTTTTGTCTTCATGAAGTGCATAGTCCCCTTGGAAGAGAGAAGGCATTCTAAAAGTCTAAAAAACATTTAAATTAGACAGTATTTTACCAAGAGAGTAAGATTAAAAACACACCCGTGATGATGAGCTTGAATCATTGTTTTAGTTGACATTTTCAATATACAGTTTTTAAGGTGTCAGGAAAGTATGAATGATATTTTTGAAAAAGGATTCCCTAAATAATTGTAATAATCAAATTGAATACTTTAAGAAAAATGTTACAAAATGTCTTTAAAATATGTATTTCTGAGGTACTTCGTTCCTTGATGAACTGGACGAATGAGTTATACTTTAGAAAATGCATACAAAAATGCATTCTCAAAGCATATCGAAGAAAAAGAAATGAGATGGAACTGCTATACCTCAGTTGCTAAGTGAATTTTAATGATTTTTTTAAGGTCTTCCACTTATTATGTATTTTTTTTAAAAAAACAAGCAAGCAAAAATCCTATGTGCTAGTGAAGTGTAAATAACCTTAATTGTTGAAGTATAATTATTTGAATTTTTAAATTTAGTTTACTTATGAGAATTTATTAGCAGATGACTGGATATACAGTCCTAATTCAAGAAAAATCATTATAATTTCAGAAGAGTCAAAAACTACTCAGATATTTCTTTAAATTAAACCCAGTTTTAAAGAGTTTCTAGTAAGGTACCTTTTATTAGGTGCTCAGATGGTTTGTACTTACCAAATACTCTTTTTACATTTTAAAAGTCATACCAAAATGTTCCAAGAAAGCATTAGAGTATATTAGAATATTATAAATAGCTACAGTTTGATCATGACATTTGGTTGCTGGAAATGTCCTTGAGCAACCATTCATGTGGAAGATAAATAACAAACAAAGCCCTTTACATTCAAAACCAGAATTCTTTAAATTTTCAGTACTAGTGTTTAATGATATATTGAAGACTTCGCTTGCAGAGAAAAAGAGTTTGCACTCACATATGAAAATAACTGGGTGGGCTCAAGGGATTCGGTTTAGCAGGAAAACCTTATGTTTACCAGCATTATCTATTCTTTTTAGTTTTCTGTTTGTTAGATTTCTGTTAGATTTGGGGGCTGTTTTTATTCCGAGTTAGATGTTTTCCCTAGTGCTTTACACACATATTCTTCAAGGACCTGAAAACGGGCAAAGTAATTCAGAAACATACTTTTTTTTCCAAAAATCATTTAACTTTGCATTTTGAAAATTATAAATGAATGCTTTTATTTTCTGTATGCAGGGTAGAAGATGGGTTAAATAACCACAGGTGACAGGTAATCCAGTTTGAGAGGAAAACAAAAACAACCTCTTCCTAAAAATCTTCAGGATTTTTTTTTAAAGATTTAGTTAGGGGCGCCTGGGTGGCTCAGTGTGTTAAGCCTCTGCTTTAGGCTCGGGTCATGATCTCAGGGTCCTGAGATCAAGCCCCGCATCAGACTCTCTGCTCAGCAGGGAGCCTGCCCCCCCCCACCTACTTGTAATCTCTCTCTCTGTCAAATAAATAAATAAAATCTTAAAAAAAAAAAAAAGAGAGATTTAGTTGGTTAGTTAGAGAGCGGAGGTGGGATTGGGGGAAAGTAGAGGGAGAGGGAGAGAGAAACTCAAGCAGACTCCACACTGAGCATGGAGCCGGACACGGGGCTTGATCTCACAACCCTAAGATCATGACGTGAGCTGAAACCAAGAGTCAGATGCTTAGGCAGACTGCACCACCCAGGCGCTCCCATCTTCAGAATTTTATTCTTGTAAGTGTTAATGTTATTGGACCCCTAATACAGAATTATAATAAAATTAATAGCACATTTCATTCATACAGTATGCCAAGTATTTTTCTTTTTTTTTCAAGTATTTTTCTAAACATTTCACATGTAGCTTCTTATTTAATCCTTACCACAGTTCTTTGAGGTAGGTACTATTTTTCCCCTTTTCACCCATCTAGGAATGATGTGTGTAGATGTTAAGTAATTTGCACTTAAGTAACTGGAAGTCGGGGAGCCTGGTGGCTCAGTCAGTTAAGCATCTGCCTTCAGCTCAGGTCATGATCCTGGGGTCCTGGGATTGAGCCCCTCGTTGGGCTCCCTGCTCAGCAAAAGGAGCCTGCTTCTCCCTTTCCCTCTGCCTGCCACTCCCTCTGCTTGTGAGCTCTCTCTCTGTGTCAAATAAATAAGTCAAATCTTAAAAAAAAAAAAAAAGGTAACTGGAAGTCCCATTCCACAGCTCATTCCCTTTAACTTATTTCATACACATACATGGTCTCACAAATAAAAGTCTCAACTCTCCTACTGTGGCTACATTTAGTAACTTAGGTAATAGAACATGTGTAGAAGCATAGAGGCTGGGCAATATTCCTGTGAAACTTGTCATAAGCCGATGAAACAGGCTACTATAAATAAAAGTAGTGCCCAAAGGTTCTTGGCCGCAGGAATAACAGAGCATGATTGACAGTAAAGTCACATAAACAGTACAGATGCAGGTTCTAATTAAAGAACTAGTTCTTTAGGTCTCCATGTGAGTGAAAATGATGTTTAATATGCTTTTAATGATACCATCTGTTCTATAGTGTAACCTAAAACACAATAAGTTGTTTATAAATTAAACCCATACAGAATATCATAATTTTAAGTTGGAATATCAAATCATCTAAGATACCAAAAGTTTATTCTTCCTATGCTTTGAAAATAACATCCATTGACTTCAAGGATGTTTTTTCCTCTGTCTTGATGAGGATTATTTTGATATTTAATGTTCAAAGTCCTTAGATTTCATAACAACTCCTTTAGGGTAAAATTGTTTAAAGTTAATATATTCATCGTTTTCTTACTCTATGCTTAGCACTGAATACGAAATAAGTGAAGTAATAAATATGTTTCTTGCCCTGAAGAAACTTGCTCTCTAGTTGGGAAAATAAGGAAAAATACTTAAAAAATCAGAAAACAATAAAAGGGGTTCAAAATGAATATCATTATACTAGCCCGATATTCTTGATAGATAAAAATTTTAAAGTACTTTTCAAATTTCCAACATTAAATGCACACTTCCTTCTGTCAAAGATTTTCCACCTTCGGTTTTTCAAAGGTTTTGCAATAAACTTTTCCCCTCCTGTCACTTGATTTCTCCCAGTAATTTGACATTTTTGTTATTCAAATTGAAATTGTTACTTCACTTCTTAAGCATTAAATATGTTAATGTTATTTCCAGAGAATACATATGGTCAGTAGTTTAAATTTCACTTTGTAACTAAATTCAGACATAGAATTTTAATGGTGGCTTTTCTGTTATTAAAGTAACCTTCAATCAGCAAAAACTTATAGCTCATTTATTATGTTCCAGGAACTTACTGACTGCATTAAGATACATTTAATTTATATATTCATCCATTCATTCATTCATCAACCCAAATATTTTCTGAATAGTGATTTTGTATCGGGCATTTTAGTATGGGGAGCTAGGAAATAATAAAGATTAAAAATGTAAATTATTAATACTAGATGGCAGTAAGTGTAGGGAGATAAATGAAGCATATGTCGATCTTGGATTTTTAAAAAGATGGTTAAGGAAAAGTTCACAAAGAAGGTGACATTTGAGTAAAGCTGTGAGTGACACAAGTGGCTATCTGGGTGAAGAACATTTCAGACCCAGAGGAGAGGAAGTGCAAAGCCCCTGCCAGAGGCAACAATGTGCCTGGTTTGAGTGGAGTCTAAAGAAAGAGTAGATTAGACTGAGAATAGTGGGTCTGAGGCCAGAAAGACCTGAGGTTGGGAGTAGGGTTGTTAGCAGTGGGTCCTTTTCTCTGGCTTCAGTTCCTGAGTTGGGCCAGGAAAGCATCCAGAGCCAAGCTCTTAAGCAAGCAAGCAAGCATTTAATAGTGGTGGAAATGAAAGTGCATTCTCAAGGTGGGAAGTGGACAGGTCCAGGGAAGTAGCTCTACTGGGGTCAAGGTTGTCTTGTTTTTTCTGTTTGCATGGGTTATGGGTCATAGCTAGAGTGGTCTCTGGCGGAGGTTGCCTCCAATCATCTAAGAGACGCCTCCTACCCATTGGTGGGTTGGGGCCCAATTTGGTTCTTGTTGGAACTGTCATGGCAGCCATCCCCCACAAGGTGGGGATCAAAACCGCAATGTAAATGCATAATTATGAAACCATAGGTTACTCTGTGGCAGGCCATTTTAGGGAAGAGTGCGTGCTTGGAGCATCAGGGGTGTTTCCTGGCCTGCTGGGTCCCAGGAGTTTACCCGAAGTGTTTACCTTCACAATGCACGCTTTACTCCTCCTGGCAAGAATGAATACAGTGATAGAGAAGCATAGTGATACTAGGAGTGGAAATTTTCCTTTGCTGTCAAATGCAGTGAGGATTCCCTGCAACATTTTTTCTGGAAGCTCTTCATATTCACTCCCTCCACAATGAAAACACCTCCTCATCCTTCAGAAAAGAGCTTGATTGTTATTACTATGGTGAAAAAACTTACTGTTCCTGTCATCAATAAAATTTCATTGACCTCTTTGGTCCAATAGTGCTTTAATTTTACCACATTAAGGTGCAATTTACCTATGTGTGGGCCTGTGCTTTCACCACACTGTGAGTGTTTCAAGGAAAGGGGTCATATCTTACTTACTTGTATATCCTGCAGAATTGGTCTGGCTCATATGTATTTATTCACTAAATATTTGTTAAAGTTAATTGTTCTAGTAAAAACTGATGTTGTAGTTTATGCTGTGTTTTAAAAATTGGCTATATATTTCGAACATATTTCCTGATTCATTATTTTAACACTCATTTGTTTAGCATTATTTCCTAAAAAGGCCCATTTTACACGTTATGCTTATCTCCATGTAGGGCATAGTTCCTGGTTTCAAGTGTGCATGTTAATATGGGAGACCTGAACATGCAGACATACAAGACGAATGGAAGATATTCTGCATTAAATGCCTTCATAGAAGTACAGATGAAAGCCTTAAGAATTAAAGTTCACTTATTACTTTGTAAGGTGTCCTGGGCAGGCTTGCCCTGGGAAAACAGTATATTTTTAACAGGGCATTCAAGTACTTCCATAGGGAGATCTCCAGAGGATATTCTAAGTAAATGGAATGAAATGAACACATGTTGAGCAGTTCACATTAACTTTGGTATCAGATGAATAGACTGGCTGGAGTGCAGGGCATTGGGAGAAGTATATGAGACGAAGTTGTATTGGGAGATCCTTGGGTTCTAGGAGAAGAGAGTGTGTGTGTTTAACTTATGTGTTTAACCTAGGAAACCTACCAAGGTGTTTTGAATCAGCAAGGTATGTAATGAGAACTGCACTTTGGAAGGTCTGGGTGAAGAATGCACTGGGGAGTGTTGGTAATAGCAAGAATTTCCAGTTCTGAGAGAGGAGTAGGCCCTGCATTAAAGAGAGGGACAGAGAAATGCCATAGATCTTGGGAAATTATGCAATGAATAGATTGGGTCACTGATTAGGGGCTAAGTGAGGAACAGCAGAGCCAATAATATTGTCAAGATTTTTGTAGAGGAACCAAAGTGTTTAAGACGATCAAGAACAAACAAAAAATAATTTCTTAGTGCTTTTGTACTTTTACATACCTTCTTCTTTTACTATTCTGTGACTATCTAGAAATTAGGAACTTCTGCATAGTACTTTAAAATGTAGTCTTACTAGTCCTCGTTATAAGGAACAAAGGAAAGCAATCTCCTTGGTCATCATTTCCATATGTTGTCACCATTTTATGTTGTCCTGTGGAATCATTTGAAAATATTACTAACTTTTAATGGAAAACCTCTTCATCAAATATTTTACATAAAGCATTTAATGATAAATAGGGTACTTTTTTACTTGTACAGTTTAAGGGAATTTCATTTTCTTTAAGGCCAATAGAAAACACACTGGAACATTTGTCTAACCCTATAGACTGGTTCAGGGCTCAGTCCATGCTCTAAGCCTAATTGTTGAGTAGCTTTCCAAAGGTAAGGAAATGAATGCTTCAGAATGCATGCCAAGATGAATCACCTATAACCTATTTCTGCCTTATATGTCATTATATCTAGGACTTAATACAGATCCAGGGAAAAATCAATTAGTATAATAAAAGATATTTCACGAAGGAACAAAGGCTATATATAATAGGACATAATAGAAAAGCTGTAATAGAACATTAAAAAAGTAAAATAAGGTTTTGAAGTTAGAAAATATTAGCTCCCCCTCTGTATTAACATGTTGAGTGTAAAGATGTTTATTAATTTTTTCCTGGACATTCTCAGATCTTAAAATAATGGACGTAAAATATACAGTGATGCTTTAAAAGTTTTTAAGGTGGAAATATTCATAAAGCTGGCCTGATTACGAATTTTATAAAATGACCATATTTATTTTTCTAGTAATTAAAAAATAATTTTGCCCTTGTTCCTTTATCTTAAGAGATCATGAATCTTTGGTTTTAATATAGGCTCAGATTTTCCAGGTAGAAGTAAAGGAATTCATTCTTCTTATCTCTGTCAATTTCTAATTTACAAATGAGCTGAAGCAATTAATTCTTGCTAGTCTCCTGTATTAATTATAGTGTTAGGCAGGTTTCCTTGCAGTTTTGTAATTCTTTTTGTCACATTTTCACTGTGTTTACTATCTCAGCTTGATGCTTGTTGACATGCTGATTCATGTTTTAGTGCACTAGATAGGTTTTATTCATCTAGAGGAATGAGTATAAAGAGGTCACACCTTATAATCGTACTGGCATTTCTAGTGTGTGTAGGCCATATATCTCCTTTTAATTTAATCTCTGAAAAATGTACAGGGATTTCTGCAGCTAAGCTGTACAAATCGATAAAAATTTATAATCAAGGCTGTCTAATCTCTACACCTAATATAAAACTTCACAACTATTGATTACAAGTGAAGGATCTGCAAGCTGTTAATCATGCATGAAAGCATAGGATAAATGGTGGCTTCAGAAAAGGAAATGGACAAATAATCATCTCCCTGCAGTCCTTATCTGTCTTTCTATTCCCCTGAAGCAAGCGTGTTACCAGACACTTGAATTTTAAAATCAAATGATGTGTTAAAGTGTGTCAATAGCCATTATCACTTTTGAAATTTGTGTTCTTTCGCCTTTTATATATAATTTAGAAGTTTTCTCTTCTTCAGAATTGAAATCAAAAGCAAATTAGTCTATTGATTATGTTTGCGGAAGGAATGAAAGAAGGACGTAAGTTGACATAGTAAAAATCATGGTCTTTGTAAGGAGTAAAGTGGTCCAAGCATACTTGGCAAATCATTATAATTTAATTGTTGTCACAGGAGGGGTGGAGGCTTTCATGTCATAAGATAGCTTCACTTAAAATGGGCCCTCTTAACATTTCATTAACTAATATTCTTCATAGTTAAATTTCTAGTTTGAATTGACTGACACATTCAAGGACATACATAAGATGTTTACAAGGGGATTATGTAATTGAGGCAAACACATACTATTTCTGCATCGAAGCAGTATTAGAAATGTTGAGATAAAAATATACATGTAAATGCATTTTTTTTCTGTCGGACCTATCCATTCAAAAGAAAAAAAATTAAAGTATATTACAGATTCACTTTTATATGTACCTACAAAGTCATATTGATATGGGAAACTAAGCGATTTTAATAAATATCATGTCACGATGATGGAGTAGGACACAGAAATCAACTGGGCTCAGTTATTATGACTTAGAATTAAGTACTGACGTGTCTTACTCGGAATTATTGGTCCAACATTCAATATATTAGTATCTGTGGGAGCATAGTGAGCAAATGAACCAATCCTCAAAGAGCATACAGGAAATGAAGACAAAAACAAATTCATTTAAAGTCATTTTTGAAACATATATTCTATACCATAGTACCTGCATATGGCAAGCACTTACAAAAGGAACACTAAATAAGTGTGTACTGGCTCAACACAACCCATTGTGAAGCAATAAAGTTTGTAAAGTACTATTCAATGGTGAGATCACAGACATAATCTTCACACAAATATTAAGGTGATTTGCCAAGTGGAAAGATGAGGAATAGAAATTATAGCAACATGCTGAACCTCAGCTCACCATGGAGTCTCATCAGTGGCGCAGAGCAAGTATGTCCTACTCACGCTCTTGAATGGATGGCTAGGAGCCTCTGGTGGCGGCCTCACTGATCTGCTGGTGAACTGGCTATTGGCTGATCCAGACTGACCCCTGGGCTACAGCTAGCGCACAGCTAGACTCTGCTCTACATGCATCTCTTATTGTAAAGTGATGGTGGAGGTTAAGAACAAGCAGGAGCTCACAGGACTTTCTGAGATACAGGCTGAGAACCGGCACACCATCACATTCGCCTCATTCTGTGCCCAAAGCAAGTTGTAAGGCAAACCCAAAATCAAAGGATGGAGAAATAGACCCCACTTCCTCAGCAGAGTCGCATGGCGAATAGCGTGACTACAAGAAATTAAGAATTGGAACCCACATTGTAACTACTACACAGAATTGAGTTCTGAGGTTCTATTTTCATTAGGTTTTTAACATTAAAAATATATTAAAACAATTTGCTTTACTTATCAGAAAGTAAAATTTCTAAGCACATACCATGGGCCAAACCAGTGTGCTTGGCATACAAAATACTTACCTCATTTTTTCAAACAACCTGAGAAGTGTGTCCTTTATCTCCTTAGAGATAATTTAGAAAATTTAGATTTAGGGATTTAGAAAAAATCCCTAGGGATTTAGAAATTTAGAAATTTAGAAAAAAAAAGGGATTTAGAAAAAAAAAAGGCATTGATAATCACCTCTGGAGTTTAGAAAAAAAAAATTTAGGGATTTAGAAAAAAAAAAAAGGCATTGATAATCACCTCTGGAGTTTTGTTATCACTTTATACAACTCCTCTAAAGCCATCTTATTTTTTACATTACATATTATGTTTCCATATTATGTTTTTTTAAGGTTATATACAAATCACTCTACCTCTTGTGTCTGCTTAATGCTGTTGCTAAGTATGTTTTGTGAAAGATAAAGCTTGTTTTTAAAGTAGGAGTCAATTTTTCTTTTTTTCTTCCATAAATTGAGAAAATGCCTTATCTTTTTTCTATTTTATGCTTTATTCAAGTATAGGCAGGCGTCTATTGAGACTGTTTTATTTTTTTTAATTTTATTTAGATTTTAACACATAAGTGGAATATGCAATATCAGAGAGGAAATGAAGTGAATTCATGATGGTAATCACATGTTTCTTCCAATACAGCCTAATATTATCACATAAACATTTAAGAGAAAAAAACATTAGGGAGTCCCTAAATTTTCAACTGCTCCTGTTCTGGAACAAGGATTCATAAGGCATCCAGTAAGATTTACCTATTGGGAAAAGAATTATCTTTGTCTTTTTTTCCTTGTCACTTTGGTATTCTCGTTCTCTAAAAATCAGATGTTGGGGCACCTGGGTGGCTCAGTGGGTTAAGCCCCTGCCTTCGGCTCAGGTCATGGTCTCAGGGTCCTGGGATCGAGCCCCGCATCGGGCTCTCTGCTCACCAGGGAGCCTGCTTCCCCTTCTCTCTCTGCCTGCCTCTCCGCCTACTTGTGATCTCTTTCTCTGTCAAATAAATAAATAAAATCTTTAAAAAAATAAAATAAAATAAATAAATAAAAATCAGATGTTTTCCTGAGTATTGTTTTAGAGAGGATGCAAATGTTAAGGCTATTAGAATTAGCTGATAAACTTCAGTCAGACTCTCGAAAGCAGCGCAAATGACATGTTTGGGTTTAATTTGA
This sequence comes from Procyon lotor, assembly GCA_028646535.1. NCBI lineage: Eukaryota > Metazoa > Chordata > Mammalia > Carnivora > Procyonidae > Procyon > Procyon lotor. Next base: position 29,805,835 of record CM053608.1, read on the forward strand.
TGATGTGCTTAGTATTGTTCTGATGGTGCTGGGTAAATATTTCTGTGACTCTGCAGGAGGGCTGAGTGAGCCATACACCCTGTCATTCTATATCCCCCGATTCCAAGCTTGTCATTTTAACACAGCCAGAGAGCCAGAAGAGCTGACAGTTGGTTTGTGATTATTCCTGGACCTGAGGCTCCCTCATGTTACCGTACTAATCAAGTCATCTCGCCAACTTATCATTAACTCAATTTGACCCATGGGAGCAGAGATGAAATCTTTTTGGCAAGACTAATGATGGTATGAGATTGAAAAGATGTGCAATGTAAAACCTTGATTATCCTCAATCCTTAGCACAAGGAAAAGAATAAAAATACAAAGCATCAGTAGGGAAAAGTAAAGACGGTCTCTTCCAAAGACCTTAAGTTTTTCCTCCCCCAACGTATGCCAGTGTTTTTTTTCCTTTTTATTTTCTTTAATTCACCTTTGTTCAGAAATTTCATCTCAATTATTTCTTACTTTACACTAACAAATATTTTCCCTGGCAGTCAGGAAATTCACTTTCCTTGTACTTGTTTTGATAAATGGAATGAAAATTGTGCTTTGCAGTCAGCTTCGAGGATTTCTGATGAAAAGGCAGCCGGGAGCACAGAAGCTCTGTGTCATGCTTCAGTGTTCTTAGTTTGTGTACATCTCTGACAAGATCTTTTTTTTTTTCCCTTGGCGTGAGCTTTGGGACATCTTCTGTTTTCCTCTGACTGACAGCTGGATAATAAGTTTTATCATTAAAAACTGATTCTCGGGAAAGACGATCTTTGCTCTTGATTCTCTTGTAACTGCTAAAGCTTTTGTTTTCACAACTCTTTCAGAATAACTAGAGATTATCACTACAAAAGGACATGGATATTGACCTGTCATGTCACGTGTTGTTTAGCAAGTACCAAAAAAATTGAATTCCCTTTTATCTATTATCCAGAACCACTTATTGAATCATCTCGCTGTTGAGAGGTGACTCAAAGTCAACATGTTCTGTCTGTTTGTGTTGCCTTTATTTTTCTTAACCTTTAGAGAATTATTAAGGAATTCTTCATATCATCCTATCAAGTTGGGTCAAGTATTTGACACAAAAATTGTTCCAGGCATAAATCCCAGGCTTGATCTGTTTAGAATTTAACTAAGGGCAGTGATATGTGAACTTCTTTGTTTACTTGTTCATTGTATAATTGTGGCTATAGATTTGATATGTCAATTTTCTGGCATGTCTTTTTATTTTTTCTTGATTTTATGTGACCACTTTCACTGTAACAACTAGGAAGTTGGTGAGCAATATGAGGGGAAAAGGAATGGGGAAAGTTAGTAAAATTGACTGATCAACATTTGGCAGGGGGAAAAAAAACAGATAATATATTTTTTTTCAATTTACAGGTTAGTATTTTCCTAGAATTTATTGGAAATGAATGAATGAAAGAGGGCTTGATGCCAATTTGGTTGCACATCTGTCCACAAGGCAGTTGATAAAAGGAGTTGAGATTCATCAGCTAAAGAGTAGAATGGGAAAGGACTAGATTTCGCTTATAGTTCCAATTTCTTTACCTGCTTCTTAATATAAACTCCCCCAACCCTGTTTTCCAAGTATAACACAAATGGCCTTAATCCCTTTAATTCCAGGGGCGCCTGGGTGGCTCAGTCAGTTAAGCGTCTGACTTGATTTTTTGGCTCAGGTCATGATCTTAAGGTCATGAGATAGAGCCTGTGTTGGGCTCTGTGCTGGGCATGGAGCCTGTTTAAGAGTCTCTCTCTCTCTCTCTCCCTCTCTGCCCCTCCCCTTGCTTGAGCATGCACTCCCTCATAAACAAACAAACAATCCTTTTAATTCCACTGTTGGTGTCCACAGTGCTTATGTCACAGATTTCACCCAGTGTGCACATCCCCTGACTGATGACTTAGGGGAACGAGTTGGATTAGGGTATATAGTGAACACAGATTTCAAAAAGTTGAATGATCTAGAGAGTTTGACTTCTTTTTGTTTTTCTCTCTTTTACTAACTTAACTTTGAACTGTTCCTGGCTCACTAATTTCCAACCCAAAATTACCTCTATCCCTACTGAAGTCACACTACTTCTTAGCCCCTTATTCTCCTCTAACACATTGCAATCTTTGGATTTCTCTACCTCCAGTCTTGCACACTTGATATGACCTCCAAATTAAGTTTTCTAAAGTAATTAATTCATTATATCAATTTTCTGTGACTCTCCGTGGCCTTTTAGATCAAGTGTAAACTCGTACCATGCCATCCAACATATTCCCCATCTTTTTCCAATCAGTTTTTCCTACATAATTTCCTACTAGATAATTTGTTCAGTGACCAAATGGGATTTGCATTTTTCCCCTCTCCTTTTGTATTATTTACCCAAACTATGTCTATATAGATCTTCTTGCCTCATCCATTAAAATCTAATGCTGCCAAATGTCTCCTCCATTTGACAAGAAGTTCTTTCTCCCTTTTGAATTCCTGTACTATTTTATTCTAGCCACATACCACTTACATCATACTGTTTAATTATTTATCCATTTTTTTCTTAGCTACCATTTTTACTAAATACTTGGTAAGTTCCTTGAGGCCCATTATTGTTTCTTTCCCTTTAGCATGCTCCGTAGTATCTAATATCATCAACTTTATGTAAGAGGAAATCCATTTTTATTTCATAACAGGTGAATGATTTATACAAAATATTTTAATATGATCCTTTGCTGCATGAAGGTTACTCCCTTGCTGTTCTCTTTCCCAAGTTTCTGCCAAAATTCTGCTCTACAACTTTCTTCAATTTCTTGGTTCTTCCCCGAATTTTCTTTTACTAGAAAAGTAAAAGTGAGAGAGAAAGAGACCTGTTTTATAAAATCACATGTATGGGAATACCTAATACAGATTTGAAAATGGAAAGTAAAAATTAGGGAAGAAAGAATATTTAATAAATTTCAGAACACTTGACAGGACATTAATAAATGCGAACTCCATTGTTTTATCCTCATTGTGGTTACTTATGTTGTTTGTTATAGATGCTATTTCCTGTGATGCCCCTATGTGCCATTCACCATGCTAGGTCATTTCTTTCAATTATTTAGCAAAACAGCACTTATATTCAGCCTGTATATAACATAGTGAGTTTTCAGAAATAGCCTTCTATCTCAGATTATTCTATGACTATTTATTTCAATTTAGGAGATTAAAAATTTCATGTATTCATATCTCAGAAATACAAAGAAGTTATTGGTCAGGCACAAAAATAATGGGTCATTGTGAGGACTTCAGATAATTTTATTGTTGAATCTTTGCTAGAATTTTCTCTAAATTAATATCATAGTAGCAGAACAGTCTCGAGTCTCTGCTGTTTATACTCTAATATAAAAATCCATCTGTCTGTAGTCACCCCCCCCATATCAGACCTAGCAGAATTCAGAGTAATGGCATAGCAGAGAGCCTATCATATGGACAGTATATGTATGTAAATGTACATGCATGAATACGTGTGTGTAGCTAAAAAGGTCCCACCTCAGTAAAAACGGGGGAGAAAAGGGCACATGCCAATTAAGAGAAAATATACTTAGACAGTGACATCCTCTTAGTTATTGCAGATGCCATAAAGCTCAAAATAATTGAGTTTTGTGCTCTGTGTGTGTGTGTTTACTTTGTTGAATATGTGTTTCTGAATATTACACTAGGTGAAAGTAAAATTATGTTTTAAGTCACCATTTTAGTAATAATGGTACAGTTTGCAGCATTTATTTAAGCCACTGTGAAAAATATAGATTTAAAAACACTATATTGACCTTGTAGAATAAATCTTTACCTCTTAGAAAACTATTTCTTTCCACAGCTCTTTTTTTTTAAATACCAGTTAATAAAAACACTGGTTACTGAAATTATGGTAGTAGTTTATACACAAATGTATAGGAATCATAAAGCTACCCTCCTCTAATTTTAAATGAGAATTTTAAAAATATGACTTGTATGAGGGTAATAGGAAGCAGGATTTAAATACATCAAAACAGAATTCTCACTCTCAGAGTTGAACCCTTGGTATTTTTTTTTTACATACTACATTTACATATTACATACTACATTTACATACTACATACTACCTTTTTTACATACTACATTTTGCCAGTTCATAGAAATTCAAGAATTGAGGATGTAGAACTGTTTTTTCTCCACAGTGTATAAGCTGTGTAGCATTTATCTATCTACTTATTTATTTAATATGAGATTAAGAAAGTAAAGGGTAGTGAGTTGCTTCTCCTTTTTCTTTCTTTTCTTTTTTCAAGTTTTTAGTTAAATTCTAGTTAGTATTTAGTGTGATACTGATTTCAAGAGTAGGATTTAGTGGTTCATCACCTACATACAATACCCAGTGCTCATCATAACAAGTACCCTCCTTAGTACTCATCACACATCTAGCCCATACCCCCCACATCAACCCTCAGTTTGTTCTCTGTCTTTAAGAGTCTCTTTTGTTTTGTTTTGCTCTTTTAAGCCCCTTCCTATTTGTTCATCTGTTTTGTATCTTAAATTCCACATGGGTGGAATCATACGGTATTTGTCTTTCTGTGACTAACTTACTTTGCTTAGCATGATATATTCTAGCTCCCTCCACATTGCAAATGGCAAGATTTCATTCTTTTTTAGCCATATGGCCAAGTAATATTCTATTATATATACATATATATGTGTATACATGCACACACCCCACATCTTTATCCATTCATCCGTCAATGGACATCTGGACTCTTTCCATAATTTGGCTATTGTTGATAATACTCCTGTAAATATTGGAGTACATGTTTCCTTTAAAGCTGTATTTTTGTATCCTTTGAGTAAATACCTAGTAGTTCAGTTACTGGATCATAGGGTAGTTCTATTTTTAACTTTTTGAATAACCTCCACACTGTTTTCCAGAGTGGCTGCACCAGTTTGCATTCCCACCAACAGTGCAAGAGGGTTCCCCCTTTCTACACATCCTCACCAACATTTGTTGTTTCCTGACTTGTTAATTTTAGCCATTCTGACCTGTTTGAGGTAGTATCTCATCGTGGTTTTGATTTTTATTTCCCTGATGCCAAGTGATGTTGAGCCTCTTTTCATGTGTCTGTTAGCCATCTGGATGTCTTCTTTGGAAAAATGTCTGTTCATGTCTTCTGGCATTTCTTAACTTACTTGTTTTTTGGGTGTTGAGTTTGATAAATTCTTTATGGATAATGGATACTAACCTTTTATGAGATATGTCATTTGCAACCATGTTCTACCATTCGAAACACTACATTTTAGTTTTGTTGATTATTTCCTTCACTGTGCAGAAGCTTTTTATCTTGATGACGTCCTGATAGTTCATTTTTGCTTTTCTTTCTCTTGCCTCCAAGTAGCTTCTGCTTTTGACATTGAGTCCCTCTATGTGGATACATTTGCATCTGGTCTTGTTCTTTTGAGCCTAAAGAAACATCAAGTTTGTGCATACTTTGCCTTAGCTCTAGGGCTACTCAGAATTTCTTCAAGCAGTTTCAATAGCTCTTCAACTAGAGCAGAATTAAATAGCACATACATTCCCTGTTTTCAGCGCTCTATCGAGGGGTTTTCTAGAAGAAACCAAAAGGCAAAAAGAAATTGGATACAGTAAGATTAGTTAGAAGAACGTCTACTTATTTCTATAATTATTTAAATTTACAAATAGGAAAATTAATTCTCTGATTATTTTATGATTAGCTTAGGAGAAAATGTAGAAATATATAGTCAGTAATATAACAAGAAGATTTAAATTTACTTCTTAAGGCTCTCTGTCCAGAAAGTATTAAATAGCTTCCTTTTTCCTTACTACTTTTCATTTCCACTTTTTTCACATTCATATGTCTACTTTATTTTTTATTTATTAGTTTTTCTAGTTTTTTTCTTTTTTTATCATGATAAGCGTACTCTTTAATCCCTATCCTCTATTTCCCCCATCCCCCTACCCACCTCCCTTCTGGTAATCATCAATTTGTTCTCTGTGGTTAAGAGTCTATTTCCTGGTTTGTCTCTCTCTCTTTTATTTTTCCTTTTGCTCATTTATTTCTTAAACTCCGCATATGAATGAGATCATATATTTGTCTTTCTCTGACTTATTTCGCTTAACAATATACTCCTTACCTCTATTCCTCCTGTTGCACATGGCAAGATTTCATTATTTCTTTTTTTTTTAATGTTAATTCCAGTGTATTTTTTTTAAAGATTGTATTTATTTATTTGTCAGAGAAAGAGAGAGCGCAAAGCAGGGAGAGCAGCAGGCGGAGAGGAAGAAGCAGACTCCCCTCTGAGCAGGGAGCCGGATGTGGGACTTAATCCCAGGACCCTGGGATCATGACTTGAGCCCAAGGCAGACGCTTAATCAACTGACCCACCCAGGCGTCCCAGATTTCATTATTTCTTAATGCTGAATAGTATTCCATATATATATACACCACATCTTCTTTATCCATTCAGCAGTTGATGTTCCATAATTTGGCTATTCTAGATGCTGCTGTAAACATCAGAGTGCATGTATTTCTTCGAATTAATATATTTGTATTCTTTGGGTAAATACCTACTAGTGCAATTTCTGCATTGTAGGGTAGTTCTATTTTTAATTTTTTGAGGACCCTCCATACTGTTTTCCACAGTGGCTGCACCAGTTTGCATCCCTACCAACAGTGCAAGAGGTTTCCTTTTTCTCTGCATCCTCACACCAACCTGTGTTGTTTCTTGCGTTTTTGATTTTAGCCATTCTGACAGGCATGACAAGATTCTGACAGGTTTCCTTTTTCTTTGAACGGGCTTCTGCATTTGCTGTTCGAAACTATGGTGTCTCTATGATGACTGCACCCTAAAGTCATCTGTAAACTTTAGATTATTATTAGGACTATCTGCTGTTTTTGTTTTTGTTTGTTTCTTGTCTCATTGTCTCTTCTCATTTCCTAATTTACTTAGGTAATTTTTTCCCCACTCTCTTCAATGAAATTAAATTATATCTCTAACACAGTTACATTTTTTTAAATTTACTTTTTATTTTTAATAAATTTATAACCCCTTCCACTTGTAGCAAACATCAATCTGTTTTCTGCATCTATGAATTTCATTCATTATTTTTTTTCTTTTCTATTTTTTTTATTTTTTTAGACTCCCCATATAAGAAAAATCATATGGTATTTGTCTTTTTCTGCCTGACATTTCACTTAACTTGATACCCTCAAGGTCCATTCATGCTGCCACAAATGGCAAGATTTCGTTATTATTATGGTTGAATAATATTTCACTATCTATATGTATAGACACATGCACACTTTGTTTCCATATCTTGGCTTTATAAATAATTGACAGTAAATATGGGTGTGTGTGTGTCTTCCAAGTTAGTGTTTTATTTTGTTTGTATAAATACCCAAAAGTAAAATTGCTGAATCATAGGGTAGTTCTATTTTAAATTTTATGAGAAACCTCCATCCTGTTTTCCATAGTGATTGCATCAGTTTACATTCCCAACAACAGTGCTCAAGGGCTCTCTTTTCTCCACATCTTTGTCAAACTTGTTTTTGTATTTTTTTGTTTTTGTTTTTGTTTTGTTTTGTTTTGTTTTTGTTTTACCTTTCCCTAGTGATTAATGATGTTGAGCATCTTTTCATGTACTCATTAACAATCTGTATGTCATTTTTGGACAAATGTGTATTCAGATCTGCTACCCATTTTTTAATAAGATTTTTTTTTTGCTATTGAGTTGTATGAGTTCTTTATATATTTTAGCCCCTTATCAGATATATGAGGTGTAAATATTTTCTCCCACTGAGTAGGTTGCCTTTTCATCTTAGGCACCTGGGTGGCTCAGTGGGTTAAGCCTCTGCCCTCAGCTCAGGTCATGATCTCGGGGTTCTGGGATCAAGCCCCATGTCGGGCTCTCTCCTCATTAGGGAGCTTGCTTCCCCCTCTCTCTCTGCCTGCCTCTCTACCTACTTGTGATCTCTTTCTCTCTGTCAAATAAATAAATAAAAATCTTTAAAAAATTTAAAAATAAATAATTTTTGTATATGGTGCAAAATAGTGGTCTGGTTTCATTCTATTTATGTGGCTCTCCAGCTTTCCCAACACCTTTTAGTAAAGAGACTGTTCTGTCCTCCATTGTATACTCTTGGCTCCTTTGCTATAAATAATTCTCTCTGTTCCACTGATCTATATACATGTCTGTCTTTGTATCAATACAATAGTGTTTTAATTACTGTAGCTTTGTAATGTCATTTGAAATCAGGGAGCATGATGCCTCTAGCCTTGTTCTTATTCTGAAGATTGCTTTGACTGTTCAAGGTCTTTAATGATTCCACACAAATATTAAGATTGTTCTATTTCTTTCAAAAATGCCTTGGAATTTTTTTTAAAAGATTCATTTATTTAGAGAGAGTGTGTGAGAGAAAGAGGTGGGGAGGGATAGAGGAAGAGGGATAAACAGAATCTCCAGCAGACAAAGGGGGTCGATCTCATGACCCTGAGATCACGACCTGAGCCAAAACCAAGAGTTGGATACTTAGCCAACCAAGCCACCTGGGCATCTGCCATTGAAATTTTGATAGGTATTGCACTGCATCTGTAGATTACTTCGGATAGTATGGACATTTTAACAGTATCGATTCTTCCAATTCATGAGCTCAAAATATCTTTCCATTTATTTGTGTCTTCTTCAATTTCTTATGCTTTTCTTATGTTTTTAAAATTGTATTAAAATACAGGGTAAGTGTAAATTGAATAGTAGGGTAAAATGAAAAGATGGATGAAAGAAAGTGATCACTTGGAACTAGAGAAATTTATAAAGGGGTAAATTTCAAATTCAAAATAAGGTTTCTCAAGGTTTCTTATCTAAATACTAGATCTAAAAAAAAAAACTAAAAACGGAGGAGTAAATATTTATTGGTGTTTGTGCTCGTCATTTTTTTGGAGATTTTCATTTATATACTCCCAAGTATTTCAGAGAGAAATCTTACTTTCTTATTCTTGATACTTTTGTCACAATGTATGGTCTAACCTGAACATGACCTCTAAATTCTATCAGGTGTCTGCCATTAGGTAGTAGAATCACAGTTTATCTGGGAATTTTAGGATGATGCTACCTATAACTGCCCGGTCATCTTGGTGGTCAGTGGTGCCAAAGAATGTGTTTTCACTGCACTGTAGGCTGAACTTTAAGTGTCATGACCTCACTCCTGTGCCTGGTGGGGAAATGTGAGCATAGAGCTAGACATATATAGAGTTTTGTGGGTTTTTTTTTTTTTTAATGATTAGAAAACCACATCTTTCTTCCAACCTACTTACAATACTTATTGTAAAACACATAAAACAAAAGTGATAAAATAAGGAGACTGGATACTGTGAATAATCAGAAGACTGGCACACAGGATTTAAAACCCAAGCATTAGATTCTACCACAGATTAATTTGCATGTATGTGTATGTATTTTTGTAGTTTTGAGGTTTTAAATGGCCACCAGAGTGTATTTCAGATGGCACACATAATACATTGAACTGGAATCCCAATTTGGGCTTGCCATCTGTGTACCATGCTGATTATTTTTACAGAACTGAGATTTTAATCTCCAAAATGAAAATTTATAAAAACACTTCAAATTGGGTTTTTTCTATTATTTATTTTCCCTCTTTTTTGTCTACTGACTCCCATTTAGCAAGGGCATTGACTAATTCTCATTCTTAGTGAGTTAAGGGAGGTACCAACATGGCTTGGACCTTGGCCTTGATTTTAATCTCTTTGTCCAATCAATGTGTGAAAGCTTAGCTGTGTTTCCGTTTGTTTACTGTGTAGACTTGGCCATGGCCATGACTTTCATAGAGTAATTATTTTGATTAAGTTAGACGATTAAAGTTAGTCTTGCATGAGGAAAGAATACACTTGGGAAGCAGTGATGGATGGACTCCAGCCTTCACAGTGTTTAGTTCTGCCAGCATTTTCCAGTTGAATGGAAATTCACCTCCCAGTTTGGTTTGGGTGACAGTAAATGGACTGTCAGACCTGAGTGTTTCCTAGAAAAAGATAGAAAGAGATCAAGAAGGATGTATGACAATGTGAATATCCACATGTGTTCTTGCAATTTTTCTCAGATATTTTTCTGCTTTGATGAACACCATCATTACTGAAATAATAAATGTTAATTAATATCTGCATCACTTTTTGGTAAATGGTAGTTTAATATTACAATTAGACTAATTAGTATACACCATAGCTGGTGACATGACAAATCATAGAGCAGAACATGTTGACTCTTATCCATTATGATATATTAGCTAATTCACTTGCTCAGTAACGACAAGAGAAAGGGAAGCGGGGAATTGGGCAGTAACAACAGCGACTATAAAAGCATTATGGCCACATTTTCAGGGTTTTGTCGTTCCACCGTGTTCCGGAGTACTGTGGATTGTAAACATTTTCCGTTTCTTTTCCCATTGGTAAATCATAACCCCTGACCAAAACTTCAGAAATAAGATCATGAGACATAAAGAAAATGAGAATAAAAGATGACTTCCACATTTTCCTAGGTTTACACATGTTATGTCATGCTCAGTGTTTGATTTTACCAAAATTATTCATTGTAAAGTTGACAGCCGTCTGCATCTTTGATTTATTTTTCAGAACCTATGCGAACCCCAAAGACGTTAAAGATTGCTGAGATACAGGCAAGACGCATTGCTGTGGACTGGGAATCCTTGGGTTATAACATTACTCGTTGCCACACTTTTAATGTCACTATCTGCTACCATTACTTCCGTGGTCACAACGAGAGCAAGGCAGACTGTTTGGATATGGACCCCAAAGCCCCTCAGCATGTTGTGAACCATCTGCCACCTTATACAAATGTCAGCCTCAAGATGATCCTAACCAATCCAGAAGGCAGGAAGGAGAGTGAAGAGACGATTATTCAAACTGATGAAGATGGTATGTTCATATTTCGTTATTTTAAAAAGGAGGAATCATATAATCGGATTATGTCATTGCTTACAATTTTCTCTAGAGTCACCAAAATTGAACTGGATTCCGAAATCTGCTAAATACTCTTAATGAGGTTAACTTTGAAAAGAGTTTGCTTTTAACTAAAAAGCTTAATATTCTTCAGAGTAGCATCAAACACTGGGTGAAATATACCTCTACTGATTTCTGTCTTATATGTTAGAGAAGTAGCAACTACACTAAAGTTTAAATAAAAATTTTCCCTATCAAATGTGCAAAAATAGTTTTCACTGTTCATGGCATTACATCATTTACCTATTGGTGAAATGCACTAAGTTAAAATTTAGTTTTTTACATTTTACAAACCAATAATAGCAGCTTTCATTTTCCTTAACATTTGAAAACAACACCGTTTGCCTTTGCACTCATTTTTAGATGGTTTCATGTAAGTTTAAATATAAAAAAAGGTCGAAATTCCATATCTTTAAGTCTCAGTAAAGGCCCTTATCAAATATCGGCAAGCTGTCATCTTTTATCCGTATTACCACCCAAGGAATTTAACTATATAATGTCCAATATCTTTATGTGTCACTTCAGAATTATTAATAGGAACAAACATTTATATTAATATTATAATTTACCCAAACCTACTATAGTACTATAGTTTGTCATTAATGTGAATAAGTACATTTCTTGATTCAACAGAAAGGTGCCCTATACCCAAAAAAATGTACAAGTGATGATACTCTGATAATAACAATAATGTATTATTTCGAAGTTAGACATTTCATTTTCAAAATTTACCATTATGAATGGAAGCATGTAAGGAAAAAAAAAACATTGCTTATTTAGTGAATGGAGGCAAAGCTAAACTGGGAGTCAGGAATCCTGAGTTTTCAGTCCTGGCACTAATAACTCTGCCACCTTACCCAATCTAGATTGGGTAATCCCTCTAAATTTCCATTTCTCATCTCTATATGAAAAGTTTAAATAAGATGATCTGTCAGATTCCATCCCCTACTAAATTTAAATAGCCTATCAGTAGGGCCACATTTTTGTTTGGATTTCAGAAAACAGGATGTGTTTTATACCCGAGTGTTTCCAGTTTCCCTCAAGTTCTGAACTTTAAGGACAGATATATATTTTGATGACTATCAAGTATGAGATTGCCTTAAGATAGGTCAATATACCACAGTTTCTAGAAGTTTTTCCATATCACTTAAAGCCCTCTCACTCTGAAAAGTAGAAATGACCCAGATTTGTTCTATTATGTTTGTTGTTATAAAGGGGAGTGAGAGCTTTTCAACCTCATTTAGCTCAGATTTTGAAGAAAGCAATATGTCCTAAAATTATGCCTGGAGTTATTCTCATATTCCTAAATTTCCAAAGAATAAACCTAAGGCTTATTTATGATAAATGTATTTTGTCATATTTAAGGTAACCAAACATGATTACCTCAACTATCCTGTTTGAGTTTGCACCTAATCTAAGTCTTAATAACATTTCAAACAACAAAACTGGCTCTTATTAGAGCACTCATAAACCCCCCACACACACACACAGAACATACCCCAACACATGATTATACAAGAAAGAATAATTAGCATAATTCTTTCATTGATGATGGTAGAAAGGGAAAGTCTTAAGATTCAAAAGCTCTGAAAAATCTCTATCTCGGTTCATAAAGTGGGACAAATACTAAAATGTATGTATTACTCTAGACATTTTGTAAGCTATGTTTTTAGTAATAAGAATGTACTTTATTGCCTACCCTTAAAATTTTAAAAACTTGATTTCTTAATTGATCATTTTAGACTGTTACATTTGTGCTTTTTCTGCCAGTCACTCTCTAATAATATAATTTATTTTGGTGGTATTACTTAGGTATGGCTTTTAGTTTGCCTTTCTTTCCCATAAACCAAAGAATGTAGTCAGGCTCATATAACTTTTTCATATTTCATTATATTTTTAAATGTATATCTGGGTGCACCTGTAACTAGATTAATAATCAGGAAGTGAATTGCTATGGAATCTTAAATTATGTCTTAAATCCATCAACTTCATCACTGTGCTATTTTATATAGAAACAGTCTTATAAACATAAGTTCAAGTTAACTGTATAGTATGTAATTTCAATATTGTTTTTTATTCTAGCTTTATTTTAAGGTATGTTTTGAAGAACTTTTTTACTGGCTGTAATGATATTGAGTTGCATGTTATTATTTCATATGATGGTCACAAAGTATTTCTACTGTTGTGAGAATTTTTTTTTCTCCTTTGTTTTATATAAAAAACTAAATGACTGCAGTACAAACTTTGTATATTTTCAAGTAACTTAGTCTTAAGATCTGCTCACATGAGCTCCAGTTTCTACATAGAATACTTGATATGACTCTATGTTCCTGAGCGGGGGACAGAATATCTAAATCATAATCTATTGTTGCAAAAATCGATGGGTTATGATGATCTAATTAAGTCAGTCTTACTAAATTATTGCTGCCTTATATACATAGAAAAAGAATAAATTATCAACCATCTAATAAAAGAATATAATTTCATGAAAAGAATTCTAGGGACATCCATAAATCATGAGAGCAAAGCTAAAATGATTTCCCACCAGAACCCTAAGGTAGAATTTATATTTAATTTATTGCATACATTTTTTAATGCATGGGTAGAATTTTTTGTATGAGATTTTGTTTTCATTTTTTATCCTAGCATTTACAAAAATCAATATTATGAAGTTAGCTCAGCAGAAAACCCTGGCTTGGGAACATTTTTTTGCTAATACAGAGCTATTTTTAAATGTACATTTATTATATTTTAAAGTCTGTAGTGCTTATTTAATATAATCTTGCTCCACCCACATTTCATTTTTCCTCTCTTCCATTTTGAGAGTTATATTTTAAAGGACTTTCTTATACACACACACACACACACACACAAAATAGCTGAAACAGCTCTCAAATAAATCATAAGCAGGGGAATGAAAGTCAGCATTCTGCTTCCATTAAAAGTTGTTGATGTGGAAATGTGAAGTGACATCCCTGCAGTAGGAAGACAGCCATGATGATGGTCTTAGTAACTTCATGTTGTATTTACACAAATCAAAAGTATATAGAGACATTATATGTAGACATTGTCTTCCTTCAGAGTTAGAGAGTTACTAATTATAATTCATCTGTGCCCACTCCCCGCCCCACCTGTTTATGTGTGGGTTTTGTCATTCACCTAAGTGTACTTCTTTCTCTTATCCACTACTAGTCTTGGCCATAATTTTTCCACAAACTTTTCCCTCTTACAAATATGACTTGTAGGTACTTTAAGTGAATTTTATTGACAAAGTAGAATATGTGTAAGAAGAGCAGAGAGGGGCGCCTGGGTGGTTCACTAGGTTAAGCGTCTGACTCTTGATCTCAGCTCAGGTCTTGATCTCCGGGTCTTGACATCAGGGTGGTGAGTTCAGGCCCCATGGGCTGCATGCTGGGTATGGAGCCCACTTACAAAAAAGAAGAGGAGGAGGGAGAAGGGGAGGGTAAGGAAGAGGAGGAGGAATACAAATTCTAGGAGGATACTCTTTAATTCTGCCCCTTTTCCAATGCAAAATTATGCAAAATTCATAACTATCTTTATTTGTAAACAGTTTGAAATACATCCACACCATTTTATATATTTGTTGGCCAAATTGTGGCTAATGAACACAGGTAGTAATTATAATATCATCAAATAAACATTTTCTCACTAATTGGGGTCTTGCCTTCTCCTTCCTTCAGCAGCCACCATCTATGAAAGTTATGGAAAGGTGAAGAAATACTTTTCCTTAATTACAATCACAAGCTTGTTTTCACTCTGCTCAAATGACATAACACCTATCACCCTTGTTAGTTAACAAACCA
>CM053608.1:29820808-29865803 GCA_028646535.1 Procyon lotor
ATGGGTTTCTTTCCTTTATGGTTTTTCTCTTTATGAATTTATTATTAGTGTGCCAAACAGGAATGCAGGACAGGAAAACAACAACAATGTAGTTGTCCCAGTGGTCATAGCTTCATTCATCGTCTCCTTGTGGTCTGAAATAAATCTTACTGTTTTGACGTATCATTCAGAATTTCTTGATGCTGCTAGCTACGATGCGGTGCATTTCCTTTGATCCAGTGATTTTTAATTTACTTCAGTCCTTACAAAATTGCTGTATACTCTGCAACTACATTTCTAGATAATGCCATGTGTGAAGTTCACTGAAATGTTAGATTAAGGAAAAATATTAATTAAAAACCGTACTTGCCCATTATTGGGTCAATATTTCAAAAGAAAACACGTTTTTTTAAGCAAAGTAAGATGAATAGGTTATATATTTAAACATCATCAGAACAAGAAACTGGATGTTTTTGTGAATAAACAGCAACCATGTATTTAGGTAAAGTACATAAAAGCAAAGAGCAAAAGCATCTGAGGTTTTATATTTTGTCAGTAGAAACTGACACATTGTTCGTTGCTGCCATTTGGTTTTGTCAGTTATATGACATTTGCAAATAAGGACTGGTATGAAGGTTTCTCAACTCTTGTCATACCTGGGGACACTTCAGAACTGGTTATGCTGGTTGTTGAGTTCTAGACAAGTCTGATGTTACAAAATGGTTTGATGCTTAGCTTTGCAAAAGGGAATTTCATGTAAAAGACTGAAGGATTGATATTTGGCCCTGTTCATCTCAAAGTTTTTTTTAAGTTGTAATAATCAGTGTTGTCTTTTTTAAGTTACAGAAACTTAATAAGGAAAGCAATGAGAGTCAGATTGACTGTTAGTGGATATTTCAATTCAGTATTCTATGATTTGGCTTTTGAGTCCAAGCAGTGTTAATTATAATTCATTATTTAATGAAATTTGTTTATGGAGACACTTTAGGGGCTGAATATCTTTCAGAGAACTATAGCTCTGTTCTTGAAGCAAATTACAAATGAGATCTTCATGTTATTGCAGGTATACAACAGAGAAAACTAGACTACACAATTTATTCAACTCTCTAAAGTGATAGAATATTCTTTTGAAGAAAAATAACTTTGGAGTTGTACATTGTCTGCATTAGAAGCTTATAGATTACTTTAAATTCCCTTTTGCTAAAATCAGAAAACTGGTCACATGGCTTATTTTCTTTTTAAGGACAAAATTTTTTATTTTTAATTTGGCTTATATAACTTACAGTATTTACCTTTTCTGTTTCTGATGTAAGGGTCTTTGTAACCAAAACTGTATATATTTGTAGTGCCTGGCCCTGTACCAGTCAATTCTCTTCAAGGAACATCCTTTGAAAATAAGATCTTCTTGAACTGGAAAGAACCTTTGGATCCAAATGGAATCATCACTCAATATGAGGTATTGGGAGAATAAGGAAGTTAATGTGGGTTGAAGGGAGAGTAAAAGGAGAAAGTTAGAAATAATGGAAAATAAATAAGTGAAGCTTAGGGGATCAAAATCATTTTTAGTACTCCTCTGTTTTAGTTTACAAATTCTTTGATCCCAAAATTGAGTTTCAAAACAAATATTGGACGACACCCAGAATTTTCTAACTCTTTAAGTAAATGTATGTTTTTGTAGCTGTTTCAGGGGAGCAGGATGGGCCTTTTCAAAGAGACTTACTGATGGTTGTAAACAATAAATTTTTATAAAATTAATATACTCATATTTTATACTATAATCAGGGGAGGCCATTGACTGTCAGTTGTTCCAGAATAAAGGATTACTACCAAAACAGCAAAATATATTATAAACCTGACTATTCCAGAGCTTCATCTCAATTTTGATTATAAATCATTACCTTAAAGAGGAGAAGCTAAAAGGAAGAAAAGATCATTATAATTGCACAAATGTATAGTTCCATTCCTGCATAGTCAATGTTGATTAGAGCATGAAATGTTTAAATTTCTAATGGCTACAGAGTCCATCATGGGAATAGGAATCACTAGGGCAGTCTTATAAATTGTGACTCTGTTAGCACACTGGAGTGCTATTTACATGAAATCTGTTAGGTACCTCAGACAAAGTATAGGGTGATGTGACTTACAGCAAACATTTGTTGAACACTTTCTGTGTTTCAAATACATTAACATATATAACCATAAGATGGTGTATGTGTGTGTAACCATATTTAAATAAATTAAATTTTAAAAAATAAATAAATTTATTTATTTATTTATTTATTTATTTATCTTTTGATGAAAGAAAATAGGTATAGGTGCATATCGGTCCAGTCAGATAATTTACCTCTAGGTATACCTATGGCTGACTGGCTGAATGGATAGATGAACAGACATTAAATATAGAATGACTATGAAATAACCATATCCAAATAACAAGGAAAAGAAGTTTAAGAAAAACGTGATTCACTCCATAGAGATACCCTTGACTACTACCTTATTTAAAAGAGATTTATTGGGGCGCCTGGGTGGCTCGGTGGGTTAAAGCCTCTGCCTTCAGCTCAGGTCATGATCTCAGGGTCCTGGGATCGAGCCCTGCATTGGGCTGTGCCCAGTGGGGAGCCTGCTTCCCCCTCTCTCTCTGCCTACTTGTGATCTCTCTCTCTCTGTCAAATAAATAAATAAAATCCTTAAAAAAATAAAAACTAAGTAAAAGAGATTTATTTAGATTATATCATGACTTATATTGGATATGTAATAGCAAATATATTTCTTAAAACAGGTCAGCTACAGCAGCATAAGATCATTTGATCCTGCAGTTCCAGTGGCTGGACCTCCCCAGACTGTATCAAATTTATGGAACAGCACACACCATGTCTTTATGCATCTTCATCCTGGAACAACCTACCAGTTCTTGATAAGAGCCAGCACAGTCAAAGGCTTTGGGCCCGCCACAGCCATCAATGTGACCACTAATATCTCAGGTATGCAAAGGAATAAAGTGCAAACAGGATTGGTTTGTAATAACATGTCCTAGAGAACTATACATGCACTCAGAGTACTGATCTCACTAATTAAATCTTTAATATAGCTAGCTATTCCTGATTGAAGTTCATTAAAGTATTATGTGACTACTACTCCTGAAACCAATATTATACTCTAGAATATTAGAAACCAGAATTTAAGTAAAATTTGAAACAAAGAATTATGTGAATACAGATTATAATCGGTTGTATGTCCAAACCTAAAAACATCTCAGTCACTTTTAACTGACAGTGGTCCTTTTAAAAATGTCATTTTATCTTAATTAGAAGTATTTAAAAGTTTATTATGAATGCTAACAGACTGATTATACCTTTGAGGAGTTGGTAATTATTATGGTATCAGATAACTACTGTAAGCGGATTTTATTAAAAGAATGATAGCAGATCTTTGATCTGCTGTTAGAGTGCCACATACCGTGTCTCTCTTTTCCATTTTCCCTGGCATTCTGATATTTTTAAGCAAATACCAGTAATTCTTTCTCTTAGAAATCTCACATAAATTCATCTAAATTTCAGAATGGTAAGGTACAAGGGAACTTAAGTTGATAAACAAATACAGTTAAATTTCACATTATTTTATGCTCACAATTTCATTTTTTAATTGACTAGATTATTTACAGATATGATTTCTCCTTTAGTCAAGTCATCAGTTAAACGTGATTAAACTTGGCCAGTAATTAGCATTGTCATATGCCCTAATTCTATTCTAGCTTGTGTAATGTTTTCTCTTAGTTATTTAAGATTACTAACATAAATATGTATTATAGATGTAACATTTCTATTTGGAAACATTTTGAATATAAAGCCTTAAAATTTATATTATGAAAAATATTAGCTATTCCAGTATGAGCTATTTATCTTATTCTAACAAAAAAGAATTTTAAAATGTCATCCATGATGTTAGAAAATAGCAGTGCATTAAAATTGCCAGTTCACTTCCTAATGGAACAATTCTAAATCACCATTTAAAATATTTATTGAATCACTAGAATATATGACCTGGTGATATCGTTGTAAAGTGAAACATGTTTCCTGCCCTCTAGAATGAGCCATAGTGCTGTATTTGAATAAGATCCTTCAGTAGAGATAGGTACAAAATTACCTGAACTTGTAAGACTGAGAACATTGAACAAATGGGCATTGTCAAGAACCATATTTTATTATGATTTAGAAATGGTGTTTTATATTGAATAAAAAATTTATAATTAAAGACCAGAACACCTAACACTTTCTCTGAATCATCTAAGTGCAGTTTTACTTGAATCAACCTATATACATGGGTACTTGATTTGGACTTCAAAAACTTGATTGCAATCACTGTATCCTCAGAACATGTAGTAATCAAGCTAAGGCTAATAAAATTTATGGTTAGTATGTTTCTTGGCATCACTTGAAATTTTAAGTAATTTATTGTTATTTATCCCTTGAGTGCAGAAATTATATCCCTCAGCATTTTGAAAACAATTTAAATAAAAGTTAAATCAAGTTATTGGAGGAAGGGGCAGCTGGGTGGCTCAATGGGTTAAGCCTCTGCCTTCGGCTCAGGTCATGATCTCAGGGTCCTGGGACTGAGCCCCGCATCAGGCTCTCTGCTCAGCGGGAGCCTGCTTCCCCCTCTCTTTTTGCCAGCCTCTCTGCCTACTTGTGATCTCTTTCTCTCTGTCAAATATATAAATAAAATCTTTAAAAAAAAAAAAGTTATTGGAGGCATGATGCTTGGAGATGGGGTATGTGTGTGTGTGTATTTTAATACACATATTTTATATATTATCCACATGTATATACATATTGTACATATTTAATATCTGTTGATTCTACTTCCTAAATAACTCTTCAGATCATTTATCTCTTTCAGATGTCACTGTTTCTTCCTTTCCATCTGGACCATATTTTAAATAGATCATTGAAATAATCTCTCCAAGCACTATCCTTGCCTTTCAGACTTACCTTGCTTCAGTGTATTTTTCTATTAATCTTTGTATAACATATATTTATTTCCTAAATTTTTTCAAAGTCTAATATAATTAGTAGGATAAAGCCCAAACATCCATGCATGATTAGCATTTGTGCCCCTTAATTTTATAGTTCCTTCCATCCAACACTCCTACCCATGAACCCAAAGTTCCAAGCCTTGCAGGCTGCTTGTAGCTGTCATGACACGAAGTCCCCTTGTCTTCAAATATTCTGTTTCCCATCTCCTGCATTTTACCGGATGCATTCCTGTCCTGCTGGGTTTTTACTGCCCTTTTAATATTCAGCTCAAGCATTATTTAAACCCTAAAGTTGTCTCTGTTTCATTTTTCTAACTCCCAACCCTGGTTTCAACTATGGTTCTCCTAAATGCAGTCCACAGACCAACAGTGTCAGCACCACCTGAAGACTTTCTAAAAATGGACGTTATCAGGCTCCTCACTCCACCTGTTGAATTAGAAACTCAAGGGAAAAGAGCAGCAATCTGCGTTTTAAGAAGCCCTCATGGGCTTCTGAGCTCACTAGTTTGAGAACCACTGTTTTAGCAAATGAACTGACTCCTCTTTAAGTCACCTAAAATTTGGCTATAATTTTTTTTGTATTCGTTTAAGATTCTCGGTCTTGGCACCTGGGGACTCGGTTGGTTGGGCATCTGCTTTCTGCTTGGGTTGTGATCTCAGAGTCCTGCTCAGCACGGAGTCAGCTTCTCCCTCAACCTCTGCTCTTCCCCCTGGCTTATGCTCACTCTCTCTCTCTCTCTCTCTCAAATAAATATTTAAAAAGAAAAAAATTTTTCACTCTTGATAAAATGTGAATCTCTACTTTTAATTCTAGAAATGCCAGAGACCATTTTTTGTCTTTATACTCACAACACTTATAAAATTTGACACCTTGTATATATTCAGTAAATGTTCAATGAAGGAATGAAATACTTTGAAATTTATATTACATGCCATTTGTTCTCAGTTTCTCTGATAATAGACACATTTCACTGATTATGTCCTGCCTAAAAGATCTTTCTACATGGAAATAACCAAAAGCCATTTGAGGTTACTTTTTCACCCAGTTCAAGATAAGGGAGCCTTCTCCCCAACCCCAACCACTATCAAATATTTTGAAAATTTAAGTTTCTACTTTTCAGGAATCAAGCAACTTATGCACTAGTTCGTGCTAAATAAAAACTGCAGTTCCCACACCCCTTCACCATACTTCCTCAATACATTTCTAATTATTTTTCTTAACATTGTACAAGAGCCAATTAAAGAGTCAAGCATTTTTCTTACAAAATAGAAAAAAATGGATAATTATCTTAACTTCTGATGCGGAAGGACCTTCTCATATAAAAGCAATAAAAGAAATAGGAAATTATCAATAAATTCCTATATAATTAAAAATTTTTCTGCCTCAATAGAAATAAAATGTAAAAACAAGTAACAAACTTGGGATTTTTAACAGCTCTGAGAAAGGTTGAAGGTAAACAACACAGGGAATGTTTACAAATCAGTATTAGAAAAGTTCAAAACTGTAAAAGTAAGTTTATAGGCCCTAATATCAAAGATATTGCCCAGGCCCTAATATCAAAGATATCTGCAGCTGTGGTTGTATTTCAAATTAAAACTGAAGTCTCCAAAGCTTTAATTTTTATTTTGTTCATTTCCCAAGGCCGGGGGTGGGGGGTGGGGAGGCGTTGGGAGGCTTTGGAAATCAGCAGAAACTGGCACCAGGACCTAACACGTTCCACAACCCTTATGTACACAGCACTGCCTCACCCGGCAGCCTCGGGCTCACTTCCAGCCCTCTGTACTTCCGCTTCCCCCTGTGCACATCCATAACCAGGATTCCTCAGAGTCAGCGCTGTTCACCTCCCACCCCATCAATGCCAGTTTCAGGGTCTCAGGAAACCAGAAGCCAAAGCACCTTCACAAAATGTTCAGCGTGTGTCCAAGTCGCCAGATGATAATTTAAATTTCAACAACAAATCATGGCTTCCTGTTTTCTGCTGCCTTATGTTCACAGGGCTGACATTCATTAATTATGTTATCCTACAAACAGAGGTACATTTTAGAAAATTAAATATGAAATTGGTTCCCCCCATTCCAGGTCATTTATTCATCCTGAACTGTGATATAATTCTGTTACTTGACAGAAACTTTTTTCTTCTCTTATTAATCACTTTCCAGCGCCAACTTTGCCTGACTATGAAGGAGTCGATGCCTCTCTCAATGAAACGGCCACCACAATAACTGTATTGTTGAGACCAGCACAAGCCAAAGGGGCACCAATCAGGTAAGAGGCGACTAGTATTAGGGAAAGTACTAGTAATAGGGAAAAATAGTAATAGGGAAATGTATTAAAATAGTAATAGGGAAAAATGGTAAAAAAAAGTAATAGGGAAAAATATTACTAGTACTAGGAAAGTACAAACAGGGAAAAATAGCAGGAGAGTTGTCTTCTCATAGTTGCTTAGCAGTCGATATAGTGGTTCATTTCTAAGAGATGCTCATTTGACGACGACTGTCAGAAAGGTTTTATTTTTGTTCTGTTTGGGTTTCGTTTTCATTTGGACAAAGCCTGAAGATAGACTTTTAAGAGTAAGATTTGAAGGAGGTTTTTGAGATTCATGATCTGAACCATTGTCTGTACTCTTTGATTTAAGAGCATTGCTCTTGGTTTTTATTTTCCTCTAGTTCATTTCATTCCACTTCCTCTGTCGATATCTGTGGGATATGAGCTTTGAAGGTGTTTGTCAGAAAGAGAAGGGGAAAATAACTCCTATCCAATGCATTAAATCTGTTATGAATAATTTCATGTGAGTGCTTAAAAAATAGGAAGCTTTGAGGAAATAAAAGGAGATTAGTTATAATGAATGCAGCTTATGTGACCTTTTAATTCCTAAATTGTTGCTTTTCAGGAATGCCACAGTAAATATTAAAATTCAGTTTGCCATTTCCTTTCGATATTAAAATCTTCCATATTACCCTCATCTTGCAGATTATGAGCCACGTTGTTTTCAAGAAGTGATTTGAATTATTCCAGTTATTTTAATTCTTCACATTTGTAGTTAGATAATTGTCCAAAACTCGAAACAAGTTTCCACATGAAGCTTGTAGATTTGGGGGATGCTTTTATTTTTATACTTCCCTTGAGAAGTAAATCGAGGCACAGAAATCAGTGCAGATATTTCAGAATTGATTCATCTCAAGTCGTTTCACTTTCATTAAGAAAATTAATCTTTGTTCTGTGTATATAAAATAAATACATTTAACCTTCTGAGCATATATGAACCATTCAAATAGTCCTATATTGTAGGAAAGAAAGACCTTTTTCCATTTAAAAAATTTATAATAAAAAAAATGATTAGGGGCGCCTGGGTGGCTCAGTGGGTTAAAGCCTCTGCCTTCAGCTCAGGTCATGATCTCAGGGTCCTGAGATTGAGCCCCGCATCGGGCTCTCTGCTCAGCAGGGAGTCTGCTTCCCCCTCTCTCTCTGCCTTCCTCTCTGCCTACTTGTGATCTCTCTCCTCTCTGTCAAATAAATAAATAAAATCTTTAAAAAAAAAAATGATTAAAAGAAGCTGAGTCCATAAAGAAAACTCCTTTCTGTTCTGACTAAAAATCTTGGGAAAACCATGCTGGAGAACAAGAGAGATGACTGAATACACTTGTAATATAAACACTTAGGAAGCATGGGCTCCTTGAAAATGAAAAGTACGTATATAGTGCTATTCATGAATCAGTGATCTGTGAGTGAATCTGATTGCTGATCCAGAGGAGAAAGAGAAAATGCCTGCATTCAACATCTTTTTCTATTGAAAGTAATCAGGGTCATTCACATGTTCCTACGTGTGATAAAATTTACTTACTAGGTGTTCAGTTCTGCTACTGCTGTTTAAATGAGCTACCAGGTACTTGCATTTATCTTGTAAGAGTTAGATATTTAAGTGAATTCCGCTTTACTTAATGTAAGTTGCATAGACAATGTATAATTATTATTGTGCCCTCAAGCTACATAATGTAACTTTCACTGGCTCTTTATTCATTTAATCATTTTATTACACAAACATTAACTGTGCATTATGTGCCTGGCACTATGCTAAACTTTGTTTGTAAATCAAAGACAAAATGATCACAACAGAACACATAGCCTGTGCCCAGATTTATCGTGGACAATCAAAGGAGTCTGTAGCCTTGTAAATCCTTTGCTCATAATTGGTGTTGAGTAACTTTGTTGAATTAGTGAGTATGTTATCAATAACATGTTTTGAAATCAAAAGTCTTTCTTTTACTTCCTTTACATTTACTTATTACAAAGTTTCTAATTTCCAAAAATTCATATAATCTAAACTAGTGGTTATGCAATAATTATCCTGGGTGGCTCAGTCAGTTAAGCATCTGCCTTCAAGTCATGATCCCAAGGTCCTGGGATGGAGCCACATATTGGGCTCTCTGCTCAACAGGGAGCCTGCTTCTCCCTCCCCCTCTGCCTGCCTCTCTGTCTACTTGTGTGCTATCTCTCTCTCGCTCACTCTTTCTCTCTCTTTCCCTCTGTGAAACAAATAAATATTTTTAAAAAATAATCCTATATCCCCTTTCTTTGACACAGAAATGTACTTATTTGTATTTGTTGGGAAGACATTTCACCTTCTCTGGAATCGATTCCAGTGGCTGAGAACTCCAAATTTTTTACAGTAGGAGATTAGGGCTCAAAAATTAATTTACAACCAGGAATATTATAGGAAGATATAATTATATGTAAATATTTTAAAAGAATGTTGCTAACAAGAAAAAAAAATCTGCTTTCCAACTAATATTCTAATCCCATCTTGTCCATCTTTTTTTTTTTTTAAGATTTTATTTATTTGACAGAGAGAAACACAGCGAGAGAGGGAACACAAGCAGAGGAAATAATAGCAGGAGAAGCAGGCTTCCTGCCGAGCAAGGAGCCCGATGCAGGGCTCGATCCCAAAACCTTGGGATCATGACCTGAGCCGAAGGCAGACGCTTAACGACTGAGCCACCCAGGCGCCCCCATCTTGTCCATCTTTATGATTTTTACAATGACTTGCTCAGCTACCCAGGAATACCCCTACGTGGGGACCAGGTGGCAGGACTAGATTGGTCTTGTTGGTCAAGTTGGCCTCAGATGAGCCCTGCTTCCTTTGCTTTTTGAATCTTCCCAGGAGACAGTCCTGTCTTCTTTCCTGTGACCACCTCCTTACCTTCGATATTGGTACCAATAACTGGAGCCTTATCTTAAGGCTTATCTTGTCCAGTGCTTTAAATTCTTTGAAAATGAGGACCCAAATGGAAGTAATCAGTTTTCATAGCCCTGTGTTTGTGTCTAATAACTCCAGTCTTTGATTGGCTTCCCATCACTTCTACAGAATCTCAAAGCTGTTTTCCTTTTCAGCCAGATTCATATTTATGTCGGTCTGTTAGAATCTCTTATCTGCTAATGCTTCTTGCCCTTCCCCTCGGTAGGTGGCCCATCTTCTGCCCTCCCAATAAAAGATAGACCTATTTACCACCTAGCTAACCCTCGTAAGATCCTACTTCACCAAATTAGTAGCCTCTGCCAGACTGCACCCTACCATCCATTTGTCCCCAAGGTCGGTGGAAATATCTAAGTCATTCTGCTCTGATCTTCCTAATGTCAAACAAACTCCAATCCTGAAGCCTCTATCATAGCACCTTGTTACAGAGTCTGTACATTGAGTTCAATAGTGTTATCAAGAAAGTCAAAGTTTACCAATGGTTTCGATAAATTTATTGATTCCAGTGACATTCAATATGCACCAGGGGCTGAACTGGATACTTGGGATAGAAATCCACATAAGGCGATTTATTATGTGCCCTCAGCTGGGAATGGCAGACTCATAAATCAATAAATGCAGTATGAGAAGTGAAGTGACAGCAGTTAGAAAATGTGGTACTAGAGCTGAGATTTGAAGGAGATGTAAGAATGAGCTCAGCCCAGGGTCGCTTTGAAAAGAGGCGAGAGGTTGCTGAGAAGAGAAGACACGATGGTCCTCCCCAGTAATTGCAAAGCAAATGATTGGATATGTGACAGCATGGTGCACTCCAGAATTGCAAGTAGCTCAGATCATTGAGAGGGAAGGGCATGTGGGAGAGGAGAGGCTGGAGAAATAAGCGAGGGCCAGAGGGAGAGGCCGTTCAGTGCCAGTCCAAAAACTGAAGGTGGCCACAGAGCGACTGTAAGCAGAGACTGTTATGAGCAATTTTGTGTTCTTGGAAAGATCACGCAGATAGAATCATAGAGAATGAACTGGGAGTAAACCAGACTGAAAGCAGAATGGTCCCAACAAAAAGTGCTATTGGGCCACATTAAGACAGAAGCAGTGGAGGGGCGCCTGGGTGGCTCAGTCGTTAAGCGTCTGCCTTCAGCCCAGGTCAGATCCCAGGGTCCTGGGATCGAGCCCCGCATCGGGCTCTCTGCTCTGCAGGAAGCCTGCTTCTCCCGCTACCATTCCCTCTGCTTGTGTTCCCTCTCTCGCTGTGTTTCTCTCTGTCAAATAAATAAAATCTTTAAAAAAAAAAAAAAAAAAAAGACAGAAACAGTGGAAATGCACGTGAGGCTGTGACTCTTCCACAAATTTTTATGCAAGTAGGAGGGAGAAAGCTTGATCAGAAACTAAAGGGAATGGAGACTTTAGGTGAGAGATGGTAGTAATTTTTATTTTAGAAGTGGTAGCTAAGTAAAAAGTCATCTAAATATTCAAGGTATTTTTTTTTTAGGTTAAATCATAACAAATATTTTTATTTGTTGTATTGGATTGCTGTCCCAAACCAAAAAGAAGGCATGCTCTCTTTGGAATGAGTTTTTTGGTATATTAGAAATTATAATAAATGTTATATATTTTTTGTATTTCGTTCTAAGGTATCATGATGTACACAGGGAAAATAATGTAGCCCACTAAAAAATCCTGTTCTAAATAACAGCACTCAGTATCACCGACCACTGTGTTCTTCAGTTCTCCTTTAAGACTAGTCTTAAAGTGTCTACACATTAATGTAAACATGTGCAGTACAATTCTGGCAAGTGTGGGTTTTTTTTGCACAAAATTAAATTTTGAATATATAATTATTCTAAAGGCTGAAAGCTGCTATCTGACTTACCTAGACCTTTGACTCTCCTTACCGACTTTTTAAGATCTATCTCTAAAACTGGCATCATTGACAATCATTAGTATGGTTCAGAATGAATATTATCCACATTTAGAACTAAGTCCTTAGAATGCATAATTTATTTTCCCTTTTTTAAAAAATATTTTCCATTTTTCATAGATGGATTCAAATTCTAGCCTGAGTAGATATGATTATAAATTATAGTGTATAGAATGTCCCACTTATTAAAAGATTGACCCGATGTAGCTGTGTTTTCAAATAATGAGCATAGCAGAAGCATATTGCAAAAACACAGGGAAGAGCCCCTCAGTGATGAACTCAGTTTATTGTAAGATGTGACAAATGAAAGTGTATTTAACTGCAGCATTTTCCAAATATAAGCTCCATCTATTTTAAGCTGCCAGGAAGGTACCTATTCTCAGGTGACTAAATGTTTATTTTGTAGGTATTTTGTAGATAGAGCCCTACCTATTTTGTAGGTAGAACCCAATTTTTCATCTTAAAACATTAACTACTATGTATTCTTAGGTAATTAGGAGATAGTCGTGAAATGCAGTCAAAACCACCATTTCCTTGCAGCCCCTCTGGAAAACAGTACGGAGTTTCCTCAAAAAGTTAAAAATAGAACTACCCTACAATCCAGCAATTGCACTACTAGGTATTTACCCAACGAATACAAAAATACAAATGCAAAGGGATATATGCACCCTGATTTTTATAGCAGCATTATCTATAATAGACAAATTATGGAAACAACCCAACTGTCTATCGACTAGTGAATGGATGAAGAAGATGTGATATGTATGTGTGTATGCACCACACACACACACACACACACACACACACACACACACACACGGACTCTCACACACACGGAATATTACTCAGCCATAAAAGCAAATGAAACCTTGCCCTTTGCAACAGCATGGATGAGGCTAGAGAATATTATGCTAAGCAAAATAAGTTAGTTAGATGGGGTGCCTGGATGGCTCATTTGGTTAAGCATTTGCCTTTGGCTCAGGTCATGATCTCAGGATCGTGGGATCAAGCCCAGGCTCCTCTTCGGGGCAGGGGGTGGAGGGGAGGTGACAAGCCTGCTTCTCTCTCTGCCCCTCTTCCCGCTTGTGTTCTCTCTCTCTCAAATAAATAAAATATTTTTTAAAAATTAAGTCAGAGAATGACAAATGCCATTCTCATATGTGGAATTTAAGAAATAAAACAAACGAGCAAAGGGAATAAAAAGAGAGAGACAAACCAAGAATCAGACTCTTAACTATAGAAAACAAACTGATGGTCACCAGGGAGATGGGTGAAATGGAAGATAAGCCTTAAGGAGGGCACTTGTGATGAGCACCAGGGACTGTATGAAAGTGTTGAATCACTATATTGTATACCTGAAAGTAGTGATTACACTGTATGTTAACTAATGTTAATTTAAATAAAAACTAAAAAAAACACCATTTCTTCTACAGTTGTATTAGGTCAAGAAGTTGTCTGATGCCCAGTGATAGTTTAACAGAAATACAGATTAACATTTATATCTGTATCTGTACTCGTTGGAGTTCAAACATTGTATGTTAGAGTTACTCCCCCAATCAGTTGTTCACAGACACACAAGTTGAAACATTAGGACTATCACCTTCATCCATTTGCAGAATATCCTCTTTCATCTCAGCAATTTAAAGAGATCAGATAGTTGCACCTGATATTTCTAACTGCTGCCATGACATAGAACTTATTTGAACTCCAGATAAAAATGCTTTGAAATTTAAACAAAGACAGAAATCATCTTTTTGCCCTATTTTGCCGTCTTTTTATCCTTATAAACAAGCTATATGGTCCAAGTAAAATCTCTTAATTTATTCTACAGAACCACAGTAGGTAGATGTTTTTTTCTAACAGAAAATGAGTCTTAACTTTCTATTAAATTTTCCCTCCAGCCCTTCTTTTTAAATTTTATTTAAAATCAATTAAGTAACATATAGTATATCATTAATTTCAGAAGTAGAGTTTAGTGATTCATCAGTTGCATATAACACCTAGTGCTCATTACATCATGTACCCTCCTTAATGCCCATCACCCAGTTACACCATCCTTCAACCCCCACTCCCCTCCAGCAACCCTGTTTGTTTCCTATGGTTTAGAGTCTCTTACAGTTTGTCTCCCAATCTGATTTTGTCTTCTTTTATTTTTTCCCTAAACTTCCCCTATGTTCATCTGTGTTGTTTCTTAAATTCTACATATGAGTGAAATCATACGGTAATTGTCTTTCTCTGATTGACTTACTTCACTTAGCACAATACCCTCTGGTTCCATCCATGTCGTTACAATGGTAAGATTTCATTTTTTGATGGCTGAGTAATATTCATATATATATATAAAATACCTGATTGTATATATATACACATACCACATCTTTATCCATTGATCTATCAGAGGACATTGGGCTCTTTCCATAGTTTGGCTATTGTGAACATTGCTGCTATAAAAACTGGGGTGTACGTTCCCTTTCGAATCACTGTGTTTGTATCCTTTGTATAAATACCTAGTAGTGTAATGTCTCCAGCCCTTTAGATGACTACAGCCCCAGCTCATAACTTGATTGTGACCTTATTAGAAATCCTGAGCCAGAACCATCTGGCTAAGCTACTCCCAAAGTTCTAACCCGCAAAAACTGTGCAATATTAAATGTTTTTTCTTTTGAGCCACAGTTCTAGGGTAATTTATTTTGCAGGAGGAGATAACTGATAGAAGCACCCACATAGCTGAAACCTTCTCTTCAGGTTTCTCTCTAAAGGGCACTTTGTCACTTAGGTCTTTGTTGACCACTGCATACAAAATAGACATGTTCAATCCTCTTGGTCCTTATTTTCCTTATCCTGCTTTAGTTTTCTTTAGAGCACTTGACACATTGTGTGTGGGGTTTTTTTAATTCATTTATTGTGTTTCCTACTAGAATGTAAACTTCATGAGAGCAGAGACTTACTACTGTGTTCATTACCCTAACCTCAGCACTTAAAATAGTACATGGCATAATAGGCACTGAATGGATATGTGATGAATGAATGAATGAATGGGCACTTGAGTTAAAAATAAGATAGCCACTATCTTTAGCTAAGTACCAGATAATATTTTTAATGTAGCATGTCAGTAATAAGCACAATAAATATTATAAGACAGTGGTTTGGGGCCTTTTTCAAACCCAGAATTCCTGAGAGATACCTCTGATGGTTTTCCTTAATGAGTCTGTGTCATAATTTGTGGGTGGATTGAGGACTAAACTGAAAAAGCGTCCCACTTGACTCTAACTTCTACCCCAATTTCATCCCTGTTACCTACTTCCACCTTTAGAATTACCTCCATTAGCTTTAGAAGACAGAGTAACACTAAGTGAACTAGTCGGAGAAGGTTTTATAGCAGTAGAAGAGCTAGAAACTCAACAGGATGTTTGGTATGTTAGTAACAATGGTCATTCAAGTTTAAAATGAAGAATATACATCAGAGGTAGTGAGAGCAAGAGTGGAAGGATGAGGTAAGAGACCTAGTAAGATATTAACCCTAGTGTAAAAAGTATAGGTTTTGACAATGCGAGGGCTCTACATGGTTTTGACAAAGTGAAAAGTTAGAGAAGAGTGGTTAATACTCAAAGTGATGGTTTAGGAAAGTATCAACAGTTTGAAAAATAGTTCTCTTTTGCATTCTCCATGAACAGTTCATGGCATTCAGAGAATACTCAAAAAGACTGAAACGATGGTGTTAGATGGATAGATACAAGTTTGGAGATGGATGGATGGATGGATGGATGGATGGATGGATGGATGGATGGGTGGGTGCCTGGAGAATATGAAGAAAAAAAAGAAGAAAAACTTAAACCAGTAATATGGATGTAAAGTTGTAAAGATCCCCCTAATGATGGAAGCAGTGGAAATGAAAAGAAATGATATATTACAAGGGAGCTAGAACATGGTTAAAAATTAAAAAAAAAAAAAAAAAAAGAACATGGTTAAAAATAGAACTTATTAAAGTTAATGCCAGGATTTTGAGCTTTGTTGATTCAGAAACTGATCCTTCCTCTTACAGAAATAAGGAAGCCCTGAGGGAACTGGCTTGTGTGTTTAAGGAGTTAAGAGATGAAGCGCAGGGAATATGATGGTCACCAAAATGATATTTAAGCCTTTACTCTGTGGATCCTGAAAATGTTTGCATTAGGGCCGTATGAGCAGTGGTGGCTGTGTGATTTCAGGAAGTCTGCTCATAAGAAAAATAGCAAAACGCTGGAGATAGGAAATTTCTCCTGAAGCTTTAAGGAGATATTTTCGATATGAGATGAGAGTGAACAATTGTATAATTCATTATTTGCTATCACTAAGAAGTTGTACAACCTAAAACTAAGACCAGATTCTCCAAGGTTTTACTTACTAATGGATTTAAAAAAAAAAAAAATAGTAGGCTATTGTAGGTAATTTTGGTTTCAGCTTCAGCAATTTTAAGCATGAAACCAAGCAAGCTGTCTACTACCTGTATCATATAATCAATTTTTGAGCTATTGGCAAAATCCCCTTGTATATTTTTTATAGTCTTATAACTGAAGGAAAATTGTATGATGAGAAGTCATCATTTGGCCTCCCAAAAAACTAAAGATGTCTACATATCAATGTCTAATCAAATTAAAGTATAGTAAAGTGAAATCATTTTTAGTTTTTTAACATAAGGAAATCATATTTTCAGCATCAAGTGAAGATTCATGATGCCAGTATATTGATTTTAACTTAATTATAGAAATATTTTAAAACTTTAATTAAAGGGAATGGGAAATATGAAATATGAGCAGAATGAATACAACTATTTAGGTGGCTTTGGGATATTTTAAATTGCTAGGACACTAAGCTCAAACTATATTTAGATCCAGCTAGAGTTAAGTACTGTTAGGTAATTAGACAACCACAAGGATGGAAAAGCATCAACCCATTTCATGTAATCAGTCAAATCACTTCTAATTTGATTTCTCATTCCTTATTTTCTGTCCTTTAGTTAATTTGTATTGATAAATAAGAAAGTAGAAGGTAAAAAAATGGATATTAAAAAAGTTGAAGTGTGTGATTGGACAACAGCCTGCTCACACAGATTGATCAATGAAGGGAAATTTCTCTTAAAAAATGAATTTTATCATTTTTGGCTTGGGGTTTCATCTCAAATTCAGTGAGATCTTTCCCCAAGACCTGACTGCACCTTATCTTCTTTTAATCTTCCCAGCATCGTCCGTTTGCTTTGTTCCTAATAGATGTGGAGAGACAAGCTGTCTTGGATGAAGATCCTTAATTTGGAATGTACAACCTATATCAATGTAACAGAATTAGTTAAGACCATTTACTAGGTTTTCTGGATTTTGCTAGAGCTATGGGATAATGGATGAGGAATTTATTTTTAAGGATTAGGTGAAATGATATTACAAGTATGAGTAATTATCATTATTGCCCAGTAGAGCAAGAATACAATGTTAGACTTGGTTGGGGACTGTGCATGTATACACTTGTCTGTCAAAGAATATGTATCCACAGGATATGCAGCTGTGTAACATACAAATATGGATTCTAAGTTGAAAATAAACAGAAAAAAAAAAGATTACATTTGCTTAACACAGCATATGTCAGCTGTGAGTCCTCTTTCTCTGCAAGGGCTATGCTTATGTGTTTCCCGTATTCTATTTTATTTTTTAAAGATTTATTTATTTTTAGCGAGCTAGAGAAAGAGGGAGAGAGCAAGCATGAGTGGAGGAAGGAGCAGAGGGAGAGAATCTTTCAAGCAGACTCCCCGCCCAGCATAGAGCCTGATGGGGGAATCAATCCCACAACCCAAGAGTCAGAGGCCCAACCGACTAAGCCACCCAGGCACTCCTATTTCATTTTAAAATTGAGAGGCATCTGCTCCACGGACCCCTCAGAGAGCCTGTATCCTCTCAATAGCGTTCCTAGGAACTTAGGAACCCAACTCATCCAAAGTATAGAGAATGATGGACTAGACATGATTTCAGATAACACAGGCTGATGCCTTAGTTGCTTGCCCAAAGCTAGATTCCTGACATTAATACAATTTCTGTCCTTTTTCTAAAGGAAAGGGGATAGATATCAGACTACCAAGTTCTTAGCAATATTTTAATGGAAAACAGGAACTTGAAATATTAGGAAGAAAAGAAAAACTTTATAAAGCTTCTTTCTTTTAATCTCTGAAGGTTTTCTGTTTGTAGGTATAAAAGAGTTCATACTGAGTTTGAATTTTAGACCAAAAAAAAAGAATTTTAGACCAGATTCTAAACCGACATAAAATTTTATTTTTAATTCTCATAAATGCAAATTCAGTTTTTCTCTCTGTGTCTCTCTTTTGGTATGTCCGTCTGTCTCTCTCCTCTCTCTGTCTCTCTCCCTCTTCTTTCTCTTTATAGAAGTTCATTAAAGAAAAGATTCTATGCCTGCTGGAGAGTCATTCAGTGACTGTTGTCCCTAAATAGAATGAGCATATTTGCCTAGAGACAACCCTCCATACGGCTTATTTCTGTTCAATTTATATAAGCAACGACAATGCATTTTTTCTTAGTTTTCGGGGATTTTAAATTCATTAAAAACATATAAAATATATGAATAATGCCAACTTTCATCAGGTGTATATTACCTAAGAAAAATTTGCCTGAAGAACATATTACAAAGGAAGAATAATATTAAGATACCAATTTCAGCCATTGATTAAAAAAAAAACATTAGTGATTAGGCAGACTTTTATTTTAAAGTTGCGTTATTTCTTCTTTACTTTCCTCTGTAAAATAATAGCTATTGTGGAGAAGTTTTGAGACTTTTAAGAAAGGTATTTGAAGGTTTAGGTTTGAGCTTTAATAGGGCAAATGCCATCTGTTTCTACAATTTGTAACGTTTATTATTAACAACGCTAGAAGAAGGAAGCAGCCTATTTCAGTGGCGAGGACAGATTTCTGTCCCATCTGTGCCCGTGTTGCCGCATGCCACTCGCGCTTTCGATCTGCATAGCTCTGAGCCAATGTCGCTGCCACGCACGGCAAGGTCGAGAGGTGGAGAAGCCTGTCAGCACATTCTGTCTCTAATGTGAGGACAGCCCCGCACGGGCGCTTCGAGCCCCACCCTGGGGCTCTCATTCTGTGGGGCCTCAGAGCGAGGCCTTCCGGATGATGATCTCAAAGGAAAATGTTAACTTTGAACATTTAAAAGTATCACGGAACTTAATCTATTCCCTGTCTCTCGTTAATGTCAGATCTCTTATTAAGGCGACTCACTTCTCAATATTAAAAAACATGGAGAGTTCTGCTGTGACTTTTCTTACTTTTTTCCCAGTTTCTTAGTGTCTGCGTTGAGTAGCGGGGAAGGAGAATCCACACGGAATTCTATTGTAGTGCAGGATAGCTGGGAAAAAAGCATGCAGTGGGTTAGGACTGACTTTAAAGGCTTTGAAATGTTGCATGTTAGTATTAATACCTCTTTTTTTTTGGAGAAATCTTAGTATGTAGAATCTCTAAATGTGTGCTTTTGTTTCTTTTTCCAAAAAAGTGCCTATCAGATTGTTGTGGAGGAGTTGCACCCACACCGAACGAAGAGAGAAGCTGGAGCAATGGAATGCTACCAAGTCCCGGTTACCTACCAGAATGCCCTCAGCGGGGGTGCACCATACTACTTCGCTGCGGAACTGCCCCCGGGGAATCTTCCAGAACCCGCCCCATTCACAGTGGGCGACAATAGGACCTATCAGGGCTTCTGGAACCCTCCTTTGGCTCCACGCAAAGGATACAACATCTATTTCCAGGCAATGAGCAGTGTGGAGAAGGTGAGCTTCCTTCAGAATTTGCTTTTTCACTGCTCTGAGGAAAAGCTGCAGTTGAATTTTATAAATACTCAGTGGCATTTGTCAGGAGGGGGGAAAAAAAAAAAGGAAGAAAGAAGGAGGGGGAAAAAACACACCCATGTGTAGGGGGTGTTGTTCCTGTTCCCAACAGTGTGCACAGTTTTGGGCGGACTGTCAGGCGGAGGCTCCAAGCCCGGTCTGTGGCACAGGATTCCTGTTTCCTAGTAACTCCTGGAGCCTTCTTTGGGAAAACCCACCAGAACAATTGTGAGCAAAAGGATTTGAAAAGGTGGGTGTGCTGCTGCTGGGACTCCAGCCCCAGTAAATACCGGGCATTGTTCTGTCTGCTTTGCTCAGTGGTGGCACACTTCAGAAGATTAAATTTACTGCAGGATAAACAGAATGCGTGTTCCACAGCAGGCTAATAAACCCTTATAAACTTTTCAGAGGGTACAAGCCAAATAGTAAATAACAAGTAACAATCCTCTGATTACAAAGTAATAGGGTGCCTGTGGTATATCTGACAGAACCTAAACAGAAGGCTGCCTGGAGATGGCGGGGTGCTGTGCCATTAGAGAAGTCTGTTTTCCGTTTCCCCAGTTGCCCCTCCTTTTCCCATTTTGGACACAGTTGTTTTTGAATACTGCCGCTGATCCCAAATGAATATTGAAGAGGGAGACACAACAGGAAGATAGAAACTACCGGTGGTTCCATATGGGGGGAAATAACCTGGCCTTTCATGCCTCATGCTGTTTCTCTTTGAAAGATTTTCTTTCCTAAAACTTATTTAATATTTTTTTTTTCAGAGAGGGAATAGGAAAAAAATATGTCAAGAATAGAAAACTCCTACAATTTAAAACCCAATAGAAGACTGGCACTTTCGTGTACTTGTAGCTATATAGGAAATTTCTGGGTTTGGGTTATTGAGTCCCTGAGCTGGGTTCCGGGGTGATATTGTGAAATAGGTAGTAGCCAATTGCAACAGTCATATTATACCTTGGAATAGTTAAGTTAAAAAACATAATCCAGTTGGCTTTTCTGCAGGGGTCATGAGAACTTAAGGTATTCACTGGTTGCTTTCTAATGAAAGCTCTATCTTTCTGCTTACTGCCAGTATATGGCAAAGAAAAATGCAATGGCATCTTCTAGGATGTACTCCAAAGCCGCAGGCTGCCCATGGTTAAAAACATTATTCTCATCTCCTCTCTAGTTTATTTCTACATAAGTAGAAGTCTTTTGAGGCAAGGTGGCTGCCCGCTTCCCACATGCCCATCATTCCACATCACTGGTACAACTGGGTTGCTCAAACAAGAGAAGACCATGGAAGTTATTATTCCATTCTGGGTATAAAGTAGCATAGCAATAGAAAACATAATTCTGTGTTTGGGTATTCATCTTTAGA
The DNA here is from genome assembly GCA_028646535.1 of Procyon lotor. NCBI lineage: Eukaryota > Metazoa > Chordata > Mammalia > Carnivora > Procyonidae > Procyon > Procyon lotor. Next base: position 29,842,208 of record CM053608.1, read on the forward strand.
GATGTGAGCGATTCTCAATTAACTTTCGTTCCTGGGTCTGTGGTATAAGAGGAGTGTTAATGAGTGTTGCTTATAAAGGATTTTCTCTGGCCCTCTTTAAAAGCCTTGATATGAATGTTCTCTTCTAATTTTTAGTATATCTGCATGTGGTTTAATCAAAGTACAGAGTAGCAACAATATATCTCATGGTTATCTTGGCAAATATTTTTAAAATGGATGTGGTTCCTACCAGCAGAGGCTGGAGATCCTGATAGAATTAACAGCAATTGCTTTTAGGAAATCAGAATCCCTTTGGGCTTTTGTGGGAATGTGGAAATCCTGGAGCGGACTGTAAAGGCCTCAAGTCACAATTAAGTAACAGAACGCAGTTTTATTTTTAACTACTAATTCCCCCTCAGTGCTTTGTTTTGTATAATTAAGAGAAAATGATAAGCTCTTGGCTTGTCAATATGTAGAACTACTCAAGATGGAGTTACAAGAAAAGAAAAAAAGAACCTGAAATAATCTTTGTCCTTTCCCATTTCAACTTCTCCTTCCTCGACTCCATCTGTCTAGCAAGAGTAGGAACATAGTCCCAGTGAGAAATCTTTTAACCCCAAGAGCGAAATTAAAAAGGAAAAAAGAACAGATAAATCATACTGCAACCGTGATGCAACTTTTTTATGATCTTTCTAAACTGTCCCTGAGCTCAGTCGTCATGCCGGGATCCAAGTGAGGGCATGGGATGTTCAGCTTTGGTCTGAGTCTACAGCTGTGTCGTGTAAATGAAGTTGAGGTCTGGGTCCAATTTGTATTTGCTTTGCAAACACATATTTCTTTCTAATTGTTTAAAAATTAGGGTAAGTAGAGAGATAGTGCTTTGATTCCTTGTCCCACACAGGATAGCCTGTTTGATTACAAGATGAAAACGGAACACCTGAATTTTCAGAAAATACTGAAACAATTTTAGAAGTTCTTAAGATTTTTAAAAGATCTCTCTGAGGATACCTTTTAAAAATAAAAAATTCCCTTGCTATTGCAATTCTGCTCTTCACAAACCTATTTTATAACCTGGGATTGTGAAATAGGAAACACTGTCCATACACTGACTGTTCTCTTTCATGTTTCACTCCATCAGGAAACTAAAACCCAGTGTGTACGAATTGCTACAAAAGGTAAGAGATTTGCCTTTTTTTTTTCTTGAGATTCCATTTGCCTGCTTTTCTACAGTGAAAGAGCTTTGTTCCCTGCTTCAGGGCTAATTAAATGTGGCACTTCTATTACTGAGTATTTGTGGTAGGGCCCAGTTAAATTGCCAGCCAAGTTCTCTGACTCACTTGGGTGTGTTGAGCACCTAGTGGGGTGCTACTTACCATCCTCTAGTGCTTGACTGGAGGAATCCTGTAAACGGGATAGGAAGGATTTAGAAAACCTTAGAAGGGCTTATTTCTGCCATTTAGTGTCTGAAAGGTCTTATGCTGATGATTAACCAATATATTAGGAAAAGCTCAGCAGTATCAGCTCAAAATAGCAAGTTGCTTGTTTAAAAACCTCTGTTACTTTCTGTGGTAAACAATCAGACATAAATAGGAACTGAGCTAGTCTGTGCTTATGTAAGAGTAGAGATGTGGAGACCGATCTTTATCTTCCTAAGTCGTGCGGTTCAATTGAAGCCATTTTACTTGTTTTGTTTTGTTTTTTACTTAAAAAAGTTGTTGTGATCCAGTTGAAGCCAAGGAATTAGATCTGTGATGGCTGGTGACCAAGGTAATCTTGCTGATGTTGCGTATTACAGCTTAGTTGCCTAGTTTCTTTAGGGGGAAACATTTCCATCTTTGAGTGAGTATTTGGAGGTCAGGTGTGAGAAAGTCTCCGGCATTCACTATGTTTATAATCCTTCATTGAAGAGTTCTTTGATTGTGCCAACGAGAGAGAGAGAGAGAGAGAGAGAGAGAGAGCTATTTGGTGTATTCTAGCAAAAGAAACAGGAAAAAGCTGTCCCCATGCAGACGTGGGACTCTGCACAGGGTTGGTGCTCTGGGTGATTTCTGCCAAAATTAGTATTAAACCCACATTCATGAGCAATAGTTGATTCATTTGGGGTAGAAATGAATGGCCATATTCTGTTTGTGCTGGCATCTTTCCTTTCATCGTTTTTCTCCCTTTAATCATCAATCTGCTCAATTAAGCATTTGTGTTTTACTCATGATTTGTAAAGGCAATAAAGAAAGACTTTTCCCTTGACTCATGAGAAGTAATAAAAAAGCTTCACAGAAGAGAAAAAAATACCTTTTTTCAATTCAAATACTAAGATTCCTCATAATTTTTACAATTAGGCAATATTTAATGAAGGGGAAGAGAAAATATATACAGATATATATAATGTATAGGCATTTATTTTAACAGCTTATCTTGTAGATCAAAAAATTTAAGTTGAAATTTTAGAAGATAATGGCAGAAAGCATTTAGATATATATCACCTGTGCTTTTCCAGGTTTAAAATAGAGCCAGAAACACAAAATGGTCTTGCATTATCCTCCAACAAGGTCGTTAAATATGGTCATTCTATGTTTCTATAGCTGAGAAAAGAAGGCTATAAATGAGTCTAAAATTTTAAATTTTTATATTTGGTTATTGAATTATTTGCATTTACACAAGCTGTTTAAATGTCATTTTGTCCCTATCTCAATACATATAAAATTATAATGACAAATATCACATGATATTTAGACTGTAAGAGAGGTGAGATTATGGAAATTTAACTTACCATGTGGCATACAGTATTTGCCAGAAACCAAGAGGTAGTAAGAAAAAGTTCATTTGTGGTAGTTTCTGCTTGTCTAGTAATTTATCCCTGCTATGCTTCTGAGTCTCAGGTTGACAGTGTGATTTAATGAGTAAGAGAAAAGGACTCTGGCCCTGGACTCTCTGGGTTCAAATCCTGACTTTGCCCCTTACTATTCTTTAGTGTTGGTGAATTATTTACCCATATCCTCAAAATAAGAATATTAGAGTACCCTTCTCTTACTATCATTGTAAGGATTAAAATAGTTTATATATATGAAATGCTTCAATAATGTGTAGGATATTGTGACTATTACATAAAAGTTAATTACCATTTTATCATCATCATAATTATTACAATCACTGTGTACCTTACCTCAGAAGGACGTACTGAATCCTGCCCTTGTCTGTGGAGGATACATTCCAAGACCCCCAGTGGATGCTTGAAACCACATATACTACCAAACCCTATATATATACATATATATCGTTTTTTTCCTGTCCATGCATTTTTACAATAAAGCTTAATTTATAAAATAGGCACTGTAAGAGATTACCAACAATATCATAATAAAATAGAATAATTATAATAATATACTGTGATAAAAGTTATGTGACTGTGACCCCTCTCTTTTTCTCAAAATATCTTACTTTACTGTACTCACCCTTCTTATTCTAGTGATGATGTGGCTTGTCAAAGCCTACTTGATGAGATGAATTGAGGCGAATGACAGTAGGCTACTACTGACCTTCTGACAATAAGTCAAAAAGTGGATCATGTTTCTGGACTACAGTTGACCATGGGTAACTGACACCATGGAAATCAAAGCTGGATAAGGGGGAACTACTGTGTTACGTAGTTATGAAAGAAATATATATAAAAACAAAACTGAATTTGTGTGATAGAGATTACTTGGCAAAAAGTAGGTTTTCAACTTAATTCCTTTTCTGAACATTTAACATTTTTCTATTTATGAAAAACCACACTTTTTAGTTTAAAATCAATTTATTACCTGATTGCATTTTAAACTAACACCATACAAGTATTGGTCAGCTTTGGAATAAATTTTTTGGTATGAAAATAAAGTTTCTCACAGAACATTTTGAAGACAGACTTAATAGTCAAAATGGCATAACCATATTGACTGAGGAAGAGGCATGAAGTAACCTTCTGGGCAAGGAATGGTTCAGTATGTCATAGGAAAACACATTAAACTATATACTTGAAATGTGTGTAGAGGTACCTGGCTGGCTCAGTCAGTAGAACATGTGGCTCTTGATCTCAGGGTTGTGAGTTCAAGCCCCACATTGGGTGTGGAGCCTACTTTAAAAAAAAAAAAGTGTGTGCACTGTGCTAATTTAAGGCACTGAAAATTCTTGTGGGAATGTGAGAGAATATAAAAGCCAAGAACAATTAGCATACATACTAGAGTAGCATGATGATTTTGAAAATTTTTTGACATGTGAGAATTGTTCAAAAAAATTTCCAGCGTAGGGCGCCTGGGTGGCTCAGTCATTAAGCGTCTGCCTTCGGCCCAGGTCAGATCCTAGGGACCTGGGATTGAGCCCCGCATCGGGCTCTCTGCTCTGCAGGAAGCCTGCTTCTCCTGCTACCATTCCCTCTGCTTGTGTTCCCTCTCTCGCTGTGTTTCTCTCTGTCAAATAAATAAAATCTTAAAAAAAAAAAAATTTCCAGTGTATGTTGTTTCCTGCCTTACTGGAACTCATACCTCATGATGGCCAACCCATAAAGAGGATACAGACATTCGCTTGATTATTTAAAAAAAAAACAACTTTGAAGTAAATAATCAAGGTTATAATGTCTAAAATGAAGAATGATAGAAAAATGTTATGAGATGAGAAGAGTTTTTCTGGAAGTTGTGTTCATTGCAGTTGAGATCAGTGGTGCTGCCCTCTGACTCATGTGTAGGTAAGAAGTCATTGAGAAGCTATGTGTCAGGAATGATATGGATGGGTTGATCTCAGTTATCATGAGAAACATGAAAGTCATTCCGTTTGGGGCGCCTGGGTGGCTCAGTGGGTTAAAGCCTCTGCCTTCAGCTCAGGTCATGATCTCAGGGTCCTGGGATCGAGCCCCGCATCAGGCTCTCTGCTCAGCCGGGAGCCTGCTTCTCTCTCTCTCTCCCTCCTCTGCCTGCCTCTCTGCCTACCTGTGATCTCTCTCTCTCTGTCTCTCTGTCAAATAAATAAATAAAATCTTTAATGGGGCGCCTGGGTGGCTCAGTCGTTAAGCGTCTGCCTGCGGCTCAGGTCATGATCCCAGGGTCCCCCCTGGGGACCGCATCGGGCTCCCTGCTTGGCAGGAAGCCTGCTTCTCCCGCTACCATTCCCTCTGCTTGTGTTCCCTCTCTCGCTGTGTTTCTCTCTGTCAAATAAATAAAATCTTTAAAAAAAAAAGTCATTCCGTTTATAAAATTGCATATTCCAAACTAAAATTGTTGCAGACCTATGAAAAGGACTTTAACCAAAAGTATCTTGGAAAAGCAAAACAAGAATAAGTTTCAGGAAAGTTTTTTGTGGTACCTTAAGGAAGAGGGATGACCCTGTGAAGTCACTTGTGCAGTGAGATGGGAATGCCGGGCAGCTCACGTGCTCAGTGTGCTCAGATGCTGAGTCTCTCTAACCTCTGCTGCAAGGAGTATTTTAGGTTGTTTAATGCTGGTTTGCTCTCTGCCCTTTTACATATAATCCATATATACACACATATACACATTTATTTGCAAATTAGTAGCTAAGGTCTTGCTTTGTTGCCTTAAATAATTTATAGTGCAATCACTATTCTTTTCTTAAGGAAATTATCTTCATGAGTAACGCCTCTATGGTTAGATTTAAACACACCACTTTATGCAAATATTATATAAATTATAACAGAATTTATTCAAAGAATTTTCGAAAAGTACGTCACAAATGGATTTTATTCCAAATCTCCATTTGTAAATAGGTTGCTTTGGCAGACTGTTGTTTGTCTACCTATTAGCCATTCTTTGACTTCTTCTAATTTCATTTGGATATCGGTATTCTAATCCTTCATTTAGCAAAGATTTATTGAATGCCTATAATTTACCACACAATGTTCTAGGCCCTGGGGATAAAGCAGTGGAAAAAAGAGAACAAAGACCTTACTTCCATAGAACTTAAATTCCAGTAGAGGAAACAGACCAGACAAAATAAATATGCGATATGTCAGATGGTAATACCTTCTTTGGAGAGAAAGAAAACAGTAGGCAGGGGATGGAAAATCCAGGGGCACATGTCTAGGCTGTTAACTATTGCACATACCGTTATCAGAGAAAGACTCCCTGATAAGGTCAAGGACAGAGGGAGTAACCCACGTAGGAGAGATCACACAAGACAGAAGGAACATGTGCAAAGACCTTGAGGAGAATGTGTCCTTAGCTGTTCAGGAAAGGTGGGCTCAGACTGAGGGGATGAATCAGATGGGTCCAAATCAGCAGTCCTCAGACTTCACCATTAGTAGAATCATCTGGAGAGCTTGTTAAGGAGATTGCTGTGCCTTAACCGCAGAGCTTCTATATAAGTAGGCCTGGGAAGGAGCCCAAGAATGTGCATTTCTAACAAGTTTACTGCTGATGCTGATGCTCCTGGGACCACACTTTGAGAACCACTGATCCAAACAAATCCTAGGCACCTGGCCAGTGATTGCTTTAGGGTTTTGTATGTTACTCAGTTTTGGTCAGGGAGATCTAAGGATCTGTCTTCTGTCAGGTATCCTAAGAAGTTGGTTCCTTCCTGATTTATAGAACCAAGAACAATCTTCAACCCATCTTTCTTATCTTGGGGCATTGTTTTGTAAAGATGTGATCTCAATTTAGAAAATTGAGAGCCAACTTGGCTAAAAACAAGGGAGAGTCAAGGAAAACAAATAAGCCAACTCCAAGCCCAAACAGCTCTGAACTTTTGAATTACCCATTGCTAGAACTCCTTAACCCCAGATTATTTATGTTTGAAAAAACCAAAGCCCTTATGAAAATCACTACTTGTGGGTAATCTGTTCCCTGCAGCAAAAACTGTCTGAGGTGATGTTAGATTTTTATTTTACCTTGGGAATAATAGCTTTTAAAAATAGTGGTTTGGGGCGCCTGGGTGGCTCAGAGGGTTAAAGCCTCTGCCTTCGGCTCAGGTCATGATCCCAGGGTCCTGGGATCGAGCCCCACATCGGGCTCTCTGCTCAGCAGGGAGCCTGCTTCTCCCTCTCTCTCTGCCTGCCTCTCTGCCTACTTGTGTCTATCTCTCTGTCAAATAAATGAATAAAATCTTTAAAAAAAATAAAAATAGTGGTTTGGACCCAATGTGATATGTCAAGAACCAATTATTTCATATAGTGACTGCAAGAAAGCACCTAAAATCCATATAACCTAATCATTACCAATGGCATTTAAAAAATAGGGAATTCCCTGGGTGACTGGGTGGCTCAGTCAGTTAAGCGTCCAACTCTTGATTTCAATTCTGGTCATGATCTCAGGGTCGTGAGATCAAGCCCTGTTCAGGCTCCACACTCCATGTGAGATCTGCTTGAGATTCTCTCTCTCTCTCTCTCTCTCTCTCTTTCTCTTTCTCTCCCCCCCTCATTTTGCCCCTCCCCCTGCATGCATGCTCTCTTGCACTCTCTCAAATAAATAAGTAAATAAAATCTTTAAAAAAGAAATAAGGAATTCCTTTTAGGTGTCAGTCTAGAATACCAGGAACACATCCTTACTGGCCTTCAGAGAGAGCTAGAAAGAAGGAACCTGGACAGTTTCAGAAGCTGTGGAAGAAAGGGAATTCCAAAAGCTAAGGCATACATATTTGCATTAATCCACTTACTTATTTTCAGTTTATTCATTCTTTTGATAAACCGAAATTTGACGTGTGATTGTGAAGGATGCCTGTAAGGTGGGTTTAATTCATTTTATATATCCCTGTCCAGGGAATGGTCTAAGTCAGATGATTAGTAACTCAGAATACCACTTACTTTAAGCAGTGGTGATTAATCCTTCCCGGATTCCTCAGAAATATCTTGACTTCATTGCTGGTGTACATTTTAAACATGCCTTCCAATATTAAGAAAAATTCAGTTGTCATGAAAGAGTAGGTGTGCATGGAAGATTTTATTCAAAATATGTAATATACAAACACTGGTAATATTTTCATTTACTTTGATCTTTTTTCCCTCTTTTGCTATCTATTCCCTAATTACTGGATAAAATGTAGGATTTGTAAAGCATTTTCATAACCTTAATTTTGTCTCACGCTGCTTTTGTCAAATCTTTCTTTGTGCCCTTTTCCCTGAATGTGCAGATGGATAAAAGTGCCTTTTTAAGTGATTAGACATTCAGAAAAAGCAAACATGAGAGGAAAAAGAACTTAGTCTGTCAAGAAGTTGCAAGAAAACCCTAGAAGCTCCAGTTGGTTGTGCCATGTGTGTAGAAGCTACTTGACTGAATTCGTTCCCACCATATTTACCACAGATGAATTTGAACTTGAGTAGGACTCAATCTCAGCTCTTAAAATGCACTTCTGTGCTTTATCTCTTAGAGAGCTCACACCTAAGGTAAAAAGAGTAGGTTGAAAGCAGGAGTGAGATCTACAGAAAAAATATATTTAATTGAGCTTCAGTGTCTAAAATCCTAAACTTCATTTTTTTTTCTAACCATTTTTTTTTAATTGTACTACTGTGCTTTCTGTTTGCCAGCTACATGTTGAAGAAAATGGTAAAGCATCAGGAAGAAATGTCATATTCTTTTATACCCCTGTTTTAAGTTGATAGAAACCAGGGTCAGCTATGGGAGTTTAGTCTGGCCATTAAGAAACTCTGGGCTAGGGCACCTGGGTGGCTCAGTCAGTTAAGTATCTGCCTTCAGCTTGGGTTATGATCCCAGGGTTCTGGGATCAAGTCTCGCATCAGGCTCCCTGCTCAGCGGGAAGCTTGCTTCTCCCTCTGCCCCTCTTCCTGCTTGTGCTTTCTCTCCTTCACTCTCTCTCCCTCAAATAAATAAAACCTTAAAGAAAAGAAAAGAAACTCTGGGCAGGGGTGGGTTTTTCTTGGTCCCAAAGATGGAATAATAGGGTTTCAAAAAACTGCCAACTCTTCTGACAAATTGTAATCCTTGAGAATAACTTTGTTTTTCTTCTGAATGCCTAAGTGCTCTTGCTGGCACTTGAACTCCTTTCTCCTGCAAGGGAACGAGTGTGCCTCATTCTTCCCACCTATTAGATCTGTGTACTGGCTTTCAGAAATCAATCTGATTTCAGGTTGCATTTTTCTTGAACTCAGAAGGGAAAAAATTACAGAAGAATATGTTAGTAATAGAGTAATAGACTACAGCCTGAGAGAAGTGAAAGCATATCTAAGTGAAACCAAGCTGGGAACAAGTACAATTTTAATAAAGCTTAAATCAGTGGTTCATGGCTTGGAACTAACCTCTGTTAGGCACCAGTATTTCCTGCTTTCTCAAAGGCCTTATCATTGTAAATTCTTCTTTCGTTTTTTTTTCATAAAGAGAACGTTACTAAAAAATTAATAGCTAATGGATTTTTCAACATGTTTGGGAAACGAAGTTATCCTTTTGTTTTCGAAAAACTAGAGTTGAATAAAAATTAATATTTCTGTAACGGATTCAAAGCCTAATGAAATTGTTCAAATTGTTGGTTATTCAGAAATCTCTTAAAATGAGGAATCGTCTGAATGGGCTGTAAGGGTTACAAGTCTAGAGGTGATCATCTGTTTATATTTGTTTTATCCGTGCCTGATATTTAATATAAATATGGTCAATCTCTTTGGAATGGATGGTGGATGGATGGATGAATGGATGAATGAATGAATGAATGAATGTTGTCCAGAATTGTTTTACCTTTTAATGCCTTAAAGATATAGCAATATCTTTTTTTCTACTACATGTTTATTTTATTGGCATAATTTAGAAATAATTTTGAAGTGTTTATTTTTATCCTTCTACAGAAAAAGAAAAAAATTAATATGAATAGAATTCCTGCCTTCTTAGTATTCCAGTCAGCTCTTTCTTCCTCTCCATCTAAACTGCACTTAGAATGGACAAAATGTAGAAAGTTTTACCTGAGTTATTAATTTTTTTATTTCTTTATATTTATATTTCTTTATATTCTTTATATTTCTTTCATTATATTAATTTTTACTTTTTTTTTCGTAAGGAGAATAAGTTTAATAAGTAAATTTTTACCTTCCCTCCCCCTACTGGGTAGAAAGTACTTTACTTTCATTACTGTAAATAGAAGCAGCATATAATATAGAAGTCTTTGACTTTGAAAAGCTTATGGTACAATTCATGACACACATAATGGCCTGAAAAAGTTAAAGACTAGAAAAACTACAATATAAATTTTATGTGTAATATAAATAGAATATATTCTATATATGTTATATATATTAAATATATATATTTATATTCTATATACAAATATAAATAGAATATGTGTATTACACAAGTATTCTACTAAAGCAGTGAGGAGTTTTCAAAAAGAGCAAAGGTTTTGGATAGGAAATTTCTGGCAAGTGATAAATTCTAATTTCTGTCTTAAGCCAATTGACCTTTATTTATCTAATTATTATACTTACTATTTTATCGGTTTTAGCAATTAGGTACTACAAAGATTTTCCTAGTTTATTCTGCAAGTACTTTAGGGACTTCAAGAGCATTTACTCTACATTTGTAATAAGCTACTTTTAAAACTGAAAAAAAAAATCCTTATATACACCAATCTGCTATATGCAGAATATATTACCTAACGTCTTCCCTTAAGGTTTGCCGCTAAGTTTATTTCTGAAAAGATGTAAAAGTAAAACCTCCTCTGCCTCTGTTTTTAAGTATATCTTGAAATTGCAAAATGAGTAACTAAAGTGATAGTGTCATTTGCAAATGCAGATATTGATTATGTGCAACCAAAAGATTATGAGAATAAATAGAACCCTACATACTGCAGCTACCACTCATAACCCTCGATGTCAAATTTTACACTGAGTGGTTCTTCCATTTTTACTGATTGGTTTTATAAATACTGGAAATGGTATTGATAAGAAATTTGAACTTACAAACTTATATTAACAAAATATATTCCACTTAGTATATACAAAATTATTTTACACTAAAAAGTTTGGAATCCTTGATCTGAATCATGCCCTCATTTTATGGAGGAGGAAACTGATTTCATTTAGAATTTATTTCCAAAGTAGAATAGATTGTTTAAAGTGTAGGAACAGAAATCAACCCCCTGTACTTTTTTTTCAAAATAGCACACTCATTCCTCACTGCCTGCTTACGATCACCAGCTTAAATATCAGTATATGTTCAGTCCCATCCTCAGGTCAACCAAGGCAATAGGATTACCAGAAGTCCATTATAGTAATCATTTCTCTAACATGATTAAGAATTCAGAGATTTTTATCTGAGAGTTTATACTGATAGCATCAAACTGAGGATGTTAATTGGTTATCAGGGAGAATTTTATAATTTAGAGTTTCACTCAAGCAATATCAACAGCAGAGTCTTAATCATTGCCTTTAATTCTAGCCTATACTTTCAATCACTGAAGAGAATGAAGTCATCTTACTACTCATAGAACATTTCAGAGACATTTATGAGGAAGGGTCAGAAACAACATTATCTGACAGAGCAAAGATGGCAAAACATCTGGTGATAGGATTATCTCTCCCTACTATCTCTTGTCTCAAGCTGTCAATCAAAATGGAACCTGTTATCATTTCTAGAGAATCCTGTTGTATTAAATAGATAAACAATTTGTAATCATAGTCATTCTTGGGGTGAGGCTCTGTAGTAGGTTCCCTAAAGATGGCCATGTTCTGATCTCCAGATTACCTCATGTAGCAAAAGAAATTTTGCAGATGTATTGAGTTAAGGATCTTGAGATGGGGAAATTAGTCTGGTTTGCAACTAGACTCAGTGTCATCATGAGGGTTCTTATAAACGGGAGGGGGGTGTCAGACTCCCAGAGGCTATGTGAGTAAAGAAGCAAGGATTGGAGTGATGTGCATTGCGGAAAAAGAAAGGGGCCCTGAGCCAAGGAAAGTAAATGGTTTTGGGAAGATGAGGAAGACCAAGAAACCATTTTCCCCCTTGAGCCTCCAGGAGGAACACAGGCCTGCCAACACTTTAATTTTAGTCCTGCAGGTCTCATGCAGGACTTCTGACCTCTAGAAATATAATGAATTTGTATTGTTTTAATACACAAAATTGTGGTAATTTGTTTCATCGTAAAAAATAACTATTGCAAATTTTAGCACCTGTAAGTGCTGTGAGACTTTGGAATTGGACAGTGGGCAGAGGCTTGGAAAAAATTTGAAGAGCATGATAGAAAAGCCTAGGTTGCCTTTAACAGACTGTTGGTAGGAATATGAACATTTCAATTCTTTGCCAGCACAGGCTCAGAAGAAAATAAGGAATAGGCTATTCGACACTGAAGCAAAGCGGATCCTTGTTATGTGGCAGAAATTTAGCTGAATTATGTTCTACAGTTGTGTGGGAAGCAAAATTTATAAACAATGAACTTGGATATGTAGGTGAGGAGTTTTCCAAGCAGTGTTGAAGGTGCAGCCTTTCTAAAAAAACACACATGTTGGAGCACCTGAGTGGCTCAGTCGGTTAAGCAGCTGCCTCCGGCTCAGGTCGTGATCCCAGAGTCCTGGGATCCAGCCCCACATCAGGCTCCCTGCTCAGGGGAGAGCCTGATTCTCCCTCTCCCTCTGCCTGCTGCTCTGCCTACTTGTGATCTCTCTCTGCCTTTCTGTCAAGCAAATAAATAAAATCTTGAAAGAAAGAGAGAGAGAGGGAAAGAAAGAAGCTTTAAGTTTATTTTCACTTTTGGAATATTACACAGCCATCAGAAAGGATGAATACCCAACTTTTCTATCAACATGGTCGGGCTGGAGGAGATGATGCTGAGTGAAATAAGTCAAGCAGAGAAAGTCAATTATCATATGGTTTCACTTACTTGTGGAACATAAGGAATGAAATAGAGGACATTAGGAGAAGGAAAGGAAAAGTGATTTGGGGTAAATCAGAGGGGAAGACGAAAGATGAGAGACTGTGGACTCTGAGAAACAAACTGAGGGTTTTGGAGGGGAAGGGGTGGGGGATTGGGTGAGTGGTGGGTATTGAGGTCCGCATGTATTGCATGGAGCACTGAGTGTGGTGTATGAACAATGAATCTTGGAACATTGAAAAAAATCAAATTAAATTAAGATGTTAAAAAAAATAAATTAAAAATATAAATAAAAATAAATAAATGAATAAATAAAAATGCACCTGTTGTGTATACGTATATATGGAGAGACAGAGAGACACACTCACATGGTGTGTGTGTGTGTATATATGTATACATACATATATATATATATATACACATATATATACACACACACATATAGTTATTACTATCTTTACATAGTGGTGGTACAGAGTCCCTATTTTAATACTTTGATTTTGAAGAAGGCAAATGCTAAATTACAGAAAACTTAAAGTATTTTTATTCTTAGCAATTAAAAACAGTTCTTTAGAGTGAATCCCCACATGAGAAAGATTACATTAGCTTTATTGCAATATTATGGTAACAAGAACTCTGCCTCTCTTTTTTTCTGTTTTTTTATCCTATTGAAGGGAAAAAAAAAAAAGATTAAAATCCAGTTTGGCCTTATTATAACACTCCGCAAATGTATTTTAGAGCATTGGTTTATGATTTTTGTTCCATATTAGACGAAGTATTCTTTATCCTCTCTCGGTTCAGTGTCTGATATTATGCATTCTATTCAATTTTTAATGAAATGTGGATTACTTTAAAGATTATCTCTCTGATTTAATAAATGGAATTAGAGTAGAAAGTTAATTGGCTCTTTCTTGAATAAGCAGTGACCACGATGTGTGATTGATAGGAGGAAAAGATAGTAAATGACATATCTTTGAATTTATGTGTTGAACTTAGATTAGTCTTTTTTTGTGATCAGTTTTCTCAAGTAAATTATGTAGCCCCCATTACCCTTGTAAAAACTATGGAGAAATTCTAATTTCTTTCAGAAATAAAAATTTCTTGGGTTTCATGAAAATAAGATATAAGAAAGTCACTTACTTGACCATGTACATAGTTCAGTGTGTTTTCATTTTAAATACAGAAAGTGAATGCTATCACCCAAACTTCTAAATAGTTCTAGATCCATTACTTCCTGTTTTGCCAAGGATCTCGACTGAGCTTCAAAATTTGGAATCTTGTTCACTTCTTGCATCTTTTTCTCTTTTATTCAAGAGCTTCTGCTGAATTTAGTGGCAAAGAGATTGTCATTTGTACCTCATTTTTTAAGGAAATGCAGCCATTCATTCATTTGTAAATATGATGGTGGAGGGGACAGTGACAGTCACCACATTTTGTATACCCCTGGTAGTGGTTCACAGTTTGGGTATCACTGACCCTTAAGTACACACAAATCATCGTTTTACAACAATGCTCCTCTTCCTGATACAGCTGTTTGTGTACGCAGCTGTGTCTTCCATATTGCAGCTTCAGAAAGATGATGTTCTAATTACTGGCTGCTGTTATTTACTACACCTGGCTTTGCATCTGTGCCTCTTAAAAATCTCAAGCCTTTGCTTTTGAGGAAACCAGCCATACTTGTCTACCTCCTGCTTTCCTGGTCTATTTGCTGCTGTTATTTCCCAGATGAAAATCCAACTGGGCTGTGCTTTGGAGGGAGGGCCTCCCTGTACTAGTAAAACTTTCCTTTGCTCTCGCTTTGATAACCATCATCGCGGGGTGTGACTCCTTCCTAAAATGCTGTTTCGTATTGGCCAGTTATCTTTCGGATGAGTTGAACCACTACGGGAGATAGTTTAAAGTAAATGTGATTCATCGTTGGTAGTCTAACAGTATACTAAAGACTCGAATCAGAGAATTTTTGTACAGAGATAAGGAAGAAAGAAAATGAAAGGTCCTGAGGAATATGTAGCTGCGACATCGACCCCTGTAATTCCGGCTGTGTTGTAGGCCTTCCTGCCACATCACCTTTTCAGAAGTGATCATGGTAACATCAACTTTACTGGTGTGTGATTTTTTTTTTTTAATTTAAATTTCACATCATCATGGTGAACAACAGTCATCCCTTAAATACATCTTTGTCCATTGCTTAATTTCCTATACCTAATAATTTCACCAGCTGCTAAACACTGGAAATGTGGTCATCCATTCAGAATGTGTTTATGGTGTGCTCATTCTCTGCCTGGCTCTAAGCCAGACACTAAACTCCAAGACAGTTGTGGGATGGAGGGCATGGCACCTGTATGCAGTTACTATGCAGAGTAGTTTGGGGCAAAAATAGTCATTGGCCACATCTGTCTTCAGTCATGAGCTATCCTCCTCCTGGAGATTCTTAGCTCTGCCAAGATGTATTCTTGGAAGTAGGATGCTTCCCTTTTCATTTTGGGGAAATATTTACAGTCTATGTTACAGATCTGCTATAATTTAGAATTTGCTAATAACCTCCATTAAGCAAATATATTCTTGTGTGAAAATTATGTTGGCTTTTTGGTTCAGATTTTATAAAACAAATCACTAATCTAATGCTATATTGTAAAAATTTTGTACATTTACCTTATGTGGGATCTTCTGTAGACTTATTTATGATCATGGACGTGTATCTATATTTCTACCTATAGATTAAAAATATACAGATCTTTGAAACAGCAATCATCCTAAAATAATAGTTTAGGGCTTTCATTTTTTTAACTTAAAATGTCTTGAAAATATTTTCAAGTTAGAAAATACAGATATTCCACTATATGAATGTGTGTTTAATCTTTCCTCCTTTGGTAGATATTTAAGGCTGTTCATGTTCCTTGCTATTACATGCAGTAATGGAAGAAACATCCTTGGCAAAGATCGTTACATTCTTTGTTATAGGATAAATTTCTAAAAGCAATGTTTCTAAGTCATTTGATGTGTATATCTTTTAAAATAATTACAGCCAAATTATAATCAAAAGGAATTACACAAATTTACATTTCAAGCCATATACTAGAATGCTTGTTTCTCCAACCCTTATCACTACTAATTGATACCAGTCTTTTAAGATTTTGCTTATCTAATGGGAAAATATGGTTAAGATTTTATTATTATGTTTTATTCTTAAATGATTTACCTAATGATACCACTGTGTGTTTTAAAACTGTCCCATAAAGAATGAAGAGATGATCACTTGAATGTAGTTAACTATTCAATTTATAGGTAGCATTTTGTTCCAAGTCAGTGAATGAAAAAAATTAACAAGGATTCCAAGCTCTTGCTTGTATTGAAGTCTGATGGCTTAGGGAAAGCCTGGAAGTGCTTTAGTTTGGTTTGGAATATCTTTAAGTGCACAGTGGTTCTATCACAATTCCTGAGCTGTTACAGATTGTAAATTGTTTTGGTTTGTGATAGCTTTTATTAATCACCAACAGTCTCTGATTTCAGAATTCTTTAGATTTTCTCATATCGAGTAGTGAGGCATCTGTAGAGGTTATAAACACTATACTTTTTATTCTTTAAAAACAAACAAGATGTATCCAAAAAAGTAATAAAAATGGAAGAAGGCATGAGTAACCAGAGGAATAAGTTGGAATTCATTAAGAAAGCCAGAGGCAAATGTGGAAAGTATTTTTAAATTCACTGCTAAGAGAACTTCTTTTAAAGTAGTTAATTGAAAAATACACACAACACTTTGCAGAATGAAAAGGTGGATGCTACAACAATCATAAAAAATTTGTAAAGTACATTAGTGTTTTAAATTTCTCCTGGAAAAAAATAGTTAACTCTCTTTTAAGGTATATAACCAAGTGGGGGGAAAAAGCTAGAAAAATATGCACATTGCCACCTAAGTTCAGTTTGACTTCTGTTTACCAGATGTTTTGATGGAAGTCTTTTTTCAGTGTTCAACAGTGTTCAAGTCTGGGAAACACTGCTGGGAAACATCTAAGCTATATATCCTGTTTGTTGATAAAGAACATATGGTTTTGGAAATCAGTGTTAAAACCACATGGAAGTTCTTTGTGAAGCAGAAATTTTAGTTTTACTCTCAATTGTAAAAATCTTAAAGAAGAAAGAGTTCCCCCACAGGGGCGCCTGGGTGGCTCAGTCGTTGAGCGTCTGCCTTCGGCTCAGGTCATGATCCCAGCGTCCTGGGATCGAGCCCCGCATCGGGCTCTCTGCTCGGCGGGAGGCCTGCTTCTCCCGCTACCATTCCCTCTGCTTGTGTTCCCTCTCTCGCTGTGTTTCTCTCTGTCAAATAAATAAAATCTTTAAAAAAAAAAAAAAAAAAGAAAGAGTTCCCCCACAATGTATACAGCCGTCTAAAGTAATAGATTGCAGAGGAAATAGAAGAATATTACACATTACTAAACTACTAATTACTTCTGTTTAATTTCAGAGGCATTCAGTTTTAGAATTGGCCAAGTAACCAGTGCTGTGCTCATCTCCCTAGCACAGTCTGTTGGCATGATCACTAGATAGCAGTGACTAAAATGATGCTAAAATGACTTTTGTAGATAATTAAAATATAACTACCTGCTCTTTATTTTTTGTTATCTAAATAAAGACTCCATTAAAACAAATATGGAGTAAAATCCTAATTGTGCTAGACTTCCTAAAATGTAAGTGTCATGTGAATAAGAAAACCTCTATTTGATTTGCTAAGTATAATTTGAAGATATGCATTCTTCAACCTTGATAGGCAAATGTCCCAGGAGATGCCGAGAACTCTAGAGCCTCAGTGGGACAGCCCTCCCTGAGGAATAGTCTGCCCCACATTTGCATCATGCTTTTATTTGGATCCATTCACACAAACAGTTGCTTGTCATGCAGGGTATCAGAAAATGACCTAAATTAACGTTTCTGCAGGAAGTAGAGGGACCTCAGGATAGGAGATTCCAGTTTCACATTTCCTCTGGGATGCAAATTCATTCAGTCTCTATCTGGAATGACTTAAATGACTTAGTATATAATGACTCTTGTTCCTCTCGAAGAGGATCTATCAGTGACAGAGATGTAGCTCTAGTGATCAAATATACAGGACGGCTGCTTACTGAGAGAAGGTAGAAAAATCTGATTAGTCTAGAATAAAAGGGTGAGGGAGGTGGTGGCAATGGGAACACAACTCCCTTCCAAGAACAGATAAAAGAATGAGTTAGGAAGGAGACCGAAAGAAATCAGGTCATTTCCTTTTATTTAAAAAAAAAAAAATCAGGGGTGGTTGGTAGTCCTTTTCAAGGATCCCCTATAACTTGAGGATGTATCTGTTTTTTGCCATTTTGTTAATTCTTTATTTCCCATATATATTTCAACATTTTATTATGTCTTCGTCATGTGGTACATGAGGGATGACCAGTCTCAGGACGCAGAAGAGAGATTTATGCCCTCTAGGTACTTACCCCCTCCTTGCTTTTCCACCTCCTTTATCATGACATTTTCCATTGGTGACACTTTTCTCTTTTGTCTGTGATAACAACTATCACTTACCTTAAATCTTTTTTGTGCATGTGGTAATTATTTCTTACCTATTAAGTTAGTGCTCCCTCTGTAATGATGTTGCAAACAGCCATCTTACCATCTCCAAAGATCTCCCAGAGGCAGCTGCTCGCAGGAGTAGGATGTAACCACCACAGGATATTAAACTTGTAAAACACGGTAGTTTTATTGGGTTCTTTCTCCCACAGCCCTTGGACACCCTTTGCCTCAGTTGTCTGTGCCTCTTTCGGTTCACATTTTGAGGGATGTTTTTGGAACAGAGATTCCGCACCCTAGGCAATCCCCCATAGAACTATTTTGTAATACCTTCACCCTTGTGAAATAAAATCCACCCAGTGTACCAACATACATGATTTAAAGTAATTAATAAAATTTCTTACCTTAATAGAAAGAGCTAATGGGAAATAACTTCAAATAATGTGTCCTTACCTAAATGATTAGACACAACTACATGAAGATACAAGGAATACTCTGCTGCAATTCTCAGACTCTGCAAATGCAACTATTAAGGCAGACTGCCTTGCCTCCCTCTTCCAGCCTTAAATATAATAGAGGCTCAGTTCTAATCACTGGGAGACCAAAATCTCCCTACGCATTTTCTAGATGCCTCCGCTATCTGCCCTACTGAGAACCACCATCATAAAACTTAATCTTCAGCACCAGTGCTTATTTTTGGCATTTGTCTCTATTTGGTTCCTCCAAGAAAAATCTTGCTGAGGAGCTTTTATGACCACAGATCTTGGGATTTTTTTTAGTCCCTAAAACAGAACCCAGACATGCCACACTTGGGCAAGACATATTTTAATAAGTATATCTTCAAGTGGCAAATTATAAAGTGAAAATCTGGATTTCTTTAGATCATTACCATGTTGCCATCATGTGTCCAGACTGATACTGGCAAAAACCTCTCACTGAGGGATTTGGTAATGTTTCATAAAGAGAATATAATTGTTCTTAATCAATAATGTCCCACTCCTTTGAGTGGGAGGATAGCTTTTTAAACAGCAGAAAATGAGAAGCCCCTGAATTTTCTTCAATCAATACAAACAACATTCAGTCATTTCAAAATCTTTCTGTCTTTTTCCACTTGCATCTTTCTCTTTGCTGGTGTATCTTTCTCACGGGGCTCAAACAGCTCTGAAACACAAAGTTCCTTCAGGTTGGGCTTCTTTAACAAGTTTTTTGGGGTATACCATTTTGATGTAAACATTTCACGCAATTAATCCACATGTATTTATTAAAGACTTAACTAAATACTCCAGCTCAACTCTCTGTCAGCAAATCTTGCTTATCTTCCGATTTCCCAGTCCTTTTCGTTCCAATTAAAAACAAAACAAAAATAGCGTCTGACACAACTGTTTCATTCCCCAAAGAGGAATTCTAAAATATAAAACTGTAACAGTTTAATAACATGTGGTAAAACATTGTTGATGGCCTGTTTTAGAATCTTTGGAGACTACAGT
This sequence comes from Procyon lotor, assembly GCA_028646535.1. Lineage (NCBI taxonomy): Eukaryota > Metazoa > Chordata > Mammalia > Carnivora > Procyonidae > Procyon > Procyon lotor. The sequence continues at coordinate 29,861,986 of CM053608.1, forward strand.
TTTCACAGAACTCAGAACCTTTTTCTTCTCTTGTGTCCGATCCTCCACCAACTCGTTGACTTTACATTGCTCTGGATATTTAATAATTTTGTACTGACTGCATGAACAAATGAATGTATGAATGAATACAACCTGTTTGCTAAACATGCAAGTATGAGAATTAACATGCAAATATATTTCTTTGATGAAGATCTAATGATTCTTTCTCTTTATCAAAGGGAAGCTCATACTAAGCACTTTAGTTGAAATGCTGCTAATCAAAAATCAGTTATCAATTTAAATGTAGGTTATAGCTTTCTGTGATGTTGTTAGATTATTTCTGAAAACAGAAAGTTGACTGAGCTACGTTTCTCTATAAGGAGGTGCATTTAGACTCTAATTGTTTTAGCTGTGCATATAGTTCTTTCTGCCAATTTTTTAATAATGTACTGTCCTTTGTATAAAAAAAAATGATGCAGATAACATCATTTTGAGAATGGTGGAGTTACCATGTCTACATGGTTATAGACCAGGACATAGCTTGTACTGGAGGACTGGTCTTCATTCAAGGAGTTGGTCCTAAGTGTACAAGAGCATTTCTTTTTATATGAAGATATGTGATCTCCGAAGCGTTCAGATCCTCCTCGGCCCTCATAGGATCCTAATCAGACCCAATATTGTATACAAAACCCTTCTTGACTGGGGAAATTGACCTTGGTGGTAAACTCACCAAGTGTACCTTATAATACATAATTTTTCATTAATTGTAAAACCGCCATTTCATTAAATGTAAAACCTCCATTTCACTTAACTTCTACATCTGTGTGTCAGTAAAATGAAAATTTATCTTCATGCAATAAGAGCATATATATGCTGTTCTGAAATTCTCAGAAAATCTGGCAAGGTGAACATTGGGAAGATAACTGTGATCTCATCAAGTTTGAACCTAGCGATAAACTCCTCGGAAGGAGCTTTGTCAGCTAGATTGTCATACTCTCAGTCTGACTTTAGCAACTGTTACCTTCTACCACAATTCATCTATGCACCGAACCTCAGCATCTCCAGACATTGCCCAACAAAATCCACTTTGAAAGAAAGAGCGGAGCCCTGGCGTCTGGGCCAGGACCCAAGTGTTACCCTTACCTACCAAAATCAGTACTGCCTTTCCAAGCTACTCCTCAGGGAATGTGAACAACTGGAAACAATTTAGAAATACGAACCATGTGCTCATTCTTTTTCTGAGGTCTCCATGCACTACTACCCCCTTCGCTTCCAAAGAGCCCATATTGTCTTCACCCACATTCCCATCCATTGTTCTGACATAAAAACTTCACTGCCTTTTCCCTGGGAAGATCACATAGCTTACAGCTAATACAGGGTATACCCAGGAGTTATCAACATTAATCTTCTAAAGAATATTTATCCTCCCGGGGAATCACAGCTGGTCCCAGGTCCAGGCAATACTGTCCTTAGGGTGCTTTTGCTCTTCACATGATGAACCTCTCTGCTACTCATGTTCTTTCAGTAACCAAACCGCCATCTGTGACAGATATTACCGGCCCACTCCTTTCTTCATGGGATTGATATTTTAAAAGCAAAACAAAGTGTAGACCCACCGAATATTTCAACCGTTGGAAACCTGAATTATTGCATCTATTCATCCTCTTAAAAAGGTGAATGGTGGGGCACCTGGGTGGCTCAGTCGTTAAGCATCTGCCTTCGGCTCAGGTCATGATCCCAGAGTCCTGGGATCGAGCCCCGCATCGGGCTCCCTGCTCTGTGGGAAGCCTGCTTCTCCCACTACCATTCCCTCTGCTTGTGTTCCCTCTCTCGCTGTGTTTCTCTCTGTCAAATAAATAAAATCTTTAAAAAAAAAAAAAAGGTGAATGGTTTCACCCTGAGAGTTTAATTGACTGGTCATGTTTGATGTTTGTTTGATTTTTTTTAAAAATCTGGTTACAATCAGTTTCTAGGCAAGTCAGACACTGTGAATGCCCCATATGTTTGGTTGTGAATTTCTTGGACTGTAGTCAGAGTTTAGAATTACTATCCCAGTCTCCTAGAGGTATGACTTGATGAAGCTATCAGAGCTGTGGCCTTTACAGACCTTTAACAAAATAGCAAATCTCCTATTAACTGAACAGAATTAGATGATGGAGGAAGCTTGTGGAAAGCAGCGTGACCCCTCACACAGAACCAGAAGCCAGAAGGAGGAAAACCACAAGGAGGCTGACAAACAGCCCAGAGTCCAGAAGCAAGGGGGAGCGCGGGACAGAAGCCAGCCAACCTTGCCTTGGAAGGAAGATTAAGCTGGAGGCAGAGCTGAAGAGTAGTCTGGGAGCGAAAGGCAGCAGCCAGAAGAAGCCTAAGAAATTAGGAACAGGTCCAAGGTCAAAATCAGGCAGGAGTTTGAGGGATCGCAGCAGGTGCAATGAACCAGAAACAACTGGGCTGCTCAAATAACACCTGCCTTCCACAGGAAGTCCTTGTTCTTGGGGCTGCTGCTAGCCTGTCGTCCAGCAGAGCCTGCGACAAGTGCAGTTACTTACTTGTCACACCTGTGAGTCCTGACACTGACTGAAGGAAGAGAAAAAGGCCACGCGTGAGAGTGAGGAAGGCTGTTGATTCAGACAGGTTACTAGGCCAACTGGCCAGATCCTTTTCTTACAGAGAAAGAAAGGGAAGGGAAACACCATTTGTCTTTGCCATTTTAAAGTCTTGGGTTTCTTGAGCTACCTTAGTTCAAAATTTACTAACTGAAAGATACAGGAAAAGATGAAGGAAGGAAAAAGGAGGCAAAGCTCAATTTAATTACAGAAACTTTCAGGGGATGGGTGATTGAGGGACAGGAACATAGGTAATTTTAAAAATGGAACTGAAGTATTGGTTACTTGGCTTTTTTCGTGAGCTGCCCCCCACTCGCTCCCCAAGTAAAATGTCATTGCCCTAATCTGCTCTTACAGAGGACATCCAGAAATTTTACAGACCTTGAGATCACGTCACCAATTTCTCTTGAGATTGGGTCTCTCCTGAACCATTCCCCCTCTCCCGAATGGGCAACAGTTACTCTGTATACAGACAGCATTAATGTCACGCAACGTGTGTTGTTTGGTACACTTATTTTCTTTACAGACAAGGTGCAAAGTTAAAGAGGGCAAGAGCCATATTTTTAGCTGTGGTGTGAAAGAAAATCTACCGGGTGTGGAATCATATGACCTGGGTTCTTTGAACTGGCAGTGTGACCATAGCCAGAACATCAGTCAGCAGCTGGGTTTCCTGAATGCAGCTCCAGTGGGACGAGGGGCTTTATGGGTGTGGGGCAAGATGAAGTCAGAGGCTCGGGTCCCTTACCACTGCTTCGGTTCCTGTGTCTGCCCTCTCATTGATTTCCTATCTTGGGCTTCTGCATCTGATTTTAAAATATATTTTTTTCTAAATTTCTCCTGCTGTTAAAAGTTTCACTGAGGTGCCTGGCTGGCTCAGTCTGGGAGTCTTGATCTCAGGGTTGTGAGTTCAAGGCCCAGGTTGGGCGTGGAGCCTACTTTAAAAAAAAAAAGTTTCAGGGAACCTGGGTTGCCCAGTGGGTTAAAGCCTCTGCCTTCGGCTCAGGTTATGACCTCGGGGTCCTGGGATTGAGACACGCACCGGGCTCTCCGCTAAGTGGGGAGCCTGCTTCCCTCTCTCTGCCTGCCTCTCTGCCTACTTGTGATCTCTCTCTCTCTCTGTCAAATAAATAAATAAAATCTTTTTTTAAAAAAAACTTTCATTGATGTGATACCGTCTAAAATCTCTTCCAAACTCGAAGTTTCATTTTACATCATCACTTTATCTGCCATATC
>CM053608.1:29865903-29928529 GCA_028646535.1 Procyon lotor
CTGCATCTGATTTTAAAATATATTTTTTTCTAAATTTCTCCTGCTGTTAAAAGTTTCACTGAGGTGCCTGGCTGGCTCAGTCTGGGAGTCTTGATCTCAGGGTTGTGAGTTCAAGGCCCAGGTTGGGCGTGGAGCCTACTTTAAAAAAAAAAAAGTTTCAGGGCACCTGGGTTGCCCAGTGGGTTAAAGCCTCTGCCTTCGGCTCAGGTTATGACCTCGGGGTCCTGGGATTGAGACACGCACCGGGCTCTCCGCTAAGTGGGGAGCCTGCTTCCCTCTCTCTGCCTGCCTCTCTGCCTACTTGTGATCTCTCTCTCTCTCTCTGTCAAATAAATAAATAAAATCTTTTTTTAAAAAAAAGTTTCATTGATGTGATACCGTCTAAAATCTCTTCCAAACTCGAAGTTTCATTTTACATCATCACTTTATCTGCCATATCTCTTATTGTATTTCTTTGGACTAAGTGTCTAATCAATATTTGAGAGAAAAAATATTCCATAGGGGTGGCGGGAAATGAATGCTGTGGCCCAATCATGCAATGTTCAGATATTCACAGCAGTTTCTGTGTAAAAAGTTTACAAATGGCATTTTTGACTTGTGAGGAGAAGTCTTTTCATGTCAGCCTGAAATTCTTCTTGAACTTGATTTCTGACGTAGGGAAGTAGAAAGCAAACCCGACGTGCGCATGCTTTATGCAGAGAATGAGCTACTGTTGAGAGAATAAATCAGCTGCTCTCTGATTGGTCTTGTGGAATTGTTCTGTAGAAATGAGGAGACCGTCCTTTGTGAGTTTGAATCACATTTATGAAGGCTTTGATAAGATTAAAACAATCTCAGGAAGCAATGTCAAGATGCACAGCCAAAAACAGAAACTAAGAAAAATCCATATCTCACATGAACCGTCAGCTAATGGAAGAATCAGACACGATGTCAGAAAGAACAGATAAATATGAGCAACTTCTGGTTGAGCTAGCAACACTGCTGGTTATATTAGAAATCTTATGATGTGTGTCTTCAAAATGCCTCTTTTCTTGCTGTTTTATATTCTTAAAGAGCCAGGGACACTGTCACCCCGAGGTTGTGCTTTTGTATGACTTCAATTATTTTCGGGGCTTTGACCAGATATCTTTTACCAAGCTGATAGACCCATTCCCCAGTTTCTGTGGATGCTAGCTGCTAATGACTCACAGCTCCTCCCCATTCTTCACAATCCCTCACAGTTTAAAAAAAAAATGCTTTGCCCTGGGCCTCACATGCCCACCTGCCAACCCTGTCAGCTTACAGCCAATGACTAACATGAGGGTACAAAGCCTTCAGCTCAAGATGAGGTCCACTCTGGAGCAGTTCATCCCCCATGGGATCAGGCTGAAGTTAGACTCTAGCTGAGACCACATGCTTAACTTCATTCCTTTTCCAGTCCTATCCTGCTTCCCTCTCCTTTTCTTCTGAGTGCTCTCCCTTAAATCATGTGCACCGGAATCCGTGTCGCAGGCTCTGCTCCCAGGGAAGCTAAACAAAGGCAGTGATATATTTGAGAGCATAGATCGCATCATCTTTTATCTTTCACCCTCCGTCTCTAGCACATCTGGAACGTGATACTCACAAGTATTTTGAAGAGTGGGAAAGGTAAGAAATTTGACTTTCTATTGGCCAACTGCTCACAAGTAATCTGGCACAATTCCAGCCTTACTTTGAATCTGAATTCTCAGCTCACTGGAGAATTAGGATGGTGGTAGAATTGGGGAACAGAGTTAGGGGGAACGGAGTTAGGATAATGGCAAAGTGAAATTCATTTAAAATCCTAATCTGGAATCAGAAGCCACCCAAACAGCATATAAAAAAAACAAAAAAGAAAGAAACTGTGTTTTCTTTACTTAACAAAATATCGTATGCATTGCTTTGATCACTGAACTCTCCATAAACTGTTATAAAGACTCCTTCTAACTGTTCATTTTATTAGAGCAGCTTCTCAAGATGGTCTGTAGTTTGAGGTAGGCTTTCTAGCCAGACTCAAAATTGTATGGAGGTTAAAGGAGAATTTCTAATTTGCTCATTCCACATTTCTGCTTTGAGATTAATAGAAGTCATCATGCCTTTTGGAAGAAAAAATCGTGTCAAATAAAAATGTTCTCACTTTTGAAATGTACAAGAATAATTAACAAAATTTTGTCGCACACCTACTCCCTGCCATATTGAGAAAATAAAAATGAATAAGATGCAGCTCGTGCTTTAAAGGAGTTGAGGAGTGAGAACCCTGACAGATGAGCTATTAACTGTGATACAGGGTACCCAGACATAAAACGGAATTCCATATGAAATGACACTTGAGATCAGCTGGTGGAGAGGATCAGAGACATAGGGCACAACATGAGCAAAAGTATGTAGACATGCAAGTTAATGGGATATTCAGAGAAGAATATGTAGAAAAATTGGTGAGAAATGTGGCTACCAGGTATATTGATGCAGGGTTCTAGAAAGATAGAACAGTAAGACTCAAGATTGAACTCTATCTTCAGAGCAAGGACCAACTATCAACAGTGCTTTACAGTTTCATCTTCTCTCTTCTGCTGCACAAAACTGTTAAAACAATATAGTAACATTTAAAAAGTGTTTTAGAACAATATCCTAAAAACAACTATTGCCTTTTTCCTTTCTCATGTCAAATACCTACACAAATATTTTCCATGATTGTGATTGCAAGTTGTATCTGTAGTTACTGTTGATATCATGAGTTTTTTCTACATTATTAGGTGTGTTCATTTTAAGTGAGTGAACACTGATATAAATATATTTAATTCAAATTCTCATTTTCATTCTTTCTGAAAGTTTTGTAGGCTATTAAGCAGGGCAGTAGTAGGATCATATTTGCGTCTTAGGAAAACCACATATGAAATCTGCAGGTAGATCCAGATGAGTGGGACATGGAGTCAGACGCTTCAGGAGGGGAGGAAAGAAGGCATACCAGCCTCAGTGTCCTCACCCTCATCCATAAAAGAAGGTACAAATACCTGCCCTACAAGTCTCATAGGTGCTTGTGAAAGTTAATTGAAAACTTAATATATTAAAAGAACTTGGCATTTATGAAGCTCTTAAATACTCATTCATTCAGGAGAGGAAGTTGTGGGGAAAAAATTTTTAAAGGTCACTTTGACTTTTAAGCACACAATTTCCTGAAAGACTTTTTGAACTCTTTCAAGGTAGGTGCTGTCTTATTCATCATCACATGCTAACTACCCCTCCTGACTTACATTATTGCCCAACATACATATTTCTTTGGTGATTAAACTAGTGAACAGCCAGGCAGTAGTTACCTCTTCTCTCGATAGACAAACAATTCCATCTCATGGGAAACATGCTAGTCGAGTCTGCTTTTAAAGGAAATGATAAGACTCATTATTCCAAGAGATGATGGAAAAGTCAGAATGCTTCAGTCATCACATGGTGATAGGGATTTTCTTCTCTTGTTAGTGGAAGTATATGTCAGCCATTTTACATTCATGGGCCAGGCAGGGCACTGGTGTGAATGATGAGATGAAGCCGTGAGGTCCATCAAGAAGAATCCACAAGTTCTCTGGGCCCTGTGAAATAGGAGTTAAGTCTACAAGAGGAATTAATTTTTTCTTTGTGGCATTGAACACCTTTCGCCCCTTGCAGGCTCCATGAGAGCAGGGCTTGGGTCAGACTTGAATCTGCCTTCAGCAGCTACCACAGCAGACGTTGAAAAATATTTATCAAATGAATTAACAGATACAAACTGAGTGAATGAAATAGGACATTGGTTAGAGGGTTAGGTCACTCAGTCAGTGTGAGGATATGTTCTTCGTGTTGCAGTGGGAATGAAAGTTATAGAAGATGAATAATAACTTCCTCATCTACTACTGAATCCTTTTTCTGTTTTAAAAACAGCAACAAGGGGCTCCTGGGCAGCTCAGTAGGTTAAAGCCTCTGCCTTCAGCTCAGGGTCATGATCTCAGGGTCTTGGGATCGAGCCCCGCATCGGGCTCTCTGCTCAGCAGGGAGCCTGCCTCCCCTTCCCTCTCTGCCTGCCTCTCTGCCTACTTGTGATCTCTCTCTGTCAAATAAATAAATAAAATCTTTAAAAAAAAAAAAAAAGGATTTGCCTGAGACACATGGGCAAAAAGAATGCCAGTAGTATTTTTCAAAATCATGTAATCCTGAGAGAGTATATGATGTGTTGCATATCAGCAATTTTTTACTCCCTGATATTGATGCTAATAACTATGTATTATTAAGCTCCTTTTTTGTGCCAAGCACTTCCAGACGCTTTATGTACTCAATAATCTGCAAAACAAACCCAGAGAGGAAGAATTATTTATCCCATTTAAAGGTGAGAAACGTAGGCTCCCAAAAAAGCAGAGTAACTTTCCACAGAGAACACAGCAATTTTTCCTGACTCAGGTTTTTTTCTGCTGCCTCTCTGATCTGGAAAACAGTGTCATACCTGATCCTTTGGCAAGTGTTACAACAGAAAAACAAACCAGTATACTTACTCTCGGATATTTAGGAGAGGTCTTAGAAAATTCCAAGCTAGGCATAATGTGTTACATCTTTATAATACAAAAACACATACGTAGGTGAAATTTTCATGGACCATAAACTTTTGGAAAATTTTGATAATTTATCACTGCTTTTTCACCTTGACCCCCAAAATACTCCATGTCAGTTCCTAACTGGAATCTATAAGTAGATTATAGCCTTCAGATAAATGATGTTTAGTGACTTATTCAATGCATGAGTTATAAATTAACATACACACACACACACACACACACACACACATATATTTTACTTAACAAAGAACTTAAATCTTTTGTGCAACTTGTTTCATCCAGATAAACATGTTCTTTGCCCTCTAGTTCTCAGACTTAAAAATAACAATTAAAAATAGCCTTTTGGGTAAATATTTCCCCTGTTTATCCAAACTGAAAATAGGACTAAACCAAGAGTTTTGCTTTCCTTGGCTTCTTCTGTAGTAACCTACTATCATGGGTTTTTCTTTTTCCACCCACAATTTCTTAGTGTGTTTTGCTAGTTCTTACTCCTCCTTTAAAGCTGCTCAGGGTTTGAATATGGGCCCTTTTCTTGCCTTATTCGTATTCTCTCTATAAAATTTCACTATAGCTGCCATGATGTTCTGTACTACAATGGCTTGCAAACTTGTTTCTCTAATCTCAGATATCTTTTCTGAATTACAGCCCTATTTCTGCAATTTTTCCTTTTCACTGGCACATCAGACTTAAGAACTTCACAACTAACCTGATGCTTCCTCCCTAAAATCTTCTCGTATCCCAGTGTTCTTATCTCAGTCTGTATTATTGCTGCCCCCTGAATTGCTCAGCTACTTGATTTTTCTCTTCCCTTAACTTCTCCTGGCCAACTAATCATCAAGCACTATTGAGTCCACTGCCTACACTTCTTAAATCTACTTTTCTCCCTCATTTCTGCTGCTGCTAGTTAAGATGGGCCACCTTCTTCTCTTACCTGGACCACTGTATTGTCCCTGCAGCCCCTCCTCCCTCATCTACCATTGCCTTCTTCCTATTGATTCTCCATAATGAGAGCCAGGGAGAGCATTTAAAAATGCAAGTCTGATTATATCACTTGCCTAAAATAGAGTTGCTCTTTTTCGGTTGTTATACCGAGTTCCAAATTCTCTTAAGATAAAGATTTCAGTCTGGCCTACAGAGTCCTGCACTATCTGGTTGAACCCTGGATTTCAAGGGTAGCCTCACTAGTTAGCCACACGAAGCTGTCTTTAATTGCTTGTTGCAAGAAGACCTTTGAACGTGTCGGAAATGCTTACTCACCCTTTTGCCTTCATTTGTAACTACCACTCAGGACTTGGAGCTGACCCTCTTGTGCTCTCGCCGCAAGATTTCACTATGGCAGCAATCACATTATTCTATACTTAGAATGGCTTGCAAACCTGTTTCCCTTATCTCAGACCTCTCTACAGAGTTACAGCCCTCTGACTGCAATATCTATTCATTTAACATCTTTGTCTCACTGGCACACATCCTTTAGGTCTCAGTAGAATTATCTTTTCTAATTCCCAAGCTCGATTAGAGTCTTCTCTTATGTGTTCTCATGATGCCCTCTCTTTTATGTCAGAGGATTTATCACAATTCATTGTAATTTTTTTTTTTTTTGTCTCTTTCCATCTCTAAGCTAAAAAGATAGGTTCTCCGTCTTATTGGGTGATACGTCCCCAGCATCTACCCAGTACGTGGCATGTAAAAACACTCAAGTATTTGCTTAACAAATAATGATTCCATACTTCCTGGCTTGGATAAAATATATTTATCTGTGATATCATTTATTTTGAAATGTTAAAATAAGACTTGCTATTTGAATTCCACATATTATCTGAATATACATTTTAAAATAGTTTTGTTTCTCCAAAGAAATGCTGTCATTTGAAAGACTAAAGCCTACGCTATAAAGTACTACTTTAACTGTTATTTCTCCTCTTTGAAAAGGTAATTTTCATTCTGGGTGGCTGTTTAAAATACCAATTTCAAGTAAAGCTTGTCCCTCTTCAGGAATTCACATCCTTAAGAAATAAATATGTATTATGTGTCTCATAACTATCTTTTTTTTTACCAGGAATTAGAAAAGATAATGTCTCTGCTTCATCATTTCACTAGGGAAGCCAAGCCATATAGTCAGAAATACTTTGCCCCAAGTAAAGAACAAGCTTAATTAATTGAACACTTAGAGTCTCGGCTGTGTGGAAGCCTCTATCTCTAGAGGTGGATGGATATGGATGGGGATCAGGGCTGAGAACATCAATTCTGAGTGAGGCCATTCTTGCCTTTAAGGAGCTTATAGTGTAGTAGAGACAATATATACACATTTAAGTATAAAACAAGGAATAATCAAGACTGTGTTTTAAAAGACCATGAGATTCTGATATATGAAGGGATAATCTATTACTAGGGCAAGTGGTGAAAGATTTATGGAAGAAATAGCTCTGAGGTAGGCCCTGAAGGGATGAAAGAGATTAGACTTGCAGAAGAGGGTAGGGCCAGAGAGCAGACCCATTAGGGTCTGGATATGCAGATGACCTTAGAACATATGAGAAAGCACATGGAAGTGGGGTATTGGACTCCTGTAATTACAGTAAGGGCTTTGTGAAAATAAGGTTGGAGTACATGGATGATTGTCACCCCTTTTCTAGTGGTAGTCCTTACGCTGTTGAGCCACAGCTATTATGCCTGGATTGTGTCATCTTACCTGATTTAAAGAAAAATGACTTTAATATATATACACGATGCACATAGAAGAGTAAAGTGTTGAAGCAAGTCACAGGGCCTGCTCAGCTGCCATGCGTATGAGTCTGTGGAGTATGAGGAACAGTCATTGACAACAGAAACAACCCACTGTAGGAGTAAAGAGAAGCAGACCTGCCTACAAGATCTTCCAATATGGTCAACGATGATCTTTGTCTTTCCTTGTTCCTTGCCTCTCAGGACCCTCATTTTGTTCTCTCTCCTATGGGATTCTGTTGATTACTTAATGTGTGTACCTTGAAAAATGCTGATTAAGACACATTGGAAAGCAAAAAGGTTTGCTTTTAGTTTGGGTTTTTTTTTTTTTTTAACTTACTTGACTCAAAAGTAAGTTAAAAAAGTAAGAGAAAGACACAGCGAGAGAGGGAACACAAGCAGAGGGAGCAGGAGAGGGAGGAGCAGGAGAGGGAGAAGCAGGCTTCCCACTGAGCAGGGAGCCCCATGTGGGGCTGGATCCCAGGACCCTGGGATCATGACCTGAACCAAAGGCAGACGCTTAACCAACTCAACCACCTAGGTGCCCCAGCAAATAGGTTTTATGAATAAGGGCTACTCAAACATATCAGGTCCTAATCTTTGGAACCTGTAAATGTTACCTCATAAGGAAAGTGTATTTGCAGATGTGATGATGAAGTTAAAGATCTTGCCATGGGGTTATTGTCCTGGATTAACTGAATGGGCCCTAAATCCAATCATGTACATGTAAGCGAGAGAAGCAGAGGAAGAAACCTATATTCTGGAGAGAGTGTAGCCCTGCCAAGGCTTTGATTTTTGGCCCTGTGACCCTGCTTGTGGACTTCCAGTCCCCAGAACTCTATGAGCATAGATGCGAGTTGTTGTAAGCCACCAAGTCTGTGTAAATTTGTTAGGTGGCAATTGGAAACAAATATATAGATAGAAAATTATTTTATACCCTTTTCCCTGAGGTGTGGCTGTTTAGTCAGCATTATATCTTTTTTGAGCAAGGATAGAACCAGGGTTTTCTCATCTACAAACTGTTGATTTTTGTCTTCTTTCAAATGAGTTTACTTATTCTTCCTCTATAAGGTAGACAACTTAGCAAAAGATTTATAAGAATGCCTTGTCTCCTTTGAGGTTCAGCTTAAATAACTTTGATATAACAAAAGGGGGAGAAAACAATTTGCCTGAATCAGGGACTTTGGAATGTGAATTCGTAGAAACTAATGAAGAAAAACCAAACTTGGCCTCATAGGGAAAGAATGTCTTATGCAAATCTGTGTCGTCAGCCAAGTTCATACATGCAGAATGCAAAACTCTGTTTCACTGTTTGTTGGGGATCTGGAAATAGCTGGAGATAATCTAATTTAAAAGGACTGACAAATTCCTTTAGCTTTATAGAATTTATTCCACATATGTCAAAGATAAACTTATTGTACCGCAAAATAAACTAGCACTGCATGTGAACTTAGCTGAAAAGGTAAATACTGCAGTTTACATATTATTCTATCATCGTCATGTTATTAGCATATGTTGACGAACTGCAAAAATAATAGTGGTAATGCTGCAGAGTCTACTGGTAAATTCTGGGAATTATCAGATTAGCTAAAACGTAGTTCTGGTTTCATACACTGAGAAACTAGTCAATGAATTTCCATAGTTGATAACTAAATATACATTTATTATAAATGCAAATGCATATTAGAGAACCACTAGTATTTTCTTTTTCCATTAAAAATGTTCCTGGGGGGCGCCTGGGGGGCGCCTGGGGGGCTCAGTCGTTAAGCGTCTACCTTCGGCTCAGGTCATGATCCCAGCGTCCTGGGATCGAGCCCCACATCGGGCTCCTTGCTCGGCAGGAAGCCTGCTTCTCCCGCTACCATTCCCTCTGCTTGTGTTCCCTCTCTCGCTGTTTCTCTCTGTCAAATAAATAAAATCTTAAAAAAAAAAAAATGTTCCTGGTAAACAAAATGACTCATAAGATCATGGTTTGCTGATGCCATAGCAGCATAATATTATATTGAGAACATCATCTGTTACAATGCAAGTAGTTGTGGTCATGTGCTTAGAATAAACTTTCCATTGCTAAAGTACGTGGTGATGTGATAGGATAAGATTTGTCCAGATGTTTACACAGTGCTTACAAGGAATTATTTTAGGGTGTACATATGGGTTGAAATGTTTCATGCTTAGAAGATTGAGTTACTCTTAGGACTTGGAATGTTTAAGTAGCTTTGAACTTCAGGAGTAGGTTAAATGCCTATTTTGAATAGAAAAATATGGGCGGACAGAGACTAAAATCTGTGAATTACCTGATTGCCCTAGAGATGTTCTCTATTTCTGAAAATAAGAGATCAAATAGTTCTGTTTTAAAATAGACTAGATGAAAAGTGATTATTTCTTTGTTTTTATCATATTTGTGAAAAGAATACTTTTGAGCAGAGTTTTAATGGGAAACCATAGCAAAATGTAGAACATATACACATGATGGGGGCCAAATCAGTGGTGGAGTTAATATGAAGGGTAGTATATTAGGATTCTCCAGAGAAATAGAACCGAAAGGAGATTTATCATGATTTATTGCGAAAAATTGGTTCAAGTATTTATGGAGGTGAAGAAGTTCCACATCTGTTGTCTGTAAACTGGAGACTCAGGAAGCCAAAAGTATAGTTCTAGCCTGAGTCCAAAGGCCTATGAACCAGGAGAATTGGTGCCCAGTCCAAGGACAGCAGAAGACCTATCTACATCTCTCATCTCAACAGGCAGAGAGAGCCAATTCTCCCTTCCTCTGTGTTGTTGTTCTTGTCAGGCTTTCAGGAGATGGGAGGAAGTCCACCTCCATTGGAAAAGACCAGTCTCCTCTGGAAACATCCTCGCAGACCCACCCAAAATAATATGTAAGCATATATTGGGGGACCTGTAGCCTAGTCATAACTGACACAAAATTAACTACCCCAGGTAGGAATTGAAAGATGGCAACTCCAGGCCTAGAGCCGAGAGAACAGAGAAAATTTGTTGGGGCTAAGACCATGAATCTATCAAACCTATCTAGGTTTCACTTAGGAAATTTCCTAAAATTTCACTTTAGGAAAATGTGTGAGTTAAAGGTCAGAAGTTAGTACATGCAGGAGGACTAGAGATCTGAGGTTGCCGAGTGCTCTCTAAAGAGGGGGACTGGTTTTCACATCCATGTTTAGATCTCACAAATTCTCCAGAGTGGGGACCACTGATCTCAGGTAAATGTTGTCCACCTTCTTCTCAAATCTTAATTGGAACACTAATATAGCTGGGTATTCTCTCTGTTCCTGTCCAGGAGTGGTTATCTTCACTTAGCTCTGCAGAACAACCAAAAATGTTTGTCCTTAACTCTGGTGGGTTGCCGAGGATTGCCTGTGAATTCTTGCCTTAATTCTAGTAGTTTGCAGAGATTAGGTGTAATGTAGTTTTAGTTTCGCATGCTATGAAGATATTACCACTTTTTAAAGCTTGATGCTAAACTTACATATTTATTGTATTGCACACTTATAATAGGGAACCATTTATCTTATCTTTTTCCTTAAAGAATGTTTCTGGGAACCAAAAGGATTCCTAAGATCATGATTTGCTGATCCACTTGAGAGCCAGATGGTTTTCCAAATCCAAGAAAATGAAGGACAGCCGGCCCATCCCTTCCTGGCCTCATACCCACTCCGTTTTGTTCCACTAGACCAAATGGTTCAAACTACAACCTAGTTATCCAGGGTTCTGTCCTGAAGGAAGACTGTAGAAGTATGTGAAGAAGGAACAAACATTAGAGAATTTAGCTGACTTAAATATATCATATTCCTTTACCACTAGTGAGAAGTATCCTCTTCTTAGACCTCAAGAAAAGATGTTTTCTTTAAGGATATCACTTCCTCCTTCCTTCCCATTCCTTCTTTCTTAGAGCTACCTGAGAGTTTTCAGACTCTCACTCCTTCAAGAAACCATCCAACATCCCCTCAAAAGAATGTGTTATACTTTGGATCCTTTCATGTTACAAACTGGACCCCTTCCATTTCTTTAGGTCTATGGGGTAGGTTAGAGGAGGGTAAGGAGTGAAATTGAAGGGATTATAATATCATGATTAGAGGAACCTAATTCCAGTGCAGTTTCCTTACCAGGGAAGGTTGTGTTGTGGTTGGTTCCCTTTATTAAATCTCCCTGTGGTTTAAGGATACCTTACAAAGATAAGAATATTTTTTCTTTTTAATACAGTTGAAACCCAGGATAGAATATGTCCCCATCAACATGGGTTTGGCAACACTGTTTAGTGAAACCTACTCATTCCCACAGCCCATTAGTAGTTAAACATGTCCACAATGAAACACATAATGATGAAAAAAAACCAGTAGGCTCTGTTTGTATCACCTGAGACCTGCCTGTTGACAGGAGAATTCACATCCTTTGTCAATGCCCATTTATTTCACTATCAGAAAGAGACAGGGCCAGCCTTCATGTGCCAACTTGGATTGAGTTTCTCTGACTTTGGGTCCACGTCTAATGAAATAGAGGTGGGTGGAATTTTGCCAGTTCATCCCCCACCTCTATAAATGCAGCTTGAAACCACAGAGGCAACATGACTGTGCACATGACTGTGCAGACCCTCGTTTCCTGCAGACACAAGTAGATTGTTTGGAGACATCTCATAGATCCAATACGATCCGGAAAGGAGTTGAAACAAACACAGTGAACATAATCTGGAGGAAATGAAAAAAAGTTAAGAAAAGGAAATGAAAGAATTACAAGAAAGGCTAATCTTTTCCTTGCAAAATTGAAGGAATTATTTTGTTGCAAAAGTGAAGGAATTATTTTGTTGCTAAAAAAAGAGGAGGGGAGTGCATTAAATAGATGATGGGAATTAAGGAGTGAATTTGCTGTGATGAGCACTGTGTCTTATAGGGAAGTGTGGAATCACCATATTGTATACCTGAAGCTAATATTACACTGTATGTTAACTAACTGGAATTTAAAAACTTAAAAAAAAAAGTAGATCCTGTGATTTCACCTGATTCTTCACTTATAACTTCGGCTTGTTTTTTGTCAAGGTAGTTAGAAATCAATCTTCAGCTAAGAATTTTGGAGTAATTGTTAATGCGCACACATGACTTTTTTTTTTTAAAGGCATAAATTTATTTATTTGAGAAAGTGTGCTCAGAGGAGGGGGTAGAGGGAGAAAATCCCCAAGCAGAATCCCCATGGAGCACAGAGCCAGACACAAGGCTCCATCTCATGATGCATGAGATCATGACCTGAGTCAAAACCAAGAGTTGGATGCTCAATGGACTGAGCCACCCAGGCGGGTTGCTCATTATTATTTATTATTGATTATTATTAATCAATGATGATTTTTATTCATCATATTGATGAATATTGATCATATAATCATCAATAATGATGATGATATATTATTATTAATAATCAAACATTATTATTAATAATTTATTGAATATCTTTACAGACCTTTTTCTCAAATTATACTTGATTTTCCAGATTTCAGTCTTTGCCTTGCCTCTTCTTTTTCCTTGCTTCTGCAGATCCCACTACTCCATTTACTATAGAGAGGAGAAGTTCAATATTTTTAACTTAGAAAATTGTGTAGAGGATAGGATTTTGTAAGTTTTTCATCTCTGTCAGAGAATGTTCATTGATGCAGTGATGTCAAGTAGCTAAGATGAGGCAGGATTCCACACCTAATCTACCAAGTATGTGTGTCAACTTTGTAAAAGAGCACAATATTCTTTGAAAAAACTTGGTTTTCTGTACTCCTCAAATAGGAAAGCCTGTTGTAGGGAGGGGAGAAATGAGAAAAGAAATACTCTCATAAAATCTAAGGCTTAGTGAAGTCCATGAAAAAGAGCAAATTCACACAGAAGCCAATGGGAAAGGGTTGACCATCATCATCCAAGAAAGGGAGGTCTTCTAGAGAATACTGAGGACTGGAAGCCAGGCTCTGATCGGGTAGGACAGATGGGGGAGAGCATCTCAGAGATCCTCAGATATCTCTTCAGAACATCTACAGATTTGTCTGTCTCTCCATCAGCTAGAAATCCTTGACAATAGCAGGACTCATTTAGATTGAGGCACTTAAGAACTCAAAGCAGTAAGTGGGAGAAGTAAATGAACGGTACATTCACAGAGTTTGAAGGTAATTGAAAAAGTAAATACACCAAAGGTCAAAGAAAAATGAAGCCACTTGTTTGGAAGCTGCTGAGAATTAGATTTTAAGGGAAGAAAAGTGAGGGACCAAAGGTTAGGATGGCCAAAAAAAAAAAAAACAAAAAACCACCAGTTTAAAAATAGGTTGCAATAGAATAGGAAGGAGGAAAAGATACTATTCAGAGTATGGGAGAGCGACAGGCTCCACTGATGGGCATTCTTCTTGTGAGAATGAATTTGTACCAATGACTTTGCTTTTGGAATAGTGGGCAAACAATTAAGTAACCTATTTCCATGTATACTATGAAACTCTTTCCCAAAGAGCGGCATGCAGATTGTTCGTGGTTAAAACATAACGTAATTTGGAGGTGAGATATTTCCCGAATCCCTAGCCATATTGGAGAGTGCAGGTGCTGGTGTATGCTCACAAAGAAGAAAGACAGGGAAAATACAGGAAACAAACTTTTAGGAGCTTTCTTTAAGATTATATCACTTAATACTTAGAATAGGTATGGGAGAATATTATTATTTTATAGATAAAGAAACTGAGATTCAAAGATGTTATATAACTTCCCCAAGTCTGTATAATCAGTGAATGGTGACCTCAGAAACCCTTGCTCCTCCAAAAACTCCCGCCTGCCTTTTTTAGGCCATGACTTAAAGCACAGAGAAGAAATAGGACCAATAAGTGCATAGGAATAGAAGAAGAGGCAAGTGAGATT
The DNA here is from genome assembly GCA_028646535.1 of Procyon lotor. Taxonomy (NCBI): domain Eukaryota; kingdom Metazoa; phylum Chordata; class Mammalia; order Carnivora; family Procyonidae; genus Procyon; species Procyon lotor. The sequence continues at coordinate 29,880,074 of CM053608.1, forward strand.
GAAGGAGTGGGAAAGGCTTCACTGAACAGATTGAAATTTCTTACCGAAAGGGTCCTGTTTAGACAAGGGAAAGGCTTTGGCTGTTCCAAAAAAAAAAAAAAAAAAAATTCATTATCTAAAAGTAGACAAAATGTAGCCGGTTAAAGTGTCTTAGATATAAGTGTTTGCTAGATGTTTTGATTAGTGGAAATTGTGGAATGTAGTCCATGCTCAAATCATTTTAGACTATCAACAACCGTTAAAAAATGTGGCTCCTGTCTCTTCCCTCAAGGCCAAAAGATATTTTAGGATTAAAAACCTAATCTCAAATTCTAAAACATTTATTAATAATTTAGAATTTAAACTAAATTATCCTAGAAAAGCTGGAACTCAAATAAAATCATTTTTTAATCTGGCTCCTCTGTGCAATATTAAGGCAGTCTTTAATTTAGTAAATAAACACCTGTGAAAATTGCAGTGCAACCTCTATTAATATGATTTAAACCATGCGTGTGTTCTCCTGAGATATGCCAGATTAATGAATTATCCAGGCCTTGGTGGAAAATGACCTGCTGAAAATGAAAGTAGAATTCACAACTAAAAGCAGCCCCAAAAGCAGCTAATCTTAACCCCTTATTTTACAAATAAGGAAAGTATAAACAGGTTAAAAGGTAAGTCATACTTATTATTTTAGATCACACTACATCCTTCTAACTTGAGCACTGTTAAAGGTTTTGTTTGGTTTCTATTTCTTTCTCTAATATTTCAAATTATATTACATTCAAATGCATATTTTTTTTTCTTGTTTGTGCTTTGAATGGCATGTTTGGATGACTGGCCTAGATCTGGCATTCTGAGTTCTATGCCAACAAAAATGTCAAGTGCATTTATTTGCTTTTTAATTACATACACTGCCTAGATTTTAATATTCCACATTTTTCCCTGAAGGAGAGACTCTTCTGATCCTGTAGTTTATAGGAAAAAAAAAATCACTGACATTATCATGAAGCTTATTTTTATCTAGCATCTCCAGATACCTGTATTTATCACTTTATAAACATCTCAATTTAACATTCAAATTTTGTTGTTCCATAGACTACTGTTCTATCAACACTGTATATGGATATGTGATCCAGCATCATCAGTTTTAACTTACTTTGACTTTTCAGTAAGCCTCTGCTCAACCTATTTTAGTTTTAATAGGTTGTTACTGCTTGGATGTCCCACATTAGTATGTCCTAATCACTATACAGAACATATAGTTCCTCATTATTTACAGTTTCCCTTCTCTGTACCTTTGGTATAAATGTGGGCCAGGGTTAGGGCATTATATTATTGTCTTTTTTTTTTTTTTTTGCTTGCTCAAGTTAATTTTTACTGCTCTATTGTGTTTTTTACTTAAAGTCATCTTTATACCCCACATGGGGCTTGAACTTACAACCCCAATATCAAGAATCATATGCTCTACCAAGTGAACCAGCCAGGGGCCCCTTCCTACTCTATTGTTTTTCTCTGATCTCCTTTATTACTTTCAAAAAGCTTTTTTTTTTTAATCAGCTAGGCGTCGTCTTAATCTCTGAACTCACTTTAATGCCTAGTACATAGGCACTCAAACTATTTGCTACTGATATGCTACAGTCTTCATCATCTCAATAAAAAGCCACACCATCCACCTCCATGTTTCCTTCAGAGGGGTTTTCACTCACCTTCAAACCTGAAAAGGTCACTGTGATGCTCTGTCTCATTCCCTACTTTAATTTTTGGCACGGAACTTCTCACTGTTAGGTGCTTGTTTACTTATGTATCATCTGCTTCACAATACAAGGATGCAAAGTGCATGAGAGTAGAGATATTCTCTGTCTTGTTCAGTGACGGTTAATCAGAGCCTAGAAATGGATGGGGAACATGCCAGGGACAACAAATAATTGATTTATTGGTGAAAGGAAGGAAACCCATGCCTTCTTCATGGATTTGAGATGGTTCGTGGAATTTATATTTTCTTTTTTTAAAAAACCCTTATAACTTCCTCTAAGAATACTCCCAGATTGCATCCATCCATCTATCTACCCATCTCTGCATTTTTATCGGAAAGGTTTGATCTAACTACCAATTTATTTGTATTTCTCTTTCTCCAACTTTGTTTCTTTTTGTTAAGTAGTGATTGAGGTTGATACCTCTCTGGCATCGTTCTCTGAGAAGACAGTGGTAAAAAATATTCCTGAATAGGTGGTTAACTGTGTTGCTCCCAGGTGAAAGTGCCAGATGGGGGTCAGGAAGCATGGGCTATATTTTTACTGAGTCAGTAACTAATACCATGACCATGAAAAAGGTGTATACTTCCTCCGAGTTTTTTATCTAAAAACTGGACTTTGGGGGCGCCTGGGTAGCTCAGTTGGTTAAGCATCTGCCTTCTGCTCAGGTCATGATCTCAGAGTCCTGGGATCAAGCCCCACGTCGGGCTCTCTGCTCAGCAGGGAGCCTGCTTCCCCCTCTCCTTCTGCCTGCCTCTCTGCCTACTTGTGATCTCTCTGTCAAATAAATAAAATCTTTAAAAAAATAAAAATAAATAAAAATAAAAAATAAAGTTAAATAAAATAAAAGTCGGACTTTGGGGTGCCTGGGTGCACAGTTGTTGTGCATCTGTCATCGGCTCAGGCCATGATCCCAGGGCCCTGTTCAGGCTCCCTGCTCAGCAGGGAGGCTGCTTCTCCCTCTCCCATTCCCCCACTTGTGTTCCCTCTCTCACTGTATCTCTCTCTGTCAAATAAATAAATAAAATCTTTAAAAAATAAAAATTAAAAGATAAAAATTGGACTTTGATATTGAATGATTCTAAGAAACGTTTTAGGATGTCAACAAACTAGATACGATTTCATCTCCCCATGTAAAGAGTCCCACCTGTGCCTTCGTAGTATTTGCCATATTCTGCTGCTGTTAAGTACAGTTATGTAAGTACTTGGCTGCACTTCTAGATTATACATGCTCTGAAGGAAGAGCATTTGTTCACCTTTCTGGGTTTTAGCCTAGTACAATCTTTTTGCCCCCAGAGTATTCAACAAATATGTGATAAATGATGAATGGTCACATTAATATCTCTGCATTTTTAGAAATTAGACTTCTCACCATTAGCTGTTTATTTGAAGTCATATTAATTATGGTTTAGAAATTTAGATTTGGAAAAAGGATTTTGTCTGAATTTGATTATTTTTACCCTAACACTTACTGAGGCCTTTTTAGGTACCCAGGTACTATCCTAAGTACTTGATGGATTTTAACATGTTTAGTCTTCCCGTCAGCCTAGAAGGTATATATCTTTATCCTTTCCATTGTACCAATAAGAAAATGAAGGAACACAGTAATTAAGTAGCTTACTTAAGGTCCCCAAACTAGTAAGTGGCAGAGCTGGAACTCGACCCAGATCAGCAGTTTTGTTATAACAAAAATATTTAATAACACCTGATTAGAGTGTCTGTTATCAGCATCTTTTCCAGATATTGAAGTTCCGTAACAATTTCTGCTATGTAGAATAGTTTTTTTAAAGCGTAATTATAGATTTCATAAATTAATTCATTTAACCTTAGCATTAATGTATTTATTTCAAAAATGTTACAACTTTAAACATGCTTTTATGCTACACATGATCTATGCTTTTATGTAGGCAGTACTCTTTGACAAATGAATATTTTTGTTATTCATTCAGTAAACTAAACTGCTGGTCACTGTAAATCCTTGGACATAAGAGGTGAATGAGAGGGATGCCTGCGTGGCTCAGTTGGTTGAGCAGCTGCCTTCTGCTCAAGTCATGATCCCAGAGTCCTGGGATTGAGTCCCGCATCGGGCTCCTTGCTCGGGGGGGAGTCTGCTTCTCCCTCTGCCTGCTGCTCTCTCTCTCTTTCTCTCTGACAAATAAATAAATAAAATCTTTAAAAAACAAAACAAAAAAAAGAGGTGAATGAGATTATATCTGCCCTCAGCTTCTAATCTAGCATATTTTGCAGATTTATTGAAAAATATTTGCAATCCAATTTTACATGTGGGTTATGGGCAAATAATTAACTGTTGTTTTAGAGATGAGAGGGTAGTTAAGGATTAAGGTCTTGAATAAGCTCTAAAGTAAAAACATAAAATCCCACAATCTGACTTCTGTTTTTGGAAGCCTGGCCGGTAAGGTGCTCTGAAGGTGTCTGCAGAACTATCGTACCTAGATAGGACACATCTTTAGGTACATTACCAACCTTACAGTACCTACGAGAGGTCTCTAAGGCCTCAATATAGAGCTGATACTCTTGGGGAGAGCAGAGGTGGTCTGACTCCTGTGATCCCTCACAGTTAGTGGCAGAAGGTAATGCAGGTTCTCTTGTAGATGAAAGCATGATCAATTTAGGCCTGCAGGATTCAGGATTCTCACAGACTAAATAAAGCAATTAACTCACAACCAAAGGTCACCAAGCATTCCTGGAAGTAATTCACTGTGAGTGTTAGCAGAAACAACAGATCTACATCCCCAAAGGACCACAGAAATTGTGATTGTCCTGTTCTGAATACAAAAGAGCTGTGTACAAAATACTCGGAGAGACAAAGTGCAAATCATAAAGTTTAGCAAAAAGCTGTGAGGAGTAACTAACAAAGAACAATTTGCAAAGAACCAAATGGAACTCTTAGGAAGCAAAAGCACAATTGCTCGAATTTTAAAAACTCTTTGGATGGACTACAGAGCACTTTGACAGAAATGTAAAGATGATTTGTCAGCTGAACCTTAATCTGAAGAAGTTGCAGCAAAGTGTAAAGACCAGCCAAGATGCTCAAGAAGAGGACGAGGCCTGGAAACATGCCATCATGTAACACATTATAAAGCTGTGGTAATTAAAACCATATCATATCAGCACAGAATAAATGTATTCTGTGAAATCTGGAAACTGAATTCATCCTTTTATGTAATTAGAATATAAGACAGAAACGGATTTGTAGATGATTGGGTCAATTCAAAAATTGTCCACAGATAACTGAATACTTATTTGTGAAGGGTTGGGGGGCTAGATCTGAAATATCTTCCTAGTGTATATCATATTCAGAAAGTAATTTCAAATGGATGCAGGATTAAGTATGAAACTCATAGTTTTAAAACTTTTAGAGAAAGAGATTGTTTCTGTGAATTCAAATAAATGATATATTTGACTTCATTAATATTAAGAAATGCTATTCATCAAGCTATCATAAATAAAGTGAAAGGAAAACCACCCAGTAGAAGGTATGTGTAACACAAAACTGTCAAAAGATGAGTATCCATACACAAAATATTTTCTATAAACACTAAGGAAAAGATGAAAACTAAATACAAAAATATGAGCCAAAGTTATGCACCATGCGTTTCAGAGAAGAAATAGGTATAAATATTTCAAATAAGTTTCTCAAAAGATTTTTTTTTCAAAAGATAATTTCAATAATCAAATGCATAGTAGATGTCATTCTCTACCACTAAATTGGCAAAAATCGTGAAGTCTGTGATACAAACTTAAGATGTAATTTAAATGGAGTTTATGTACACTGCTGGTGGGTATATAATCAGGTCATGATTTAACATTATCTTGTAAAGCTGAATATTTTCAAGCATATAATAATTGCAGTCCAAATCTGCTGGATACAACCCAGGGGGCCACAGTTTGCCAAACCCTGAAATAGATGGAGGAGTACTTGGGGAAGGGCCGATGCTTTTGTATGATTATGTTATGTGGTAGCTTAAAGGGGTTGAGCTGTCAGTAGATGAAATTGAAAAGGTTGATTAGAGCCTAGTTTTTAAAGGCTGTATATGTTGTACCAAGAACTTCTGTCTTTCCTCTTCCATGGAAAGCGGTTTAAAAAGTCATTTAGTCACATTTGCATTTGAGAAAACTCATTCTTGTGGCAATAGAAAGGATAAGTCTGAGAAGGCCTTTAAGGGGAGCAGAAAGGCTTCATGAAAAACAGAACAGCTGGGTCTTGTGTAAGACACTGAAAAAATGGAATGGAGAATTAAGGACAGACTCCAGACATAACTTAGCAGATAGACTTAAGCATGTTTAAGAAGTAAGAGAACACACTAAAGCTCTATTTTACCCAGTTGAATAAGTTTAACTGAATGGAAAGCTTAATGAAAAATTCATATGTAAAATATTTGACCTTCATTAAGTTGTTGTGAAGCAAAAAATATTGAGCATGTTTTTTAACCTTCAAGTACCTTCCTAAAACATGATGCTTATTTTATTGCTTTTTTAAAAAGCGTTTTTATCATTTCTTCCAGATTTTATGTAAAACTTAAACTGTGGCTTTAAAATAAAAAAAATTAGAGAATCAAAGACTACAAGATGTCATGTGTGAGCAGTGTGAAATGAATTTTAAATCTTTGTAATGTTAATCTGTACTTTTATTTCATAGTTGTTTAATGGCTTCATAGACCTCTGAACTATTATTTTCCACATCAGAAATTTTCAGTTAATATCCATACCTTAATTAAACAAAAATAAACCATATTTTAGTTAACCGTTAAAACTAAATGCATGCTATATAGCTGTTTTCATTTTTCACCTACATAAAACTCCAATAGACCCTGTTTTTTATTGCCAACAGTCTGAGACTGGACAGGTTTCATAAGATCATATGACATGATGAAGCAGCAGGACTTCAAAGAATCATGGAGTTAAATAATGCATGCTTCAAGATACCCATAAGGCTGAGAATTCCACTGTGGCAGACTGTTTAATTAATAACATGTACTTGACAAAACTCACCATTACATATTTATACAATACACTGTTAAGATTTTTAAAAACTGGGGTGCCTGGGTGGCTTAGTCGTTAAGCGTCTGCCTTCGGCTCAGGTCATGATCCCAGGGTCCTGGGATCGAGCCCCGCATCGGGCTTCCTGCTCGTCGGGAAGCCTGCTTCTCCCGCTACCATTCCCTCTGCTTGTGTTCCCTCTCTCACTGTGTTTCTCTCTGTCAAATAAATAAAATTAAAAAAAAAAAAAAAAAGATTTTTAAAAACTGTTTTCTAGTACTGTCAGTTCCCCTATTCATAATTTTTAATGTTTGTGTGATGGACCCAATGGGCTCACATCTGGGCCATCTCCACCCAGGGAGATAGGACCTTTACTATTAGTAGAGACCTCTACTATTAGTTACTACTATTAGTACCAGTGTTCCACATTTTTAGGAACTTTTCCCATCATTGTGTCACTTGATACTCCTAAAAACTAGTATGAGATAGCTGCTGGTTTTTTTTTAGATAAAATATTAACTCACAGATGCCAACTTACTCATTGTCACACAACAAATAAGAGAAGGAGCTGAGAGTTAAAATAGAGCCTTACTGATACAAGTTTCTTGTACTTTCCATGACTCTGGAATTTCCCTACACTTTGGTTTGGTGGTAGACGGTGTCAGATGGTAGAAACAATTAACTTTGTGTATGTATAGTCACTAGCAGAGGGGGTAGAAATGTCTAGAGACAATTCGGAAGAGTATGCTGACATCCAAAACAAGATATGCATATCAAGATATCTGATCAAATCTATCCTTGTGTTTTTTAGGAAGACAAGAAATTTTCTGTGTGTCAGTATAATCTCCCATAAGCAGCCTTACTGTTGTTCTTTTGCTTACTCAACCAGTACTTTTGTACTGTTGCTCCTTTCCAGGTCCTACTAGAAATGCAATGCTAAGGAAAATAAACATGGTTCCTGCTTTCATGGGCTTTATCTTAATAGGAGGGGGACGCCATTGGCAGGTTTTCATCATTGGAGTGACATGATACAGTTGAAGTTGCCGTGGCAGTATGGGCTACACTGTGAGCTGATATGGAACAGGCAGAGTGCAGTTGGGGAGATAAAATAGGTGATTGCTGTGTAAACTGGATGAGATGTAATGTTGACCTCACTTAGAGTAGTAGCAGCAGAGATGGGCAAAGTAGGCACAAGAGATATTTAGGAAGTAATAGTACTCTAACTAACTGTATGAGAAAGAAAAGTGTAGTAGTCCATCATCTGTCCTGTTTGCCCAGGACAAGTCCAGTTTTTGCCTTTGTCCTATCATAATTATTAAGACTACTTTCTTTTACTTACAAAAGCATCTCAGTTTGGTTGATAAAGATGTGTTGATCTTGGAAATGAGAGGAAGATTCAAGAATTTTGCCCAGGTTTTTGGCTTGAACACCTGTGTGGATAGTTGTGCCATATACTGAAAGAGGGTTCATTGGAGTAGAAAGTGGTATGAGGAGGGGATTGAGTTCAGAATGGGAACTGTGTGTCTAAAGTAACTGTCCTAACTGAAGTGAAGGCATTTAACAAGAACCAGATGACTACATGGGTCAAGAGCTCAGCTTGGAGCCCTGACTCATGGTTAGAGATACACTGATTCGGGAGTCATCAGCATGGATGGCACCAGAAATGATGGCAGTGGATGAAATCACCAAGCCAGAAAGAGTGAAGAGGCCCACTTCCGTGGAGGAACTCAAAACAACATCTATTTTTAAGGGAAGCAAGGAGGGGCTCACAACGGAGATCTGGAAAAGAAAGGTCAAGGTCATACAAAAACTGGGAGGTGAGCAAGTAATTGGAAGCCCAAAAAAAGGAGAGAGAGTAATGTCAACTTCTATCAAGAGGTCACATACGATGAGAAAACTGTACATTGAACTCAGTAACTATTAAGTCACAAGCGACATTGGTGATGGTGGATTGGTGACATTGTGAGACATAAGCTTGATTATAGCATTTATTTTTATTTTTTTATTTAAATTTAATTAACATATAGAGTATTATTATTTTCAGAGATAAAGTTCAGTGATTCATCTGTCTTATGTAACACCCAATTCTCAATCGCATGCCTTCCTTAATGCTCATTACCCAGCTACCCCATTCCCTACCTGCATCCCTCCAGCTACCCTCATTTTATTTCCTGAGATTAAGAGTCTCATGGTTTGTCTCCCTCTCTGGTTTCATCTTGTTTCATTTTTCCTTCCCTTCCCCTATGATCCTCTGTCTTGTTTCTCAAATTCCTCATATACGTGAGATCATATGATAATTGTCTTTCTCTGATTGACTTATTTCTCTTACCATAATACCCTCTAGTTCCATCCCCGTCGTTGCAAATGACAAGATACCTTTTTTTTTTTTTTGATGGAAAGTGTCATTTATTTTTAAGATTTTTCTTTAATTTTTGAGAGAGACAGAGCACAAGTAGGGGGGGTGGCAGGAAGAGGGAGAGGGAGAAGCAGGCTCCCCACCGAGCAAGGAGCCTGATGTTGAGCATTTTTTCATGTGTCTGTTGGACATTTGTATGTCTTCATTGGAGAAGTGTCTGCTCATATCTTCTGCCTATTTCTTGATTGGATTATTTGTTCCTTAGGTGTTGAATTTGATAAGTTCTTTATAGATTTTGGTTTCTAGCCCTTTATCTGATAAGACTTTGGAAAATACCTTCTCCCATTCTTTTGGTTTAGTCCATTGTTTCCTTTGCTGTGCAAAAGCTTTTTATTTTGATAAAGCCCCAATAGTTCATTTTTACCTTTGTTTCCCTTGGCTTTACTGATTTGTCTAGCAAAAAGTTGCTGCAGCCAAGGTCAAAGAGGTTGCTACCTGTGTTCTCCTCTGGGACTTTGATGGATTCCTCTCTCACACTTTGGTCTTTCATCCATTTTTGTGTATCGTATAAGGAAATGGTCCAGTTTCATTGTTCTGCTTGTGGTTGTCCAATTTTCCCAACACCATTTGTTGAGACTGTCTTTTTTCCATTTGATATTCTTCCCTGCTTTGTCGAAGATTAGTTGACCACAGGGTTGAGGGTCCATTTCTGGATTCTCTATTCTGTTCCATTGATCTGTATGTCTGTTTTTGTGCCAGTACCATACTGTCTTGGTGATTACAGCTTTGTAATAGAGCTTGAAGTCTGGAATTGTGATGACACTAGCTTTGGTTTTCCTTTTTAACCTTCCTTTGGCTATTTGGGGTCTTTTCTGGTTCCATACAAATTTTAAGATGGTTCGAACTCTGAAAAATGTAGACGGTATATTGATAGAGATTGTGTTGAATGTCTAGATTGCTCTAAGAAGCACAAACATTTTAACAATATTTGTTATTCCAGTCCATGAGCATGGAACATTTTTGCATTTCTTTGTGTCTTCTTCAGTTTCTTTCATGAATGTTCTATACTTTTTAGTCTGCAGATCCTTTGCTTCTTTGGTTAGGTTTATTCCTAGGCATCTTATGGTTTTGGTGCAATTGTAAATGGAATCGATTCCTTAATTTCTCTTTCTTCTTTCTCATTGTTAGTATATAGAAATGCAACTGATTTCTGTGCATTGATTTTATTTCCTGCCACATTACTGAATTCCTATATGAGTTCTAGCAATTTGGGGATGGAGTCTTTTGGGTTTTCCACATAGAGTATCATGTCAACTGTGAAGAGTGAGAGTTTGACTTCTTTGACAATCCAATCTAGCCTTTTATTTCTTTTTGTTGTCTGACTGCTGAGCCTAAGATTTCTAGTGCTATGTTGAACAACAGTGGTAAGAGTGGATATTCCTGCTGTCCATGTTCCTGACCTTAAGGGAAAAGCTCTCAGTTTCTCCCCATTGAGAATATTTTCTGTGAGCTTTTCATAGATAGCTTTTATGATATTAAGGTATGTTCCCTCTACCCCTATGCTGTGAAGAGTTTCAATCAAAAAGGATGATGTATTTCGTCACATGCTTTTTCTGCATCTGTTGAAAGGATCATATGGTTCTTGTCCTTTCTCTTATTAATGTAGTATATCACATTGATTGATTTGTGGATGTTGAACTACTCTTACTCCAAGTGGGAATAAATCCCACTTGGTTGTGGTGGGTAATCTTTTTAATGTACTGTTGGATCCTATTGGCTATTATCTTGGTGAGAATTTTGGCATCCATATTCGTCAGGGATATTGATCTATAAGTCTCCTTTTTGGTGGGATCTTTGTTGGTTTTGCAATCAAGGTAATGCTGGCCTTATAGAACGAGTTTGGGAGTTTTCCTTCCATTTCTAGTTTTTGAAACAGCTTCAGAAAAATAGCTATTAATTCTTCTTTATATACCTTTATAAGGTAAAATTCCCTTTGGAAGCCATCTTGCCCTGGACTCTTCATTGAAATATTTTTGATTACTGCTTCAATTTCTTTGCTGTTTATGAGTGTGTTCATGTTTTATATTTCTTCCTGTTTCAGTTTTGGCAGTTTATAAATTTCAAGGAATTCACCCATTTCTTCCAGATTGCCTAATTTGTTGGCATATAGTTGCTCATACTATGTTGTTATAATTGTTCACATTCCTTGGTGTTGGTTGTGATCTCCCCTCCTTCATTCATGATTTTATTTATTTGGGTCCTTTCTCTTTTCTTTGAGAAGTCTGGCCAGAGGTTTATCGATCTTATTAATTCTTTCAAAGAACAATCTCCTACTTTTGTTGATCTGTTCTACTGTTCTTTTGGTTTCTATTTCAATGATTTCTGCTCCAATCTTTATTAACTCTCTCCTCCTGCTCGGTTTAGGTTTATTTGCTGTACTTTCTTTAGCTCCTTTAAATGTAAGATTAGATGTGTATTTGCAACCTTTCTTGTTTCTTGGGAGGGGCATGTATTGCCATATACTTCCCTCTTAGGATCACCTTTGATGTATCCTAAGGGTTTCAGACAGTTGTATTTTCATTTTCATTTGTTTCCATGATTTTTTTAAATTCTTTTTTAATTTCCTGGTTGACCCATTCATTCTTTAGTAGGATGCTCTTTAACCTCCATGTATTTGAGTTCTTTCCAACTTTCCTCTTGTGACTGAGTTCAAGTTTCAAAGCACTGTGGTCTGAAAAGATGCAGGGAATGATCCCAATCTTTTGGTACCAGTTGAGACTTGATTTGTGACCCAGTATGTGATCTATTCTGGAGAATGTTCTATATGCACTCAAGAAAAATGTGTATTCTATTGCTTTAGGATAGAATGCTCTGAATATATCTGTAAAGTCCATCTGGTCCAGTGTGTCTTTCAAAACCCTTATTTCCTTGTTGATCCTCTGCTTAGATGGTCTGTCCATTGCAGTGAATGGGCTGTTAAAGTCCCCTACCATTATTTTATTATTATCAATGTGTTTGTTTAATTTTGTTATTAATTGGTTTACATAATTGGCTGCTCCCATGTTAGGGGCACAAATATTTACAATTGTTAGATCTTCTTGTCAGAGAGACCCTTTAATTATGATAGAGTGTCCTTCCTCATCTCTTATTACAATCTTTGGTTTAAAATCTAATATGTCTGATATAAGGATTGCAACCCCAGCTTTCTTTTGATGTCCATTAGCATGATAAATGGTTTTCCACTGTCTCAGTTTAATTTAGAGGTGTCTTTGTACATAAAATGAGTTCCTTGTAGACAGCATATCAGTGGGTCTTGCTTTTTTATCCATTTTGATACCCTATGTCTTTTGATTCGGGCATTTAACCCATTTACATTCAGAGTAACTATTGAAAGATATTAATGTAGTGCCTCTGTATTACCCATAAAGTAATTGTTTCTGTATATTGTCTCTGTTCCTTCTTAGTCTATTTTTATTTTTGGGCTCTCTCCTCATTTAAAGTATCCTCTTTAATATTTCTTGTTGGTCTGGTTTAGTGTTCATGAATTCCTTTAGTTTCTGTTTGTCCTGGAAGCTCTTTATTTCTCCTATTTTGAATGACAGCCTTGCTGGATCAAGTATTCTTGGCTGCATTTGTTTCTCATTTAGCACCCTGAATATATCATACTAGTCCTTTCTGGCCTGCCAAGTCTCTGTAGATAGGTCTGTTGCCAGTCTAAAGTTTCTACACTTGTAACTTAAGGATCTCTTGTCCCGAGTTGCTTTCAGGAATTTCTCTGTGTCTCTGAAATTTACAAGCTTCACTGTTATATGTAAAGGTGTTGACCTATTTTTATTGATATTAAGGGGGTTCTCTGTGCCTGCTGAACTCAAATGCCTGTTCCTTCCACAGATTAGGGAAGTTTTCAGCTATAATTTTCTCAAATATACCTCCTGCCCCTTTCTCTCTTTCCTCTTCTGAGATCCCAATTATTCTAATATTGTTTTGCTTTATGGTATCACTTGTCTCTTGAATTCTACCCTCATGATCAAGTAGTTGTTTATCTCTCATTCTCTCAGCTTCCTTATTCTTCATCATTTTGTCTTCTATATCACTAATTCTCTCTACTGCCTCATTTATCCTAGCAGTTAGAGCCTCCATTTTTTATTATATCTCACTTATAGCCTTTTGACTTCAACTTGATTAGATTTTAGTTCTTTTATTTCTCCAGAAAGGGATTCTCTTGTGTACTCTATGGATTTTTCATGTCCAACTAGTATCTTTATAACCATTTTTCTTAACTTTAGTTCTGACATCTTACTTATATCCATACTGACTAGGTACCTCACAGTCAGTACTGCCTCTTGTTCTCTTTTTTGAGGTGAGTTTTTCTGTCTTGTCTTTGTGTCCAGAGAAGAGTAGATGAAGGAGAGCACAAGATATTAAAATAGCAGCAACGACCCCAGAGAAATATACAGGAAGCTAATCAGAAGAGACCTGAAACAGAAAAGAAAAAAGAAAAGAAAAGAAAAGAATCAGACGGGTGAACAGAACAGAGCAATACACTAGATCCTGGGTGTATTTTGGTCTGTTAGAAAACCAGATCCCGAAATTGTAAGGAAAGAAAACCTTATGTATACAAAAATAAAATTTAAATAAAATGTAAGGATAGAATGTAACTATAAAAATGAAAATTAAAACATTGGGGAGGGTATGTACTATGGTAAGTGCTATGAAATGTGTAAGCCTGACAATTCACAGACATGTACCCTGGGGCAAATAATACATTATATGTTAATAAAAATTTTTAAAAAATGAAAATTAAAAAAGACTTTTAAATGTTTATTAAATAAGAAATTGAAAAGGAAAAAAGAAAAAAATGTAAACTGAAAGATTAAAGAATCATGAGAAAAAAACTTGAACTCTATATACTATTTTCCCCTAGCCCTGGAGTTTTGCAGTTCTATGTGACTGATAAACTTGGTCTCAGCTGGATATTCTTGCTGATCTTCTGGGGGAGGGACCTGTTGCGCTGATTCTCAAGTGTCTTTGCCCCAGGCGGAACTGCACCACCCTTGCCAGGAGGCCAGGCTAAGTAATCTGCTCAGGATTGCTCTATGTGGCTTTTATTCCCTGAAAGCTTTCTGCACTGCTTTAGAGGATGAAAATGAAAATGGCAGCATCTGATCTCCAGCCCCAGAGCGGAAAGCTCAGGGCTCTGCTCCATAATGCACCCTTACAGAAAAGCAGTCAGTCACTCCTGTGTCCTTTGTCTCTTCCACGTTCCATGCTTATCCAGCCTGGGACCGAGCATTTTTATCTCAGACACATGACTCCATTTGGAGTCTCCAAACCCTAAAGACTCCTGCAGCAGAAACCCACTCAGCCCTTCCCAAGGAGTGGGGGGGTCTCACCCCAGTTCTAACACTTACTGGGCCCTTATTAAGAGAGGGGTCACCTGACCATGCCATGGTTCACGATATATGGCAACCCTGAGTTGAAAGTCCACTCCTGGGCTCACTGACTGCAGCTGGCTTCCCCACTCCAATGCCTGAGAACTCTGCCACACTCAGGCACCTCAGTCTTCTTGTGATCCCAGGGATCCTGAGACCACTCTGTCCCACCTAGTGTTCCACCCCACTTAGCCACCGGAGCACCTTTCAGGCAGGACATTTGTCACTGGAGCAGACTTCTAAAAGTTCTGATATTGTGCTTTGCTGCTATATCACTTTCCAATGGCCGGCCAATGGAGGCTCCCTCCCACCATAGTTTATCATCCGATATATTGCCTCAGATTCACTTCTCTGCAGTCCTACCTTGCAAAAAGTAGTCTCTTTTCCATTTGTAGAATTGCAGCAGTTCTTTTCCTAGATCTCTGGTTAAGTTCACAGGTGTTCAGAATGATTTGATAACTATCTAACTGAATTCCAGGGACCAGACAAAACTAAGGTCCCTTATTTCTCTGCCATCTTTCTCCTTCTGATTATAGCATTTAAATTAATGAATGAGAAGTGAATGTAAACAATCTTCAGAATTACATCTGAGAAGGAAAGAAAGCACTAATGAAATACCTGGAGAATTTGTGGAATTTACAGGATAATGGTGTCTCTAAAGCTGTCAAGAGATCACCTAATATATTGAACTTAGAGGCGTCCACCTCTAATACATCATGAAAATGGAAGACTGTTTTTATATGACCACAGCTTTTAAATTTAGGTAAATTTGTGTATTTTGGTGGTATTTATATATTTTTTTAATCTAAATCTTTTACCTAAAGTTTTTAGGTAAATTATTTTTACATAGTGGGAGGAAGGACACAGTTTATAAGGTCACTTTAACTATTTTGGGGAAAAAAATGCAACACATAAATTTGCTCAATTAAAAGGAAATACTGCCTTAGTTCTTTCTCACTGTCCAAAGAATTATGCTGCCTTTGGCTTCAGAACAATGAGGACTTTTCGAATATTCTTTGACAGATAAAAAAGGTAAAGATTTATGGCAAAGGAAAGCATTTCTGAAAGAGGTGTTCCACATTGCCTTTGTGTATATGCATAAATTATAAACAGGGCTCAAAGGTGCAGTCACTATAATAGCTTTTTGCTCTCTTTGAAGAAAATAGAAAATGCTCACTTAGGGGTTACTATGTGTTTCCATTAATGAATCTTTTAAGCTTGAATGATTTTAAATAGGATATTTATGTTCCTTGGTTCTAGTAGGCCAAGAACTTAGAAAAAATATGTGTGATTAAAGTATCTAAAGTAATAAATTTATGCAGACATTTAATAAAAAATACTGGTAATAATAATAATAGTAAATGTCATAGCTAAAGACTTTAAGGAGGATTCACAATCAAGGGAAAACAGACACCAAATCATATGTTTCTGGAGAATTTGATTAGCCTTCTATACTCAAGTTTAATAATGATATTGAAGCTTTGATGAACAACTCTGCACAAGAGTTGTAATCATGACAGACAAGCACCCTTACTTAACCCAAATGAATGAACTTGGTGTTTTTTTCTTTAACTGTTTGGGAAAAATTAATTGAAGTCCAGTATTTAACAAAGACATATAGACTATGACTTTAAAATAGCAACACTACTTTAATTATAGGTTATAAAAGTCTTATTACTTTATACCCAGAATATACTTACTTGCAAGGTTATCAGTGTCTTTAGTCAGAAATTTACTTTTATATTTGGCTTTCTGTTTCTGAAAATATGTTTAGATTAATTCATCAGCAAATCTATATTATTTAATAAGACTTACAAGAATTCTTCCATCTCTGAATTTGAAATTATTTACCCACCATCTTTATGTCACTTTTGTTATTTAATTATTAAACCCAGCTAGTATTTCTTTTTAATTTTATTTAAATTCAGTTGATTAATATATAGTGTATTTTTTGGTTTCAGAGGTAGAGTTCAGTGATTCATCAATTGTATGTAACATCCAGTGCTCATTACATCATATATCCTCCTTAATGCCCATCACCCAGGTACCCCATCCCCCCACCTCCCACTCCTCCAGCAGCCCTGTTTGTTTCCTAGAGTTAAGAGTCTCTTATGGTTTTTCTCCCTCTCTGATTTCATCTTATTTTATTTTTCCCTCCTTTCCCTTATGCTCCTCTGTTTTGTATCTTAAATTCCACATATGAGGGAAATCATATAATTGTCTTTCTCTGATTGACTTATTTCACTTAACATAATACCCTCTAGCTCTATCCACATCATTGCAAATGGCAAGATTTCATTTTTTTTGATGGCTGAGTAATATTTCAACATATATATACATATAGGTGTGTATATATAATGAAATATTACTCAGCCATCAAAAATATGTGTGTGTGTATATAGTGTATATAATGTAATTTATAATGTAATATATATAATTATATATATGTATATATATATATAATGCATATATTTGTGCATGCCATGTCTTCTTTATCCATTCATCTGTCAATAGATATCTAGGCTCTTCCATAGTTTGGCTATCGTGGACATTGTTGCTATAAACATTAGGGTACAGGTGCCCCTTCGGATCACTACATTTGTATCTTTGGGGTAAATACTCACTAGTAATTGTTGGATTGTAGGGTACCTCTATGTTCAACTTTTTGAGGAAGCTTCATACTGTTGTCCAGAGTGGCTGCACCAGTTTGCATTCTCACCAACCGTGTAAGAGGATTCCCCTTTCTCTGCATCCTCACCAACATTTGTTGTTTCCTGACTTGTTAATTTTAGCCATTCTGACTATAAACCCAGCTAGTATTAAGACTGCCTGTTCATATTTTATGATCAGAATTTATATTTGCACCTGTGTATATTCTGAAGTTTTTCTGGTGGGCTTAGCATTTCTGAAGATTTTTAGGAGAAATATGCTACTTATGGCATAATATCTTTTGAAAAGTATCTCATAATTATATTCGTTGAATTAAAATGGTATATTAAATATATACTTACTTTATTGAACAAGAATTACTCTTTCAAAGAGTTTCAGAAATATTTAATTCTCTGAGAAAGGTCAAATCACAAAGCCATCATCATTAACCTCTGAAAGGCAAGCATAACCTAGAACCTATTAAGAATAAGCATTAATTAATGAATAATGATGATTTGTTGCATGCACTAAAGTTTTTTCCTGGAGATTTCTACATCAGACATTCTGTCTCCCTATTTGAAGCAGGAACTATTTAAACTAATCTAATTGAGAATTTCAAGTAATGTATATCTTCTTTAAATTTATATCCGACTTTGAAATATATTCTGCCTGTTTTCATACACATATATGTACTATATTTCTGAAATTGTTCTTGGGAAAGAAGAGATCTCCAATATATTTAATACATGCCTTGATGAAATGAACTCTAATGTATAGTTTGAAATGTGGTAAGCGTTGAACTATCTCTATTCATAATTAGACTGGAAATTTCCTGTAGCCTGGATATATGGAAAATGTCATGTCAGAAAAGAAAATTCCCTTGCTTACCAGAAGAAATAAGCTGAAGGCTTGCTTTTCCTACTTGAGAATAACAGTTATGAAATGTGGAACTGTGGGGAGGTTTTATCCTATCCAATTGAAATAAGATAAATTAAGACAGTTATAGTGAATTGTTTTACAAAGTAAACTGTTTCTCTAACACTTTTCTTCAAGCTATGTTTCCAATGGGTTTTACTTTAAATTACCATTTTATGAAATGATATTGATATTAGACATATTAGTTATTTTTAATTTCCTACTTGGAAAAATTAAAAAATTAGTAATCTTGTATCCATCTCTTTTGAAGCGAAACTGGCTGGTCTCCCCAGCAGATATGAGATATAGAGCAGATATTGAGATGTGCAGATATGCAGAACCTGGGGTGAAAGCATGGGGGTGGGGGTGGTTCGGCAGCCAAGACAAAGACACTAAAAAAGAAAGAATTGAAATATAGAACAATAGATCATTTTTAAAGGAACTTATAAATTATCCATTGGAAAGGTATGAGGTTAATTTAGGGGTTCATTTGTTCATTCAGCCACCATCTCCTCACACTGTTGTGGATCCTTTAAGGCAGTTTCCCAATGTGCCTAATCCTGGGAGTCACCCATATTCTTGTCACCCAGATTCTTAACAGGAGGGACCATGGATCTGGAAACATTGAGAAATGCTGTTTTGGAAGATAGAAGATGTCTTAGATTTTGTTACTATTCTTGAGCAATTTATAATCAATTCTTATCTCTTTAAGCCTCAGTTTTTGTAGTTGCAAAATGTAAAATAATACTTTTCTGGCCAGTTTTCAAGGTTAATAAGGTCAAAGAAAAATAGCTTCAGAGGGTTAGTGGAACTTGTAAATTGACTAATAAGGTTGATGCTTTTGATTGTGTATATATATGGGGGATGTGGTGGCTTTGAGAAAGAGGGAAAGTTAGAGGTATAATGATGAATAAAGAAGGTGTGTGTGTGTGTGTGTGTGTGTGTGTGTGTGTGTGTGTAATGGAATATTATTCAGCCACCAAAAAGAATGAAGTTTTGCCATTTGCAATGATGTGAATGGAACTAGAGTGTATTATGCTAAGCAGAAAAGTCGGAGAAAGACAAATGCCATATGATTTCATTCATGTGGAATTTAAGAAACAAAACAGATGACCACATATGGGAAAAGGGGAAAAAAGAGAAGGAAGTAAACTTTCAGAGACTCTAAACTATAGAGAGCAAACAGGGTTGCTGGAGGGAGGTGGGAAGAGGATGGGCTAAATGGGGGATCGGTATTACCGAGGGCACTTGTTGTGGGGCACCTGGGTGGCTCATTTGGTTAAGTGTCCTTCTCTTGGTCTCAGCTTAGGTCTTGATCTCAGGATTGTGAGTTCAAGGCCTGAGTCGGACTCAATGCTGGGCATGGTCCCTACTTTAAAAAAAGGGCGGGGAGGGCATTTGTTGTGATGAACCACTAAATTCTGCTCCTGAAACCAATATTACACTATATGTTAACTAACTAGAATTTAAATAAAAAAGAAATTGGGAGGGGGGGAGAATTTTTTTGGGAAAAAAAAGAATTTTTAAAATAATAATAAAACAACTTAATCTTTTCAAAGTTCACTTTCCCAAGTTTATTATCTGGGTTTTATTTTTAAAGAGAATGTGAATGTCATTTGATGTACTTGTTTTTCTTTTCCTTCAAACCAATTATTCCTTTCAAATCTTTTATATCAAATCATAACCTGACACATCTACTAGTTAGACAAGGCATTATTTAACCTAATCTCTTGTGTCCCAGGCAAGAGCTATTGACATCTACCGTGAAGGGCTAAGCACAGCCCCAAGCGCCTGAGTTCAGAAGTGTTTGCTGAATGAGCCAGCAAACAAATGAATACCTAAATCTGACACCATCTCTTTCCATGTCCTAGGCTAAAAATCTTGAGTCTGACTTGTACAGACATTTGGAGAAAAATAGTTCACCATTCCCTTTATTGGCTTTTCTAGGTTTTGTTTTAGTTTTATGTGATAACAAAATTCCTATTCAGAAGACTTTCTTTCTTCTTTTCTCTACCCTAAATCCTTTATGCTGTAGTTCAGCATGCTTTTGTATTTATATATCCAGGTTATTTTTATTCAAATAAAATAAAACAAATCTCTTTTTGTAGTAATTTTTGGCTGGGACTAATTTTTATTTCTGTGATAATTAGCTGCTTTCAGTAACTTATTTTTTAAATTCATTTAGCAGCAGCAACAGAAGAACCAGAAGTGATTCCAGACCCAGCCAAGCAGACAGACAGAGTGGTGAAAATAGCAGGAATTAGTGCTGGAATTCTGGTGTTCATTCTTCTCCTCCTAGTTGTCATACTAATTGTAAAAAAAAGGTAAGACCTGATTTTGTTCTGTCCTATTCACCTACCATTTATGTTACTAGTTTTCTATTACTGTTTTGTTTCCTTGAGCTCTTTTGAAATAGAACAAACAGGAAGAGTTGAATTTTGACAGTGTTGCCAGCATCTGAGTCTATTTCTCATGGTTTGTAAATAAATTCCTATCAGTTCTTTGAAGTTTAATTTTGGACATAAAGGTATATTTTTTGTCAAGTTAACTTTGAAATTAGTGTATGAATTTGAATTTCTCAGGTGCAGAGATATTTGAGATATTCATTTATCTTATATTTTGAAACGTTATTTACTAATAATGGCAAAAGTATTTATTATGATACTTGGATTATGGTTTGTGAGTGTGTGCTCTTACTCTATTTTTCTAAATATTAGCTACAAGTAAGATATAAGAATTTAAAGATTATTTTATAAAATTGTGTATTAAATATTCGCTGACTAAATATTTCAGCACATTAATATGAAGAGTCTTTTTTTTTTTAATTGAGCATTAGTCTTTTATACGATATCAACCAATATCGCCATCTCCTGGAATTCTTTGAAGATATTAAGACCTACTGGAATTTCAACTGAACTCTATTCAGGAGATTAAAGTATACTCCTGCTGAAAAACATTTTGAAGTATACATACAGTCTTTATAACTTGAACTTCTTTCCATTCTATAAAATATCATGATCTTGCAAGGCATTATCTTAGAAACTGATACAACTCTTCTATCCTTCCAATCATATGTTTTAGATTATAGTGCAGTTTGGAAGGACTTTTAAACAAGTCGTTACATGCAGAGTATAGTCCTAAAATAGCTTTGTGTGTAGATGTGTTTGAAATTTATGATTATATCGAATATTAAATGATGTTGCTTACATTACATTAAATCATATACTATTAGGATTGTTTTATACTCTAAATAAATCATTAACAGTATAGATAAGACTCATTCTACATGTTTAATCAATCCATCAGAGTTTATTTTAATGTATTGCCTCTTTACAATTATCCCCTGGAGATATATATGTTGGAGAAGACACATCTGCATTAGAAACATTAGGTATGCATTATAGTGTTTTGTGTTAAATTAGCTACATACGTGCTTTCCCTAATAGTGCTTTCTCTTTTTGCTGTTGTCTACCTCTGTGGTTGGAGAATACATCGTAATTGAGACAGAAAGGTTTAAGTATTTTAGTAATATGAATTTGCCAATCAAGATAAATAAAATGGCTGATTGTAACCTCTAAGATCTTACGTCTCTATTTAGTTTCAATTTATATTTGCAGAGTTAACTAAACTGTTTAGAGAGTTAACTAAACTTTGCTTCACAATGAAAACTATTCCAGTCCCTTCAGATTGGAAACGAGAGCATGAAATTGGCTTCTGATTATGTCCTCACTCAGTTAGAACTGGGTTAAACTTACTGCTTTTATTTGTTACTTATTCAACATTTATTTGTTATATCCATGGCCCTCTGTTTCAGAAATAACAACAAGAAAAAAACCTGAAACATAAATTTCCTAAAGTAAACCAAAATAATCTCTAAGCATGATTACTTTTGTGTGGGTAAAATGCTCTGAAAACTGTCTAAAATTGCATAATGTACAAATTCTTTTTCTGGTTCATATTTTAAATGGTTGGCCTATTAAAATGCTTCATGTTTGACTTTTCATAATTATGCATTGATTGTTTTTTGATAGAAAGTATACCAGGGCTTTTGCTTCTCTTCTTCACCACAACCTTTATGACTAGGAAAAGTTGCAATTTTATAGACAGAGAAAGTTACATATTTAGATATACTTCCTTCCAATATATAATATTAGAACTAAATTACGTGAATCCCTTATCTAAGCAACTTTGTAATGACTTTTACTGATATGTAGTATGTCTCACATGTATTACGTATGATTTAATCACATTTGTTTATTATACATACACAAAGGCATAGATTTTATAACCATATTGCATAGTATCAAGCTTAATCAATTTTAATATATGTTTCCCTCTTAATACACAAATTTATAATAAAACTAATGTAAAAGCAAACTATTTTAGTCTCTTATGATCTTTATTTTTATGGGAAATAAAGTTTCTCAAGACTTTATCCCTCACTGGGAATAATATACATAGGTATATTTCTCATGTTGATAAAAGTTCTATGTATTTTTGAGTTTTGTGTAAAGATATGGTTTGGAATACAATTTAGTAAAATTCTACAGCTGAGGGTATATATAAAGTAAGTGTTTAGGCTAAGAAAAGGGATAGTGCATCTCTCAAAACGCAACGTCATTTTTTTTTTAATTTAAACGCTGTTGAATTATTTCCAAATGTATGCCATTTTTCCATTGGTTATGTATTATACTTTAAATGTTCAGCATGAATACATAATTAATTCCCAACATAAATTTGAAATTAGGTTTCAATACAGTAAATGTTTGTGTATGATATTATGATCACATACATCTACTGTGGAAATATCTCCGTGTATATATAGTGCATGGGGCATATGTATATTCCCATAATATATGTATGCACCCCTGTACCATTAAGATATAACAACTTGTTTAGAAATTTAGATGTCACTCTGCATATATTCTATATTAACTTAATAGATATTTACGTTTTGTATCTAAAGAAAAATAGTCAATTTAGTGTACAAGTTCTATACACAGCAGTTCCATCTGTCATGGCTTTTCGATGGTAATGGATAATATTATGCTTAACTGCATGTTAAAATACACAATCCATTTAATTTTTGAATTTTTCTGGCAGCAAGAGAAATATCAGCATGCTGTTTTCCAAATTATGTATTTTAAATTTTATTTTTCTATTGCATATCTGTCTGTTTAATTGCATGGCAAAAAAAAATACCTAACCAAATGCATGAGCAAATTGAAATGCAAACCAAAAAAAAAAAAAAAAAACATGACTTTTATTTTATTTTACTTTATTTTATTTTATTTTATTTTTTAACGCACATTTTTCTGCTTTATTGAATGTGACAGAGTCACGCTTTTCATTCACCATTGCTTCTCTTTTTCCACTGTCTGTGATTTGCTTGCCAGGAGGAGCTACTATTCTTACTCCTACTACCTGTAAGTAGAAAACGGGTGATATAAAATTTACATGTGTTAAAGATGCAGTATCCCTTTTCAAAAAATAAGAACAAAAAAAAAATCTTAAAATGTTTGTGATTTTGGTGATATTTTCTGGACTCTAAAATATAAAGTTTAACCCTTAACTTATTTTGTTAATCTTTTTAAAAAGGGATATTGTATTTCTGTATGTTCAGCTACTTTTAATTTTATTTATAATTTTCCACTAGTAGCTTTAGATTACAGCCCAAAACATCATTTATTTACTGAAGTCAAAACTGTATCTTATAAACATGATACCTCATACTACAAATCAGATGATCAGGTCTAACTGTAATAACATCTTTCTCCACAATTCCAGGAATCCAGGATGGGTTATAACTTCAGAACACCTTTGGTCTGGCCATCTAGGCAAGCAGTATGCTCTTCTAAAAAGAAATGGATAAAATGATAATGTTGCAATGACAAAGAAACAAAAAAATCTTTTTAGAAAAGAAAAACTGAGTTAATTTATTATAACTTAAACAGAACAATGATTTTATAAAACCAAGACCAAAAAGAACCCTGTGATCCTATACAAAACACACTTAGATGTCCTCTATTTTCCTTTTCTCTTCCAACCCTTAGCTCACCCTATACTTAGGTATGGAATGTTAGTTTGAATAAGGACAGAGAATATTCTTCCCTCTATTTCTCTAGTCATCTTCAGTTTCTTACCCTAGATGCCAGGGAATTAATCCAATCCAAAGGAGTGATACAAAAAAATATGCTTGGACATTGCTTAATCAATTTTGATGCACCAACTTTTAAGGCTTAAAGGTTGTGATTAAGTATATTTGGGGGCATTTATCCCATAGTATTTATTTTATGAGGTAAATTTAAGCTAGATTTACAATAAAATTTGGTAAGAGTCTCAATGACTGTAACAGAGGTCTGCCAGTATTTTAAATATTGTAAACGCTTGGCTTCTTATAATTTGCTTAAACAAGCAGGTGTAAACTAACAGTGCTCTTAGCTTATTGTGATGAATCATAATATCCTTGTTAAATCATGTTTGAACAAGCCAAAGGTAACTAACTGTACCATTTCATACAATTATGGAACACTTTTCCTCTTTATAGCCTACCCATATATCCACCTGCAGAAGTTTATACTGTTGGCTGCTTTGATAATGAAACTCATTTGCACATCTGTCAAACTCAAGTAGTTGCAAAATGAATTGCCTAATTGTCCTGAAGTGCACCATATATACATACATTTAATATATATATAATATATTTATATATATTATATATATATTGCTCAGAGAGGAGGAAAAAAGCATCAAACATATAGGAATCAATAAGTATTGATAAGAATGTCAATAAGCTTGCCATTAACCATTGATGCACCTGTAATGTTAGAATGGAATTGCCTTCACAGTGGATGGATAACATTTCTTTATTCTAGGCTATATAATAGGTTATGATACTGTTACTATAATACTTAGGGCTATTAGCATTATTAATTATAATTCAAAAGAATGTCACAGATATATGATATTTAAAGCTGCTTAAACATACCTAATCTAAATCTAAACATATCTAATCTAAACATACCTAACTTGAATTGGAGATCTTTTAATAAAAGTAAATCAATAAATAAAATTTAAAAGAAAACCAGTTGTGATCTTTGAGCTAACATTCATTGGCATTGTCATAGTGACTTTCACTCATGATCAAAAACACTTTAATGTTAATTTTTATTTTGTAATAACCTGAATTAAAGCCTACCTCACAGGGTTGTTGTGAGGGTTAAGATATAAAAAACCAAGTTGATAATGCATGGCTGGCAAATAGTAACAAAGGTTATATTCCCCCTCCCCAATAATTTGTCATATAACAAAGGTTTGTGAATCTGAAAAGTCTTTCATTGCCATGAAAACTTTATCTGCCATACATTTGACAAGTTAATTGCCTCTTCCTTTTCCTTAACCATAAAAAATTGTATATGTTTTAAAGTAAAGCCTCTAAGTTTAAACCTGTCTTTTCTAAATGCTTTGAACTGCCCATCCTTAAAATTTTAACATTATTTTTAGTCCACATTTCAAATTGTGTTATTTTTATCCAGTTCAATCTCTAATTTTTTTAGGGATGAATTTATTCTTCTTGCCCAAGAAACAAAGATTGAGAGTTATTTCTTAAATTGTTCTTTTTTTAACCTTTTTAACACTTTCAAGGAACAAAACATTTGGCTGTATTCACATTCTTTTTCTCAAATTTATGACAACGAATATTTAATTCCTAGAGTCAAGTAGATGCTTCATATTATGTACTTGTAATGTGGCATTTTAAAAAAATGTCAGCAACTAAATATAGTGTAACAGTTTAGGCTCAGAACCGGGTCATTCTTCACTATTTATTAGATAAATAATCTTGGACAAGTTATTTAACTTGAGCCTCAGTGAACTCATCTATGCGATTAGAATCCTCGTGCCTTTTTCAGTGGGTTGATCTGAGAATTAGTTGAATTAACAGATGAAAAGTATGAAACATAACAAGCTTAATTCATCCATCCAACAAGCATTTATTGAGTGCCTGCTGTATGCCAGAGATGCTCCAAGTGCTAGGAGTAATCATCCTTCTCTCCGTGGAACACATAGTACGTGAACAGAAGGATACTTGCACTAATTAATGAATGAGGGTGGTCATAGGCAGAAAACATGGTGCTATAAAAATACCTAGCAGCGGAGCACCCGGGTGACTCAGTCAGTTAAGCATCCGACTCTTGATCTCAGCTCAGGTCTTAAGTGTTATGACATCTCAGTGTCATGAGTTCAAGCCCCGTGTTGGGCTCCATGCCTAGCTTTAAAAAACAGAAAAACCACCTAGCAGGGAAACCTAACTGGAGGCGGGTTGTATTGGGATCAGAGAAGCCTCCTGATGCAGTGAGTCAGAATGGAAGAGCACCAGATATTAGAGGGAAAAGAACATTGTAGATCAAAGAACAAATAGCTTATATGATGGTCTAGAGGTAAGTTTGCAAAATAAAGTCTATAGACATAAAATATGACTTGTTGATGTTTAATATGCCCCGTACATGGTCTCAAGAAATAGATTGACTTGAAAAAAATCAGGAAATTTAACATAAATTTTCAGGTTCATGACTTGTCTTTAAAAATAATTTTTAAAATCAGAAGCTCAATACTGGGATCAAATCCCAGTAGTCAACTTAGGCCAAGTTGCCCCCTAAATGGCTTTCCAGTTCTCCACCATCCCCACCCTTCCACATGATGTCTTAGCACTGGGAACAGCACTCATCTGTATTCCTTGTCTGAAATCTACAAGATTTTTACAGGTTTTTACCCCCTAGCCTAAAAAAAAAGAGACAATAACTCTTTCAATGAATACAGCAAATATTACTAATAAATGTTGGTGGTAGTGCTCGTGCTAGTGATGGTAGTGGTGGTAGTTCTTGTTATACTTTTGTCATTGTTGTCTTATACTGGTACTGTCATTACCATTATTATTATTTCTTTAAAAAAAAGTAATGCCATTTGCATCCTAAAGCCTAGTTTCTGACTATCTTATTTAAGTGCCAAATCTGTCGTATCAATATACTGGGTGTGTTGGGTAGGTACTCCGTGAGGCCAAGTACTATAATTCTCAGGAAGAAAAATCTGGAGTAGGTCTCAAATTGCCACATTAATTTTGTAAAAGAAAAGCCCTTGGACACAAACACAGCTATTAAATGAGCCTTTAAAAAATATTTTTAGTATATTCACTCTAGTACAGATTCTAATGAGAATCAGAAGAATATGTCCAGTTAATGATCTAGCTGAGAAATGGCATTCTCTAGACAACTGAGGAATAATTCCAAGGCAACATAAACTGCTGCTATAAACATAATCTGGCTACTACAGGCTTTTAGAATGCTTTTATTTATAATATATATAAATTGCCTTGTTAATGTGATATAAATGTTTTATATACCTTTAATAGTCTTTTATTGCATGTTTTATGTGTAACATTCACAAAGAACCAGAATGTGTTTCACATCCTTGATATATGAGATAAAGAATTCAATATTTGAGTAGCTCCAAAGTCTCACTCTACTAATTTCTAAATCCCCTCAGTTACTTGCCCCGCTGCATTTATAAGGCATTTCTTCAGTTAAGACTCTGCCATGTAGTCCTAAAACACATTTTAGGATTTGACCTTGGCTATAACTCAAGATTATGATCATTTGTGTAATATGTCAACATTGTGTTTTCCAAACTTTTCTCAGAGTGCTTTTCTTACATGGTATGTAATTTTTCCGTATATATGTGTATTTGCATTAAATCTAGCAGTGGTAAATTCTGCAACTCTACAGATTAAGTTGGGAATTAATGTTATAAATATGCTGCTAAATATGTTAATGCTACACATGTTGCATTTTTCCTGAATAATAAAACAGAGAATGAAGAATGAGATTTCTTTGTGCATTTTAATTGGGTGACTCTAGTAAAATAAACTTTGAAAACTAGTGAAAACTAGTCATGTTATTCCCCAGAAGAACTTCTAAAAGGTGATCAAAAGAATTAATCACCCGAAACCCAAAACTTAGTTTTAGCTGAAATTTTCAGCTAAAGTTTCAGCTTGAACAGTTTTACTAAGGAAGTATTTATTTATGGCTTTAATAAAGCATAGTTATAATTTATGACTATTTTAATGATAAGAGAAATGAAAGACTTCAATTGACTGCTTGAATGTTGAAATATCCATATGACAAATAGCTGTATAGCTACCAGCAGATATTGTTTAAATATCCAACCTAATTCCTAAAATTAGGAAACTTAGAGATTCCAAACTACATCTGTATGTATTCTTATCCTTGGGCTTTCTTGAACTACTTACTGCTGGTGTCAACACTCCTTCAAGCCTCACACTAAGGTTTCCCATTTGTATTTGCCTTGGCAGCAAGCTTGCTAAAAAACGCAAAGACGCCATGGGAAACACCCGGCAGGAGATGACTCACATGGTGAATGCTATGGACCGAAGTTATGCTGATCAGAGCACTCTGCATGCAGAAGACCCGCTTTCCATCACCTTCATGGACCAGCATAATTTCAGTCCAAGATGTAAGTTCTTCGTTAAAATCTTAATAGGTGATTTTGAAGCCCTTTAAATCACTTTGAATTCAACACATTAACTTTGAATAGTGAGAAAAAGTAAGACAGAAATGGACAAAGCAGGGCACCTGGGTGGCTCCATGGGGTAAAGCCTCTGCCTTCGGCTCGGGTCATGATCTCAGGGTCCTGGGATCGAGCCCCACATCGGGCTCTCTGCTCAGCAGGGAGCCTGCTTCCCCTCTCTCTCTGCCTGCCTTTCTGCCTACTTGTGATCTCTCTTTCCCTCTCTGTCAAATAAATAAATAAATAAATAAATCGTAAAAAAAGAAAGAAATGGACAAAGCAGCCAGAAAGAGAAAAAATGATAGGGAATATTATGGAATTTTTCAGAGGACTTGTTTTCATTCTTGATACTGGATTTCATTTAACTGCAAACTGTATGACTTTTATTACTGTATCATAAAAGATATTCATAAACTACTTAACACCAAATCATATGTCATTGCTCTAAGTTGAAATACTTGATTGCCTACATAAAATTAGCTCACTTCAGAATTTATTTATAATTATTTTGCCATTTGAGTCTTCTTTCATGTAAGGTAAAGTTCCTTTAGAATTGAACATCATAATTCTTTCTGGGAATTATTGGCATGGGTAAAATTATTCTATTATTCTACAAAGACTCCTGGAGAATTTCAATAATAAAACATTAACTAGGGGAAAGAAGAGACTACATGCTCCTAAGTATCTGATGTGAAATCCAAAAATTTACTTGAACTGGGGGATTGGCAGGGAATGGTAAAATCCATCCATCCATCTGTTCACCCATATTAAAAATTCCTAATGTTGATCTATAAAGGCAAGACTTCTAAAACATTTATGCTGAAGTACTCCTTTATGGCAGATGATTTGAATAATTGCCCCATAATCAATATAACTGTTTGTCTTCAGATTTCCTGTGAATTTTATATCCTATTCTATAGCACTGTGTTTATTTTAATACTTAAGTTTTAAGTGAAATTACCTGTTTCTTCAAATCCTCATATAAAAGTGATGCATGAGGGAGGCAAATCATGTTTATCCCTGGCCATGTACACAGAGGCATTCTCAGATTCCAGAGATTTGCTTACTCTAGTTTGAAACATGGATATAAGGAAAGAAGCAAATAAGAGAAGTATTATTTCCTATACAGATTATACACAAATGTAGTGGAGAGGTTGAGAAAGTATTTGTAGGTTGTGTGTATTTATGTCTTTTTGGAAAAGGAAGATTTTTTTTTTCCTGCAATGTTTAGCTTGGCGAAAATTTTCAGTAATTACTGGCCCTAAAAGCAGGCATCATTTTCCTTGATATGTATCAACACCAAATTAATAGCTGTAATGTTGTATGAATGATTTTGGACTTTCATTTTAATCATGATAGGGTCCTTTTATCTATTTCCTATTTCACTATAAGATATATGATAGAGAAAAATATAAGAGACTTTTTTATTGAAAATAAGTTTTGTTGAAAATATAGAAGTACCTTCTCTCTAACCACTTCATTTAATAATTAATCAAAAGGCATTTGAGAGCATTTTTGTTCCCCAAACTTTTCTACGTATTGCCTACATTAGTACTTTGTTAGGAAGCTTGAATTCAGCCGTGTAACTAACTGTAGATATCCACTTACAAAGTTGGAAAAAGGATTAACTCTATTTATTACAGTTAGCTGAAAAAAATTTATTTGGGATGAATATGAGATAATTACTTCTCTAAGTACCTTGCACTTGAGAGATCTAAATGGGTCTCTCCCCCCCACCACCACCATTTTATAATCTTTATAATGCAAGTTGAATCTTCCTGGCTTTTAAAATTGAACAGAATACTGAACTTTAATTATAGACGCACCTTTCCTGGTGTTTTGAGATAACCCAAGCTGAAAAAGAATTTTGCCTTTGCCAGTTGTAATAATCACAGTTGAATAATTATATTTCTTAAGAAAGCATAAATCTATTTTAAGGAAAAATGTAAAATACAACTTGAGGGCAATATATTCCTTCATGAGCTCTGTTTTCCTGCAGTGCCCAATGATCCACTTGTGCCGACTGCTGTGTTAGGTGAGGCCCTAATTCTTTATCATTCTTCCTTGCATGGATCACACATCCTTGCATGACTTATAGCTTTGTCTACACAGTAATTATTTACAGTGAAGGAAGCAGCTTGATTTTGAAAACTAAGTCATGATCTTATCAAAGAGAGCAACTGTCATCAAACCAATCAGATCTAGTGGATTTCAAATTAGTAAAATGCTTTTTTTAAAGCAATGTATTTTTAAAGTCTTGGTTCTGTTAGATTTGAAGCAAAAGTACAGTGGCCCTCAGTATATGACCAACGTTTACACAGGCAGGTTAGCAGAATGAACTAAATGCACACAATTCAGGGCCCAGTGCTACCTGAATGATTAGTTTATGTATGAAAATCTGTTTGATGGAAAGATTTTTCTCAGTCCTCCTAAGTTTAAGCAACTTACAAAGAAAACGTTTCCAAGGAAACATTAAGAATGTGTGCATTTGCTTTAGTTTTGTCTTTATTAAGAATTTATAAATCCAGGTAAAGTTACTACAATATTGATGTGGAGTTCTGCATTCTATATGCATCTTACATGATGTGTTATCCTTCAAGAAATCTAGAATAAGCCAAGGTTTACTGCTATACAACATCTAAGATAAATGGTATTGCTAGTGATGAATAAGGCCTGTTCAAATGTAAAATTAATGTTTAACTGGATATTTAAGAATGGAATGAGTTTCATTTTAATTAGTACTCTATTCCTTGACTAATTACACACTGATGATTCATGACCAGCTTGTTCATATGTTAAGAAGTTCTATATCAGTTTTACCCCCGTTTCTAATATTTAAGATTTAACCAAAGAAATATAGAAATTGCCAGATAAATATATCTTAAAAGTTCCCAATTCTCTCTTTAAATATAAAAGTTCAAATTTCCTGAAAACATAAAACTCTATCTTACATTTTATGCATGTTTTTATTATCCATGTATTCAACATTTAAATACATTTTTAAAATATTTGGGAACAGTACAACTAATTAAGTTAAGTGAAACACACCTCTTTTTTACTAAAATAATTATTAAACTTATAATTTTATAATATAAAGAATATATATTCTGAAAAAATATGGAAGTCAATGTTCTTTCTCTGATTATACTCTCCTTTTGATGTCCATACCAATAATAGCAAGGAAGTAAACTAGGGAATTCATCCCAATCGGTAGCCCAATCGTGTAAGGAGGAGCCAAGAATCATGATCATTGGGATGGCACCAAATGCTTCTGAAAATGTCATCTTCTGTTAAGCAGAATGCTATCACCATCAAATTTATAAGTAAAATCCACTTAAAATATTAAAAACTCACTGAGGAAAAATTAGTTACCTAAATGTTAAAATTTCATTAGAATAATATTCTAAGAAAATGTTGAATTGGGTCCAAGTCTCAGTTCTCCTGGGGACTCACAGTATGAACCCATGAAAGTGCCTTATGTCTTTGCTTTCCCATCTGTAAACTTTTTCACAGTTTCATATGTGAGTTTTACAAACTATAACGTTTAAAAAATTATTGTAATAATTTGCCCTGTGAAAAGGGATATTTATGTTTAAGAAAGGCTGGAGTTAACACAACAGTCATAAAATCTATCCATAGAAGCAACTCTTACGCATTTTATTGCATTTTGAGAGTCAAGCTGGTTGGTTTTTTTTTTTTTTAATATTCTTTAAAAGCTAAATCTCATGAATCATATCAGATGTAGAAATGATTTGTTGCATTTTCATCATACTTAGAATCATAGTGTTAATGGTTATTTTGCATCCACTTGATTTTGTATTTGCAAAGCAATTTTTGAGATCACTTCAAATATTGCTTGATATTTAATACCTACATACTGATCTTAAAAGCCCTTTGAAACTTTTCATATTGATTCATATTTTTGTTTTTTTGTGTTTTACTGCTTCATTGGGTTAAAGTCCCTATAACTGGTAAGTGCATTGCAAAGAATTTTAGAAACCCTTTCCATCAAGGAAATATTCAAAGTTATTATTCTTAAATATGTAATAAGGATAATGATTAGAACATGTACTCTCACTGCTAGCGACATTATTAGGTGGTGTAATGAGGTGGAAATGTATTGAGATTAATAATTCATATGTGATTATTTTAATGAATACTGCTCTTTGTATTAATGTGTTAAAGCTTAATGCAAAACAAAAAACACTGTCTATTTCATATTGGACATACCATGTAAGATTTGGAATATGGGTGAATTCTTTGTTTCTCACTGAGCCTTTTATAATTGTAAATATTCTGCTGCTCCAGGATATATGATATGAGCTCTGGGGGTGCTCCACAGAGCCCAGGCTACCCTACCCCAGCTTGGGTGATTGCATTTTTGTCTCTCCAACATTATCTGTCCTCTTTACCTCTCATCCTAAGCTGTATATTCTGTGACAGTACCCAAATCAGTGGCTTCTTAGTTTAATTTTTATGTTAACCTTTATGTCAATCTATCAATTGTAATATTGTAGCAAACACAGATTAGATAAGTGTAGTCTCATAGGAAGTAAAGGAAGTTCATAGATCATGTTTGCTAGCAAATGTTGGTGTGTAGAGAGTGGGCAAAACCTGAGTCGGGTGGTTAGGTCACAACAGAATCCACCAGGGGTTTTTGGATTCAATGTGATATTTTTAGAAATAAATGCCCCCCCCCAAAAAAAAGAAAAAGAAAAAAGCACTCAGCCTAATAAGGGAAAATAAAATAAATGCAATCAAACTAAATTATAGGCGCACACAAATCTGATTGTGGGGTTCTTTTTTTTTTTTTTCCCTTCTCCAGGAAGAAAAAATGTTTATCATGGGGACAACAATTCATTTTTTGCCATATCCTATTTGTAGAGTTGGTGATAGAACAGGCAAATGTACCAGCACTTGAAATATGTTTAACTGTTAATTAAATATCGTTCTCTACAGTATGCATTATCATTAAAAACAAAAGTTCCCCTAAGAGTGTACTTTCCCTTCTGTTAATGAATATGGCAGTATAATGCTTTCCAAAGTAATACCCCTTAAAACATTTGTTTTTTTTTTTTTAAGTGGTAAGTTTCAATGTGGTAAATATAAGCATGCTTTTTCTCATTGTAATGATTAGTGCTGTGGTCATTAAAATAATATTTATTCTTCATAGGTATAATGTTCTTGTTCCTTTCTTCCTTATGACATAAAGAGACTTAAAAGTTTCATTTTCACCTAATAACACAATGGGGATGCGCCTACACTTCAATGTGGGTGGTGAGGGATTCCGTTTATTTTAACGAATTTATTCACTGATATATTTATTGAGTGACTGCTTTGCACCAGTCGCTGGGAACAAAAAGATAACTATGACTCTGACTCTACACTTTAAGCGTTCAGAGTTTAGTGAAAAGTAAGAGATCAGGAGACAAATGACTAAAATATAGACTAAGGGAAAGAACACGTAAAACAGGAGGCCATGGGAATGTAACGCAGGAGCCGTGTAGCTAGCTCAGCTGGGACGGGTCAGGGAAGAATTCCAGAGGAACAACCTACGCATTTGGCCCCAGAGACATACCCTAGTTTCTTTCACACAGCGGCCACAAAAGTCAAAATATATTCACAATAAAAACAACCATCCTCATAATAACCCACAGGGGTAGAGATTGAGTATAAATGCACATATAACCTGACTGGCGGACATAGTGGGGTCAGGGGATGATTCTGGAGAAAGCCCGTGTTTCCCAGGCTGGCCTGTCCCATGTCCAGAAGCCCCAGGTGGCAGAGT
Source organism: Procyon lotor (assembly GCA_028646535.1). Lineage (NCBI taxonomy): Eukaryota > Metazoa > Chordata > Mammalia > Carnivora > Procyonidae > Procyon > Procyon lotor. The sequence continues at coordinate 29,914,526 of CM053608.1, forward strand.
AGGCCCCCAAGGCCACAGAAAGCAGCCCTATGGGGATGGGTTGCTTAGATGGGGTCTGTGAGCCAGGTTGGGATATGGTGGGGAAGGAGTTTGTTCAGTTTACCACCCGTGAAAACACCTCTCCAAGTTGACAACTTGATCTCCTGGTCCTACTCTATGCTGCTGTGACTACAGATACAAGAAAAAGGAAGAATGCAACAAAATCTCCCACACTTTCTAGAAGTGGATCAGCTGTCTACATCTCACAGCATCCGTTATCTTGCTGACATAAACATGATGTACTCTGACTTCATACCTTGAGCTGATGTAAAAGGCTTTGTCTTTATGGGGAAGCCGCCTCAGGTCTATGCTAGGTTTCTTTTTCTTCCTCCTGTTATCAGAAAAATCTTAAGTTCTTACAGTCTTCTTTGCATAGATATATATTAAACAAGATAACTTTGTCTTTTTTTTAATCTTCTGGAATCTGAAAACCACCAGATGAGAACCACAGTGCCACAGCAGAGTCCAGTCGTCTCCTGGATGTGCCTCGCTACCTCTGTGAGGGGACCGAATCCCCTTACCAGACGGGACAGCTGCACCCAGCCATCAGGGTCGCCGACTTACTGCAGCATATTAATCTCATGAAGACATCAGACAGCTATGGGTTCAAAGAAGAATATGAGGTGAAAGTTTCAATGCTATGTTAAATTTTATTTCTTATCCTAAGAATAGAATTGAACTTTTTTCTTTTCCTCCCTTTACCATCACAAGGAGTGGAGGCTACTCCACAGACTCTCTAATCTTGGGTCTCTGAGAATATCCTCAAATGTGTGTGCGGGGTGAAAGGGCAGAGAGAATTGAAAGTAAGGGCACTTTCTGGGTTGAAATTCACTTGAAGAATTCTTAAATGTTGGATCCCAGAATTTTACTGGGCTATTTAAAAACCCCTTTGTTAGACCTTATATGTGCCCCCTGGAAATATCCATAACGGGATCCTTTGAGTCCCATTGTGTCATTACAGATTCGACCAGTTAAATGACTGAAGCCGTAGGTACTTCTCTGCCTCTTTGCTTGTTGGCCGTCTGCTGAGAAGTGGGGTCGATCTCTGTGTCCTAAATGTACTGCACGTCATTCTTAGTTTTCTTTGTGGCTTATTGGTTGAAAGTGGCCAGGAAGAAAAACAGAGCACTGCAAATCTAGACGATTTTAAGAAGCCAAAAGAAGGATGTGGGAAATTCTTCTTCCAACTTGATTTCCCCTTCCTACTAAATCCAAACTACAAGTATAAGTCATAGTACCCAGGAAGTGGTTTGAAATGAACATCTCAAGAAACATAATATAGCAAAAGGGACAAACTTGCTTTGCCACTCGGCACTTACTGAAAAACATGAGCCTCAGGCATAGAAAGAAGTTCTTTGACCGCCATACTCATAACCACTGTGTACACACACTTAAAGTGAAAGACTCCAAGCAGTACTTGACTTTGAAAGACCGTCTAAAATGCGTTCGACTCCATGAAGAGTCTTCTGAACTTTGTATTTTACTTACAGATGGCTTGTATACCTCGGTTTGGGAGCAAATAAAATTAGCTGTGAATTTTGAAAGTTGGTTTTAGAGACACACCGGAAACACTGTGCTGTGGCCACAAAATAGTGCAAGGAATTGTAAGATTCTGCCAGACCTGGGTTTTTTTGTTCATTTCGTGTGTATTCCTGTGTACCTCACTTCAAAAACTGTTGATTCTTTGAAGACCCCATTTCCTGTGTTGAGCAAAGTTTAAGTGTTACTGCAAAAAGAAATCTATACCCATATTTTAAATTGCTGCATATGGTAATTAAACCAATCAGCAAATTCATCTGTTCCAAGATCCTTGGATATGGTGACTCTTTTTAATCTTCATAAGGTCCCTTGTTGTAGAGACTCAGTCCTTTTCATGATCTTCAAAGAAACTGAAATGGGATGTATTGCACATGATTTAATGAATAATTATGGGGGAAAACAGGTTTTCTTTTTCCTGTTATAAATGCTAAGGGAAAAACATTTGAAAGATACTCATTAAAAGTAGTTTTGACATTCTGATGCTTTCCCTACTTCCATCTCTCAGAGTTGTAGCAATCTTAAATTTGAAATCGTTTCAAGCTCCTTTTTTTTCCTCTAAAGTTGTTTTTTGTCCTTATTTTGAACTCAGTCCAATCCAAAACGAACAAGTAGGAGTCCAACAAACAAGCTTTGAGATCTGAAAAGAGAACTTGTTTACTACTCTAGAACTCCCTTTCCTCCCTGAGAAGAGTGGCTTTTATTATTTTGGTCTTCAGAACAGATAAACCTGATCCAAGAAAAGAGGTGAAATTCAGTCTTCTTCTTACTTTTTTCTTTTTCCAGAGCTTCTTTGAAGGACAGTCCGCGTCTTGGGATGTAGCTAAAAAAGATCAAAATAGAGCAAAAAATCGATATGGAAACATTATAGCATGTAAGTTCTCATACAGTTCTTGGGGAATGTAAATATTGTGTGTAGAAGATAAATAATAGTGGCAAGTCCTCCTTACATGCTTTTAAACTTTAAGAAAAATCTCAGAGGGTGGCACATCTGTTCGTAAAGCAATCTATTTAATAGTAAAACAGCATTGGCTGTTGGCAGTGACTCCGAAGTTGTCGTCATCTTCATTAATTAAATTCACTCAGACTCTTCAGCCTGTGGAGATAACGTGCTGTTTGATTTTATGTTTGCACGTAAATGCCTGGGACTGTTATTGACAGCTGAGAATATCGGGATAATGGAAAAGAAAGGTCTTTTCAGTGATAAATTGCTGTAACACTTCTACCAAACGCATTCAAGGTGAGAGTGTTATTCTTTCCATATAACCTTTCTTTATTCCTTGGAGCCAGTGGCTGAACTCCTGTCGCTCCGTGTTACTTGTCATTAGGGACTTCATTAAATCTTCAGGGTGTTTGCATGGGATAAATAAATTGGTTATCCTTGAAACCACAGGAGCGGTAAGGAAAGTAACATAGCTTAGTTTGTGACTAGCTGTGATGTACTTGGCCCAATCAAATCTCAACTCAAGTTATTTTTTTGTTTTTGTTTTTGTTTTTAAAGATTTTATTTATTTATTTGACAGAGAAAGAGAAATCATGGTAGGCCGAGAGGCAGGCAGAGAGAGGGGGGGAAGCAGGCTCTCCACTGAGTAGAGAGCCCGACGCGGGGCTCGATCCCAGGACCCTAAGACCATGATCCGAGCCAAAGGCAGAGGCCTCAACCCACTGAGCCACCCAGGCACCCCTCAATTCAAGTTATTTTTAAATATCTTCTGAATACATTCTGAATTCATCATTCTGAATACATCAGAATTCCATCTTGAGTCTCAAGAAATAAGCAGTTGAGAGCCGGGATTCAAAATTCACTCTCTAATTCTGTGGCTCATTTGCTGTAAACAGCAGCGGGAATGGATCCCACCATTTCAAACCATTTCCAAGAAGCCAAATTAGAAGTTGCAACAAGTTCAGTCCTTTAGACAAATCCAATGATGATTCATCCGACATTCCCATGTTCACTAAAAACTTCCCAGCTATGAAGATGCTAGTCATTGAAGCTTTATTAACAGATTATAGTAAGTACGGAGCTCATCAAAGTTCTTGCATGGAGCACTGGGTGTTGTACATACACAGGGAAACTTGGAACACTGCCTCAAAAACTAATGATGGATTTTATGGTGACTAACATAACACAATAAAAAAAAAAAAAAATCTTGTATTTCTTTAAGGAAATTTGAATAGCCCCCTACTACGGAGATGCTATCAACAACCCCTAAATTATTTTAACTCTCTACCGAGGTCATTGTCTTGGAACAGAGGGGAAAATTTAATAGCTTTATTTTATTATTTAAAAACTGTAGATGACCACTCCAGAGTAATTCTGCAACCTGTCGAGGATGACCCTTCTTCAGATTACATTAATGCCAACTACATAGATGTAAGTATTTGTATAGTTCGATGTGCCCAATTTGTTGGCTTATCCATGTGAATCTTTTTGCTTGTTATTGCCTATAAAGTGATTGCTAGCTTTTTTAAAATAAAGAACAAACTGTACACTTTTCCTTGTTCTACGTCCTAGTACTCACTGACGTTGTTGTGCTTTCTTTCACACCTGACTTTGGTTTGGGCTGTAGATTTGGCTGTACAGGGATGTAAGTACCACTATATGTAAATAACAGCACCTTATTATAAGTATTTACTATAACTACTCTTAATTACAGTTCTTACTAATGCTTAATACTAGTTTCCTCTGCATGCTTCACCTATTAGCCTCATACGGTATATCTATGTTCATTTTTTCGTAACTCCTTTACATGTGTGAAGATCTATTTTACCTCCTTCCCTTTGCTATGTTTAGAAAAACAGGACCATTTTTAGCTTTTGACAAGTTATGATGTACTCGAGTTTTCTTTGTTGTTGATTTCTGTTTCTGGCTTTTATTCTCCCCCTTCCCTAAACATGTGAGAAGCTGGATAGTATGATGTGTATTAGTGTTTCTGAAATTTTACTTTTTACATTTGACTTCTGAGGTTAAGAATGGGTAGGAAGACTATTTTGCAGTGTGTGGTATTGGCTCGTTAAATTATTACAATTACTTAGGCAAAATCATTACTAAATTGCATTCGTAAAATACACATATCACACATATATATCGAATCATTCAAATCAAAAAGCTTGTTTTGGTCACAGGTTTCCACCATTATGTTTTGGTTACAAACATATCTACGTGCAAATTGTTGATTCAATGGAAAGTAATTAGCGAATCAAAGATAAAATATTGTCAAGGAAGTAATAATACTACATTACATGTAAGAAAGACAGGCTCTTTTTCCATATTTCCTAGTTCAAAATCATATTGGGAATCTTGGGACTGTTGCTTCCCTTCTCTGTGCCTCAGTTTCCTTCTCTGTACAGTGGGAATAATAATAGTATGAACCTCATCATTCTGTTATGAGAATTAAATAAAGTAATGCATGTTGAACATTCAGCACAATACCTAGCACATACAAAGCACTCATAAAACATCAGCTATTTTTAAATAATTAAGTCCTAGGTGTGCTGAGATTAATCAGTTCAAGACTTGCACTAATTATAAGGCAAAAGTTAGAAGTATCAAATATTGAAGCATATAGGTTGTACACATTTATAATTCTATAAAACATGAAAATTAGGCCCTGACTTTGTCTAATTTCCATAAATAAGAAATGACCTCCGTCACATTTATTAAGTTCATGTTTTATAGTTATTTTGTGAACTGTCATCACTGATATCTTTGAATTAATTAATTTTATTACATACAGTCTCTGAGTATATTGGTAAAAATTCTGATCATTATTGGACTCTCATTCGATATTTTAAATTTATCAGACATCTCAAAAGAGAAAGCTAAGGTAATGGTCCACTCTTTAGAATAAAAAATTCCAACAGTTTTGTGACAAATTTGTACTTGTTCTTACCTGTTCAGTTTAACCTTGGTTTTCTGCCAAGACATGTACACTGGAGCCTTGTTACAATACTACTTTATGGTTCATAGGGTAAAACTGTGTCCTAAATGAGACTGTGTTGAGACCCCAGTGTATTTTGGCTGATTACTACACAATTCCATAATGTTCCCTTTCTCATTAGTTTATTACACTTAAGGCTCTTCTGTAATTGGTAAATTTTTCATGAAAAACAGAAGATGAAATGCTTATAGAGCTTGGAAAGAATTTTCCATGAAAAATTGTACTATTTGGTGTAAGAAGAAATAGAAAACTTCCAAATTGGCATCGGTATGATGCTCAGCCTATTAAGTTTTAGATTGGAGATCTCAGTTTATGTGCATTTGTATGCGCATCGAGTTGCCCACACCAAATGTGAACAAATTGTACCAGAGGCTTTTTCTAAAGTCCTTTGATAAATACAAAACAAACTCGAAACTTAACCCTATTATACCGTTAACAATTTTGATGTACCAGAGTTCAAAACAATTAAGAGCAACTAACAACTTATTTCTTATCAGGAATAATTTCTTTGTTGAAACAGTATTAAATATTTGACCATCTAAAGCTCTTGGCATACTAAAAAGAAAAAAAGTGCTAAATTTTTTGTTCAGGATGAGATGCATTTTATTTAAAACTCTTCTTTCCCTATATATGTGTGTACCTGTAATTATGTGTGTGTAAACTAATATTATCAGCACACACACAAAATAGTTTTGGCAGATTCCTGAACATATTATAGTACAGGAATATTCTCTAAAATAGCTCAGCAGGACTTTGACTGAATGCACACATGCATTGTCCAGCTCTAACATTGGAATGTTCTGTTATTTTTTTATGGTTCTAATATGTCGTTGTCCATTTGTAATGCAGTGTGTTGTACTTTTGGATGATAAGATGAGAATTAATATTTTTGAACACGATTTGCCAGGAATGAATGACTAAAGATTAACATGAAGGCATAAACATTTTAGTAAAACCAAACCATTTCTACAAGGTTATTCCCTAGCAAACAAAACTCAATTATGCAATACATATTCTAATCTGAGCCCTTAAAACATTTAATTTTTCTTTTATGTTTACCTTTCAGATAACCTAGGTTTGAGAAGTGAACTCTGAGTTCACTGCTCATTTCTGGACTTTTTACTATAACTTAATCTTAACAGGTGGTTGTCTTCATCTTTTTATGCCTTCATTCATTTATTTCTGATACTGATGTAAAATGATAACCAATCTGTTCTCCTATTTTAGGGTTACCAAAGACCAAGCCACTACATTGCAACTCAAGGTAAAACATGGCCTTTCTAAATGGTCTAGAACAACCAGACTTGATTATTTATCTATATGGTGTTGGTTTGTTTTTTAGTTTGGGGCTTGGGTTTTCTTGCCATTTTATCTGACTTAACTGAAAAAAAAGGTCAGATCATTTGAGTGAGACTGTTCTTTATTCATGTGTATAATACAAATTGTTTTATCTGTACAAAACACATATACATTAAATTTTGATTTATTTTTTAATTAAAATAAAAGAGAAGCTGCTGATATGTGGCCTGGGTTTTGGTATGTTGATGTCCCAGAGCACACTAGTCAATAGCTCTGGACACAGGAATTACTCTTGATGAGAGCAAGAGGTCTCACCTTGTATAAGTTGCCCTTTTTTTTTTTTTTAATCCAAGACTGATATTGTTATCATGAGATGTTAGACTGTCTTCCAGCAAGTTTTTTACAAGTCAAGACTGAGACAAAATGAAGGGCTAAAGGGAAATCCATCAAGTTCATTCTGTGTAGAAAATAAGAAAAAGGCAGAGGAATCTTGTTATAGTGGCGCCCCGGGGAATGAGAGCCCCCTAAAACACCTTTAGTTCTCTCTCCAGATTGACCACTGGCTATCAGAAGAGAAACCTGCATATCTATTTATTTCTTAGAAGAGGGAGGTAGAGCGAAATCTGTTTGCTGTTTTGACAGAGATTATTTTCTGAGTGTTTTCACCTATCTTTGGATTAACTGGGTTGAACTGTAAGCTCTTTAAAGTCAAAGATCATCCATGGTGAACAATGTTCTAGGTTTGTTTGTTTGTGGCACTGAGTAGAGTATAAGCCAGCAGACACTTGTGTAGTCTGGAGATGATAATAGAAGGTTGGGATGTGTGCTTATATGTATGGATGTTTCTTCATTAACCCTAAACATGCACTGTTTTATAAATGATGTGAGCATACTTTTTTTTTTAAGATTTTATTTATTTATCTGACAGAGAGAGATCACAAGTAGGCAGAGAGGCAGGCAGAGAGAGAAGGGGAAGCAGGCTCCCTGCCGAGCAGAGAGCCCGATTCGGGGCTCGATCCCAGGACCCTGAGATCATGACCTGAGCCAAAGGCAGAGGCTTAACCCACTGAATGAGCCACTCAGGCCCCCCTGATGTGGGTATACTTAATTGATAATATATGCTGTTTGGTTGATAGTGAAATAGGCTTCCTATTTTTAACATATATTTGAAGATACATCAAACTAACTTAGTGAGAGGTATAAATACTCTAGAATCTAGTGATATCTTCTTCTTCATGGGAAGTCTAGAAGGTAAATTGAAAAAAAAAGTTGTATATGCCTGTGTTGTTGCTATAGTATGAATTTAGATACAAACTGAATTTAAGTAATATCAGTAACATTTTGTGTTAGACCTTTAGTATTATTTTTTTTGTTTATCTGGTTTACTGTGATTTGTACATTATGCATAGTTCTTACCACTAATTTCTTCTAACCACAAAGTTTCTCTTATAACATAATATTCAAATTAATTTCTTCAAAGGCCCAGTTCATGAAACAGTATATGATTTCTGGAGAATGATCTGGCAAGAACAGTCTGCCTGCATTGTGATGGTTACAAATTTAGTTGAAGTTGGCCGGGTAAGAGAAAAAAGATTTTTTTTTTCTTGTTCACAAAACATGAGTTTAAGTTGAGTAGCCAAACATAACACCCTTAAAATAACACTCATTATGTTGTTTTAAATATTTGTAGGCATAACATTTCAATTAAGTGCTCTTCAGTGGACCTTTGATGGCTGAGAAATTATTTGTTTTCTTATTGAGTGATGAAAGAAACTTTGACTTTATACTAGATTCTAATCGCATCATTGGGCTTATTTATTATGATGAGATTACACAAGGTTTTTCTATTTATTGTGTAATTAAGAGACTCTTTTATCTCACGTATAGTTTTTTTTAACCATATTTTTACTGTAACCTAAAGAGTTACCACTGGAATGAAATCATCTTGGTTAATGTGTGTTCAGGCCCACCTATATATGCTTTTTGTCACTTAGGTTAAATGCTACAAGTATTGGCCTGATGATACTGAAGTTTATGGTGACTTCAAAGTAACTTGTGTGGAAATGGAGCCACTTGCTGAATATGTAGTTAGGACGTTCACCCTGGAAAGGGTAAGTACCCTAAAATTCTCTTTATTTAAAGTGTGTTTATTGACATTTTTTTTCTCATAAAGTTCCCATCAAGATTTGTTTTGCTGATGCTGTAAAATTCATTCATTCATTCATTCATTCATTCATTCATTCATTCATTCCACAAATATTTATTTGAGAGCATGCCATGTGCCATTTATTCGAGAAATGCCATGCCATTTGTAAACCTTGTGAAACATATTAAACACGTACATGATTTCTATTTTGAAAGGTGGTCTAGAATCATGTGAAAAATTATAAAACTAGAACATCAGAGAAAAATCAATGAAAGAAAAGAAAAATTAGATATAAACCAAAAACCAACAGAAAAGAATAAGATCAAAAAGTAAGTTCCTTGAAAAGATCAATAAAAGAACTAAACCACTGTCGATTCTAAATGAGGGAGGGACCATCAAAACTATGCAATATTAGAAAACACAAAAAGGATGTAACTACAGTTATACTTGCTGTTGGGAAAGAGATAAAAAATATTAAATGTAAACTTGGAGACAGATTTTAGTCTAAATGCCCATATATTATAGTAAATACTGATTTCTAAAAGTTTGACCCAAGAAGACTTAGAAACCTGAAAAGATGATAGAAGAAAATAGAATCTTAAAATATATCATTGAAATTTCGCTATGATTTTGTAGTTAAGGTTTCTTTAAGTTTTAAAGAACAGTTAATGCCTATGCTAATAAAACTATTTAGACCATAGAAGACCATTAAAACCAACTAAATGTACTTTAAAAGCTAGCATAACTGTGATAACAGAACCGGGTAAAAATGCCACTTTCTCATGCTCTTCTCTCTCCTCTCAGTCTTTTTTTAAGTCAATCTCTCTCTCTCTCTCTCTCTCTCTCTCTCTCTCTCTCTCTCACCCTCCCTCCCTCCCCCTTCCTCTTCTCTTTCTCTGTGTGCACAAGCACTTTGCAGACCAATTTCATTCAAGAACATGCTTGAAAAAACTTCAAAATAAAATATTGCAAATTTGAAACCCAGCTGTGAATTAAGAAAATGTCACAACATGATCTATAATGTTTGATTTCTAGGTATCAAATGATATTACACCTGTGCTAAGAAATCTAGCCAAATATTTCATCACGTCTTTGTCAAAGGAGCAAAAACATATGGTTTTATTAATAGATATTGTAATGTACTTATTTTTACTTATAAGACATTTATAGAAATAATCTATAATAGGAAAATTAGGAGGCTACTTAAGCATGATAAAGGTGATTCAACAATAACTAATAGCTTGCATATTAAGGAGTGAAAACCCTAAAGATATCACTATATAATCAGCAGTGTGATGTGGATAATCAGTCCCACTAGTATTCAAAATTGGAGGAAGTTCTAGTAAATGAAATAAGACAATAAAAGGAATAAATTGCTTAACTATTAGAAAAGATAAGATTATTTTAACATGAAATTATTTTATACCAAAAAAACTAGAAATATTTTTAAATGAAACTACCAATCATTGAAGCAGCTAATTCAAGATAAATATTCATAAATGAAAACTTCTCTGTATATTAGCAGTAAATAGTACTTTATGACATTGAAAAATCTCTTTCACATAATAAAAAATTCTGAGGTATCTAGGAATAGATTCAACAAAGATATAGGTCCTAAGTGACTAAATTCTCAAAAGTGTATTAAAGGACATAAAATATGATGTGAATCAGTAAGTGGAGACATGCTCCATGGCCCAGAATGGGAATATTTTATATTAATACCATTTTCTGTAGTTTACTTCATACTAATTAGAGTATCATTGGATTTTTACTTTTAATCTGGTTTCTTATTATTTAAAACTGTAAAAGAGTAGTTTGGTTTTGGTTTGGTTTGGTTTGGTTTGGTTTGGTTTGGTTTGAAAACCACATATTTGAAAATTACTCAGGAAGATTTAAATAGAGCAGTAAAGGAATGTGCCTTGCCAGATATTAAAAAGAACTCTTAACTGAAGTTTGCTAAAAAGAAAAGAAGTTTGCTAAAAGGCCCTTAAGGCAAGCACCTCCAGTAAAAGGATTAATATGGAGGAGATGAGATAACTGTCTGAAATCAGGTCTTGGGACAATTTATGATCTTCCTCACTGGAGCTGACTTGAAAAGCAGTAAAGAAGGTGATTTTTCGGGGTGCCTGGGTGGCTCAGTGGTTTAAAGCCTCTGCCTTCGGCTCAGGTCATGATCCCAGAGTCCTGGGATCGAGCCCCACATCGGGCTCTCTGCTCAGCAGGGAGCCTGCTTGCCCCTCTCCCTCTGCCTGCCTCTCTGCCTGCTTGTGATCTCTCTCCTCTCTGTAAAATAAATAAATAAATAAAAATCTTTTAAAAAGAAAGTGATTTTTCTATTGCATGATTCCATGCGAGTGTTTATCATTGTCATTATTATAGTTATCTGTTGAGCCCCCTGCTTTGGATAGGGTATTGTGTAGGAACTGGAACTAGAAAGGATAATGAGACCTAATCACTGGCTTCCAGAGTTTTGGTGCTATTGGTTGGTCCTATCCATATAGGACAGAATCTCACCTTTCTCAATGTGGTTCATTTATTTCCTGGCATTTTTCTCCCTGTTCTATTTGAGCAAGTGAGATAGAGATATCACAGATCATTCACAGAGCCATTGGCATTATATAGATTACTGTGGGGTGTTGGGGGTTCCAAGTGTGGATTCTTAAAAATAAACTCCGTAGCATTCTATCTATATTCTCTTAGCTGTGCTAACACAATCTACAGGCTTCTTTAACCAAAGGGGGAAAGCTCTGAAGTGTGCATTTAAAAGTTCTATTAAATTAACCCAATAGGAAAGAGGCATAATAATGATGCTTCCCTTTCATTTTGTATTTTTGTTACTATACATAATATTCGGTGCTGCATTATTTCACAGAATTAAGAAAAATCATTTGCCCAAAGAAGTTTAGCTGGCTGTCTATTTTTACAAAACAATCTAAAGTAGTTCTGTCCTGGAAAATCCCTGCATGCTGGGCTTCAAAATCATTTTCAACATGGATAAGCAAGGCATTAAAATCCTTTTGAGGTGAGAAGCTAGAAAGTTGCTTTTATGCACCACTCAAAAACTCAGTGCCTCGGGTCCAGAGGGCAGCATTTTAGCTTTCCAATTTTTTTCCTTTTCTCCTAATAATTTTATGTGTTGTCATTCCAAGTAAGGAACAAACTGTCAAGGTAAATAAAAATGTACACAGAGTTACAGAACTACACAAGACTTCTAATTTTCGGGACACCTGGGTGGCTCAGTGGGTTAAAGCCTCTGCCTTCGGCTCAGGTCATGATCTCAGGGTCCTGGGATCCAGCCTCATATCGGCCTCTCTGCTCAGCCGGGAGCCTGCTTCCCCCTCTCTCTCTGCCTGCCTTTCTGCCTACTTGTGATCTCTTTCTCTCTGTCAAATGAATAAACAAAATCTTAAAAAAAAAAAAAAAAAGACTTCTAATTTTCTTTCTTTGGCAGGTGTCTGACAATAAGGTAAGCTCCTCAACCTGTCAGGCCAGCATCCTTATTCAGAAAGAGCCTGATCTTCGAGAGATTCTTCATTTTTGTTTTTTGGTTTTTTCATTGGTAGCCAGGTCTAGTGCCTGTGGTTGGTGTTGAATGGCTTTATTTGGGCTCTTTTGAACACACTTGTTTATGTGTTTGCACAGAGGGGCTACAATGAGATCCGTGAAGTGAAACAGTTCCATTTCACCGGCTGGCCTGACCACGGAGTACCTTACCATGCCACAGGGCTCCTTTCCTTCATCCGGCGAGTGAAGTTCTCCAACCCCCCCAGTGCCGGCCCCATCGTTGTGCACTGCAGGTGAGTGCTGGACTAGACGCTCTGGACTGTGTACAGCCAGCTTCTTTAAAGTGGAAAGACAAGGCCTTCAAGCATAAAGCCAGTGCATGCTCACAAGATTCTGGCTTACAGGTATTATAGGTAAGGTTAAAAAAAAAAAAAGTTAGTTCAAAGGAGGATATAAAATAGAAACTTAAAAAATATTCATCCTAATGTGTGTAGTGTTGTTCACAAATGGGAGTGTGGAATCTCTTTTAGTGGCAACATCTGTGTTTGGGGTTTTGTTTTTTTTTTTTATCGCTTTTGCAAATCCCATATTGTATGGAATGGGAGGTTAAAATAGAGATTTCTTGCCAACCTAGTAAATTTCCAATAGAAGCCCAGCTTTTAAAACTAAATTTGAGACATACAGAGTTACTAAATGGCCTAAATTGCAAGAATTTGTGCTATAAAACAGCTATTTAAGAATTTTTTTAAAAAAAGCCATCCATCAGAGGACCTTGAAAACTACATCAGTGAGAGCCAGCAAATATATGCCAGAAAAATGTGAACATTATATCCAGGCTTCCTTCTGATTAGAAACTTCTCTTAAAACAAGCATTCAGAGACACTAAAAGCAAATTACATGGCCTCATTTCGAGATGTGAACAGAAAAATATGTACTGAATCTGAAAAGCTTTTCCTAAATGCTGCACACCATTCTCAAATACTATCCCCTCCGAGCTACATAATAGATTGTACTTAAGCATTTTTTTTCTGAAAATCCGACCTATTCAGAATTCAAATGACCACATATGGAAGAGGGAAAACAGCACAGAAAATGACATAAAAGTAAGGCATCCCATAAGGATCATATACTGTGTACCCTGAAAAAAAATCTTCAATTCAATCCACCTTAGGAAATCTGATGTGCTCTTCAATTACTTTCCTGTCTCAAACCCTGGGAACAGTGATTGAGAAGATGATAGGCAAAAGGAAAGGAAAAAAAAGGAAAGAAAGAGAGAGAGAGATACCCACAATATCTTTTACTTAAATTTCTTAAAGAACAGTGCGTTTAAGAGAAGTAACTAAATCTGGACAACAAAGAAAGAATGTTAAATGCCCCTCTATGCATTTAGAAAATGAGATAAATAGGTTTTCAATTCAGGAATGTCTTGACTTATCATAGAGGTTTACTTCCATATGAATTGCTTGCTTCAGAAATGCTCCAAGATTCTCAGATACTCTCTGGAACACAAGTGTCATTTTTCACTTACACTCAGGTATC
>CM053608.1:29929029-29971271 GCA_028646535.1 Procyon lotor
AAGTGGTATATATATACAATGGACTATGCAGCCATCAAGAGAAACGAAATCTGGCCATTTGCAACGATGTGGATGGAACTGGAGGGTATTATGCTAAGCAAAATAAGTCAGTCAGAGAAAGACAAGTATCACATGATCTCTCTGATATGAAGAATTTGAGAGGCAAGGCGGGAGTTTGGGGGGGTGGGGGAGAGAAATGAAACAGGAAGGGAGGGATGGGGAGGGAGACAAACCATAAGAGACTCCTAGACTCAAGAAACGAACTAAGGGTGGCCGGGCGGGGGGTGGGGGGGTAGGGATAGGGTGGCTGGGTTGTGGACATTGGGGAGGGTATGTGCTGTTAAGTGCTGTGAAATATGTAAGCCCGACGATTCACAGACATGTACCCTGGGGCAAATAATACATTATATGTTAATAAAAATTTAAAAAAAAAAAAAAGATCCCTTGTTAGGTCCCTAACTCAGATGGGGCCAACACTCCAACATTAGTTCTGTCTTGTAGAAGAGTCTCATGTAAAAATTGAAATGAAACCTCAAGGTCTCCGGGGGAGCTGCAGAAATCCTCAGGGCAATAGTCAGTTTTGGTGTCATTTTCCTTTTAGGATTTCAATTTTTGGTGCATTTTGAGAACCTACAGATTCTTCGCTTTTGTGTGATTGCAATGTGCTAAAACTATTTTCTTTATATGGTGTCCAGCATTTTAATTCTTTCAATTAATGGATCATTCAGTGTATTTTGTCTGTCATAATGTTAGACAATAAAATGATCTTTTGTTCCTTTCTCATAAAAAAAAAAAAAGATTCAATGGCTGAATTAAATGCAGTAAGATAGTGGCTATCTTTGTGACCTCTTAAGAATTATATTCTATACCTAACTGTTTATTTTCATTTTTCCTTCAGATCACCATTCAAATATTCTTTCTTTCTTTCTTTTTTTTTTTTTTTAGATTTTATTTATTTATTTGAGAGAGAGAGAAAGATCACAAGCAGGCAGAGAGAGAGGGGGAAGCAGGCTCCCTGCAGAGCAGAGAGCCCGACGCGGGGCTCAATCCCAGGACTCTGAGATCATGACCTGAGCCGAAGGCAGAGGCTCAACCCACTGAGCCACCCAGGCGCCCCTCAAATATTCTTTCTATTGTTAGTCTCCTCCCTGTTGATAAGCATTTCCCTCCCCATCCCTCACAATTAATACTTCCTCTGAATTGTGACTTCTCAGATTTCCCAGTAAATGTTTTGGAATTATTTTTTTTTTTTGCCTTGGTATATACAAGAGTCTGTCAGACTAAAACAGCGGGCCAGCATTCTTGCATTTTGCCAGAGAACCCACAAGTATATGAGTAAGAGTTTCTTTGAGGTGAAATTTTAAAGCACAGATGCACCCCTTTGTCACGTATCTGAACTTGAAATCGCGTGCACTAGATTTCCAAAGAATGAAGACTGTATGAGAGCTATGGAACTTGAACAAATACGTACATTATTTTTAAAAGACAACGTGATATACAGAGTTTACCGTTTTAATTTCAAACTCCTGCTCCAGTCTTCAGTTTGCCCCAAAGCAAATACTCTACATGACGTTATTCATACATGAAATAAGTGTTTATATAACACATACGAATTACATCTTGCAGTTTGTTAAATCAATTTGATTCCACCTATCTGACAGTTGAGAGGATCTTTATTTAATAAGATTGCAAGAACGGACATCTTGCCATTCTTTAGATTTGTTTAATTTGTTTCAGTGCTGGTGCCGGACGAACTGGCTGTTACATTGTGATTGACATCATGCTGGACATGGCTGAAAGAGAGGGTGTTGTCGACATCTACAACTGTGTCAAAGCCTTACGATCTCGTCGTATCAATATGGTCCAGACAGAGGTATGTTGCTTGTTGGTTTATCTCTAATGGCCTTTTTTCTTTTTTTTTTTTTTTTGCTTTGCAACATTTATCGAAAATAATAAATGTTTGTGTGTCACGTAGAATCAATATTACCTCATCAAGTCATACAGGAAAATACTGAATCATTATTAATGTTTCTATATAGAGAAAATTCTTTGTATTCTCTACCTGTGATGACAGAAGATTTTTATTAAAATAGTTTGATTTTTTTCTTTCTTAGGAACAGTACATTTTTATTCATGATGCCATTTTAGAAGCCTGTTTATGTGGAGAAACTGCCATTCCTGTCTGTGAATTTAAAGCTGCATATTTTGATATGATCAGAATAGACTCTCAGACTAACTCTTCACATCTCAAAGATGAATTCCAGGTATTTACTTATTTCTAGGGCTTCTTTTATGAGCAACTTATTACAGTGTGTTCTGGGCATTATTAATTCCTCTAAGGAAGGTCTTTCAAGTCAAATTTATAACTTTTGACCCTATTTTAAGTATAATATAATACCTGTCTCTTTCATTATACATACTGTGGAGTCACTTTTGTATTAATGAGCTCATATCTGCTGTATCTGGCAGGGCACATGAGTTCAGACTCAGGGAAGGGTATGGGCAAAGGTATCATAAAAGTCAAACTTGGTGATTTGTGTGTATTTACAACCTTTTTTTTATGCAGTCTTATGGATTTTAACCTTCTGTGTCACTCACAATGTGAGATCAAGCGCATTAATGATAATAGCTGAAGTTTGTACTAAACATTGTCTCCACATAACCCGAAATGTTTCCACTGCCCTTAAAACATCCCTGAAAGTGTGTGAATGTGAAGTCAAGAGTAGCTCTGAACACCTCATACTTCGATCCATTGTGCAGCTCTCTTTCTAGCATAGTATAGTCTGTCTTCTAATACCGCACGCCAAAACGTTCCTACGAATGATAGTTTCCAACTTTGATGATGGGTCGTCATTATGGGCCTCTCTGACTCTGTTTTCTTTGGTTAGACACTGCATTTTGCAGGCAGCAATGGTTTTCAGCTTCCCTTTTCCTTTTAGGAAACACAGTGAACAACGTGTGTATTGTTTCTTTGTCACTTCTCAGGCTTCATTAGCTTTAACTACGAAGTCTATCAGCCTGTCATCATGGCAAATGCCGTTGCCTTGGACAGATTCTTCACTTTGTACTTGGCCTCCCAGATCCTAGATGGATCTGCCTTATGCTATTAAATGGGTCACTTGCTTTTAACCTACGTTCCCTTTTCTTTTTAGACTTTGAATTCAGTCACCCCTCGACTACAAGCTGAAGACTGCAGTATAGCGTGCCTGCCAAGGAACCATGACAAGAATCGTTTCATGGACATGCTGCCACCTGACAGATGTCTGCCTTTTTTAATTACAATTGATGGGGAGAGTAGTAACTACATCAATGCTGCTCTTATGGACGTAAGAAACTGCCGTCTTTGTTATGTAAAGTGTCATGAAAAGCTACCTAAAGTGATGAACACTGGCTGGTTTTCTTTTCAAGAAAATTAAAAGGGCCTAGAAAGGAAAATGGGAAATTTTCATTGAAATACAAATTTTTTATGGAGAACGATTTTGAATTTCCCCTACAGGGATTCTTAGGAACTATAAGTTTTAGGCCCCATTGTGAATTTGGAGCTTGATTGTCAGTTATTATCTTCTGTACAGGAAATACCCGCAGGTCATATTTTTATCTTAATTATTTTCAGAAAAGAAAATCATGCTTATGTATTTTGAATGTTAAGTGAGAATGAATTTTTAAAACCACATAATGCCTTATCTTATGGAAGTTGTGTTAATTTGGGAAATCTTTATTTCTGACATTTAAAGTTCCAGTAATTTATGGCTAACTTGTTTTATCAGCCAATAATTAATAGAGATCCTTTATAAATAGCTCGGAGAAAGCATCGAAGATACCTGTTAATACACCCATCATTAATGAAAGAACTGTCTTGCCCCATTCCAACCATCATAAAGTATAAATGGTAGAGCACGTCCTTAGCGGGTTAGCGTCCCATAGACAGAACAACATGGAGAGAGAGTTTTAAGTCGGTCCTTGGCTACCTTGCTGGGTTACCTTGGAAAGAAGCAAGAAGGCTTCCTGGTTCAGAATCCTCTTAAAGAGCTCATCATCTTCATTTATAAACATTTCTAGGTTTTGCCTTTTCATCTATGGAACCATAGCCAGGAGAAATTAGAAGTCAGGGTCCATTCCTGTGTGATGAATAAGGAAGCTTTCTGCATTGTTGCTCCTATTGTGTTTTCCAAAATTAGCTTCTGATAGTAGAGACTTAGGAAGCCTACTTTCTACTTCAGAGACTAGTCTTTTAGTCAGTTACTTTGCTCTTTTTATGCTGCAGAGCAGAATAGTCTAAAGACAAGCTCAAGTGAAAAGTTCCCTTTCTTGCTATGACCAGAATCTTTGCCTGATCATTAATCATATCCACTGAAATCACCCGGGATTCTCATTGTCTTTTCTTCCCATTTTAATTGTCTGGAAAGACAAATATACTAACTATAGAGAAAACACACAAGACCTTTTTGTTTCTGAGTCTAGATTTGGAATTTTAAAAGGCTGTGTGGAAAAGGGAAGGAGAAAATACCATTAGGAAAGAGATTGATGAGGTGTATGTCTGGGGCATTTTTTGTCTTTGGCATCTATTGCTGTCAAATTTTTCTTCATTTCCAGGTTGTTTTCTAGTCAATATGAAGACTGAACCTTGTTCTCTACCTGTTTCTACTCTTTGCTTAATTCGCTATGATTTAACATAGATACATTTCATAATTGAGACCATCCGGTAGATTCAGTAGTATAGTTGGGGGCCTCAGAAAAGTTAGGTTTGGTTTGTCTTATAAGAATGAGGTTCACTGGTCAGCACTCCCCACTCCCCCTACCCTTTAGCAACATCCTCAGTGTCACTTTCCATTGTGCCATGATTGTGAAGAATTAGGAGGTAAGGCCAGGGATTCTGATTTCAAAGCCTCAGATGTGCTTCTGTCCTTACAGAGGAAAGATCCAGGAAAGCACCTGTGTCCTCTCACATCATCTTATCCATCTCCCCTCCCCTGTGACTCAAAAACTGAGTAAATAGCTCACCTTCTCATGGAACAGACATGTGATTGGAAGGAAAGTTTACTTATTTCTTCTGACCCTTTTTTATGAGCCTTCATACCTTTCTTAGGAGACACTCACCTCAGATGCAGGTGTAACTCTGTGAGGCTTGAGGTCATTCAGAAGCAGCCATTTGAACTGTCAGCCCTCAGATTTATCCCACGGTCTTCCAAGGAGCTGAATGCCATGATTAGCAGTATTTCCCAAATGGTGATAAGATCAATCAATGTTCAAGAATCCGTTTCTACACTAATGTTAAGACACTTAAAAGATTTAAGGCATTATATGACACACATGAGTTAGGGGATCATTGATGATTTTTATCAGCATGAAGGAAATCTATCTCAGGCAGCTGTCTAGTTTTTGTTGTTGTTGTTGTTTTTATAAACTATTTAATACATAGAAATACAGATCGTTAGTCTACAGAATGACAGATTGCCCAGGTCAGACGAGTGTACCCTCTCTATCAGGATAGAGATAATGTGTCGCGTCCCAGTCAGGGGCACTTGGTAAAGTAGGACCCATTCCCTTATTGGTGGAGCCAAGAAGTGCATTTTACTTTAAGAAAAATCTTAAGTGATTGAAACTATCATTCTGACCATTAATATACATTAGAAATATCCAGGAAACTGGGACGGGCCTGCAAGATGAGCAGAATGTGCTGATAATATCCATATAATATAAAAGCACACAAGTTTGAGGCATACGTAGTTTTTCTTATTTGAAATGGAAGGGAACCCAACAGTTACATACATATATATATATAAATAAATACATATATATATATAAATACATATATATATACACACATATATAAATATATATAGTATATGTAGATGTTGATAGATATTGATAGATGGACAGATACATACAGATGGATGTACATACAATACACACTGGGGAATTTTGTGCCTTCAGCCTCTTGGAATGATTACCTTTGAAAAACTGAGGTACCTCCACGGGTACCTCATGGAGGATCTTAACCTTGAGACGTTCTTTAGTTTCTTCTTTTGTTTTTGTCCTATGTTTACTTCTCTCAACAAAATACAACTTAAAGTCCTGATTTGCTGCTGGGACTTCAAAGTCCTGCCATCGGATTGACAAATTCCTAGCTCCGGCGCATTCCAGCGGCCCAGCTCTGTTATTCCGTGCCTTACTTAGCACCTGCCTCCCTCTCCACGTGGAGCCGTTTCACCTCACCTGGCCCTATGCTGAAATGTATTGAATTGACTTGTACGACTGATGTTTTCCCACTTACCTTGTTTCTTCACAGAGTTACAGGCAGCCAGCTGCTTTCATCGTCACACAATACCCTCTGCCAAACACTGTGAAAGACTTCTGGAGATTAGTGTATGATTATGGCTGTACCTCCATCGTGATGTTGAACGAAGTCGACTTGTCCCAGGTCAATGGCCATGAGTTGCTTTAGTTTACTCATAGACAACTTAATAAAGTCATAATGAAAGTTAAAATCTGCTTCATACTACCCTCATTAGAGAAAAATAATGCTCATTTTATTTATTTTTTTTTTCCAAAACATCATCTAGGGCTGCCCTCAGTACTGGCCAGAGGAAGGGATGTTACGATATGGCCCGATCCAAGTGGAATGTATGTCTTGTTCGATGGATTGTGACGTGATAAACCGGATTTTTAGGATATGCAATTTAACAAGAGTAAGTCATTAATATTTTACCTGAGCTGATGGAGAGCATCTGGTCATAACCATGCTGGGGTCTAATTCCAATCAGACAACAGGAAGAGTGGAATTAATAGATGTCACATAATCAGTTCCAAAGCTAGTAATCATCTTATACCTTAGTATTAGAAGAAAAATACATTCTAAAAATAGAAAAGCAGAAATGCCAGAAGCTGGGTGTCCTGGTCAGTTACTTAGTGTCTTACATCTGAAAACTCAATTCAGATGCACTGACTCAGCTGAGTCCGATGGTCTGAGCCTGGTCTCTGCGCATATGTAGACTTTGGTCAAGGTCGACTACATGTGTTATTAGTATTGATACCCAGCCCAGAAACAGCATATAATTGGAAAATAAGGATATAACGATGATGATGACTAGAAAGTCTTACCTCAGGAGGAAGGGATATGTCGGATCGGCCTTTATAGAAAGGTTCTAGGTCACTCTTGCATATAAGAGAGAACCCCATGCATGAGGAGAAAAGGTAAATCACAGCCATCATTGATTCACCTTCCATCTCTATAAGTAATTGGATCTCTCTACATGTCTCAGTATCTGGCTCTGCCCAGATTTGTAGAACCAGCACTGGTACCACTTTTCCCAGGAACAAAGCAGCAGCTGTGTTTCTCAGAAATCTTTCTTTCCTTGAGTCCTCATTTATTGTACACTAAATGACAAATTAAGTCTGGGGTCTCTCCTCCAAAAAAGCAATAAAAATTGCTAATAAAAACTGTTTAGGGCACCTGGGTGGCTCCGTGGGTTAAAGCCTCTGCCGTCGGCTCAGGTCCTGATCTCAGGGTCCTGGGATCGAGCCCCACATCAGGCTCACTGTTCAGCCAGGAACCTCCTTCCCCGCCTCTCTGCCTACTTGTTATCTCTCTCCTCTCTGCCAAATAAATAAATAAAATCTTTAAAAAAAAAAAAACTGTTTAGATTTTGTAACCAAATAGCAAGCAAAATTTGAAAAGAAATCATTAGTAACTGCCATGAAATTACTCTCTTTTTAAAGAGAATTACTCTGTTTTTAGCTCAGCAGCCTTATGTGTGTATATTATTTTAAGTGTGTAATTCAGATTGTCATGTTTCGGTGTTTTCATATCAAAATAGCTATATGTGTTTCTGGTTAATAAGTCTGTATGTATAACTATAAGCAGAGGATATAGTCATCGCCAATTCTGTCGCTCATTTCAGTGGAGAAAAAAAGGATAACTTCAAATCATGTCATAATATTCATGCATATCTTAGATGTTAATTTAAATGGAATCTCATTATGTCTGCACATCTGTTCCATTATGGTTCTAGTAATATTTTAGCTGAGAAACCATAGCTGCTAAACTAACAAAGTAAGACTTGTCTTTTTATTGAGCTGTTTGTATGAAGAATATTCTAAGGATAGAAACTGAAAACTGTTTTTTTTGTCAGCGTATTTGTGTATTTATCTTCCTCTATGTTTGGTGTTCTGGTTCTTATTAGTGCACGATTTTTTTTTCTATTCTCGATCTTATTTAATATGCACTCCATGAAATATTTAATATGCACCAATGAGAAATTGGGTGTTTTACTAGTAGGTCCTTGTGATATGTGAGCCCTTACCATATAGAAATTCAGATCTAGGGGCGCCTGGGTGGCTCAGTGGGTTAAAGCCTCTGCCTTCAGCTCAGGTCATGATCTCAGGGTCCTGGGATCCAGCCCTGCATCGGGCTCTCTGCTCAGCGGGGAGCCTACTTCCCCCTCTCTCTCTGCCTCTCTGCCTGCTTGTGATCTCTCTCTGTCAAATAAATAAATAAAATCTTTAAAAAAATAAAAAAGAAATTCAGATCTGATGCCTTATGATACAGCTTCCTCATGTATTACAAATTCTTTCTTCCATTTTCATATGGGGGCTTAATGTTTTGCTTCATTCATTCAACAGTACTATTCTTTGGACACGATATTTTGCTAGGTTTTAGTGATACAGAGTTTAGGGGAGAAAGAGCTTTCTTCATCCTTAAAGAATTTATATCTTGGGGCGCCTGGGTGGCTCAGTCGTTAAGCGTCTGCCTTCGGCTCAGGTCATGATCCCAGAGTCCTGGGATCAAGCCGCGCATCGGGCTCCTTGCTCAGCAGGAAGCCTGCTTCTCCCGCTACCATTCCCTCTGCTTGTGTTCCCTCTCTCGCTGTGTTTCTCTCTGTCAAATAAATAAAAAAAAATCTTTTAAAAAAAAATCTTTAAAGAATTTATATCTTATCAGAGAAGACAAGCACTGAACAACTCATTGTATAATCATTTATTTACAAATATGAAAAATTTTAGAGAAAAAGACAAAATCCAGAGTGTTTGGGTGCTCTGACGTAGCTCAGTGACTAGAGAAGATTTCACTGGGGTAGTTCGTGGCCTTTCAGGCAAGAACCAGTAGGAGCTTTTGCGGGGTGGGAGAACAGATTACCCTGGTGATCACAGAACAGAGAGGTTTCCCAGGATACACAGGTTTCCGTTCAAAGACCAGAAGAGTCCCAGGCAAACCCAAGACAAATTGGTCACTGTATTTGGGACTGAGAGGCACAAACAAGAAGGAGATCTTTGAGGCCAAATGGAGAATTTGTGCAAAGTTCCCCAAGCAAAAAATGACTTGATAAATGGATTAAAAGAAGGCCAATGTGTAGTAATGTATTATAATAAAGGGAAGGTTGGGAAAAGAAGTGGAGTCATATCGTGTAGGAATTTTTAAGCCATTGCAGCAATTTGGTTTTTATGTAAGATCATTTGGAAGCCGTTAAAGCAGGGGAATGACAAGATCATATTTGCATTTCAAAATAATCATGATCCTGCAGTAAGAATGATTTGGAAGGAGATCAAAGTTTATTCAGGGAGATCAACTAGGAAGCAATTATCATAATTGGTGATTGGGCCAATGCAATGATGTCAGCAGTGATAAAAGGGAGAAGGATTTGAAAGTTATTTAAGAAGTGTGATTAATTTTTGGATATGGGGTGTGAGGGAGAAGCTTGCATAAAGGTGATTCTCATGTTTCTTGGTTCTGTCACTTAGAATGTCTCTGTACTAGTATGTACCTATTTTGGACTTACCAGCTAGACTTAGTCCAGTGTAAATGACTTTTATGTCATGGTATAAATTTGTATGCACCTTCACTTTTTAGTAAAAATTCTAGTCCCGTCTTATTTACAGAAAAATGCTTTTCCCTCTACAGCCACAGGAAGGTTACCTGATGGTACAGCAGTTTCAGTATCTAGGGTGGGCCTCTCACCGAGAAGTGCCAGGCTCCAAACGGTCATTTTTGAAACTGATACTGCAGGTGGAAAAATGGCAGGAGGAATGCGAGGAAGGGGAAGGCCGAACCATCATCCACTGCCTGTGAGTAGGGCGCCTCAGCTTGGCCACGCGGGGGCCATGATGCTCATTTCCTCGCTAGCCTTCGTATGTGCCACATTAAAGAGTACTTACATCTTATGGCTCTCCGTCAATGATAGCATTTTAAAATAATCTTCCTGTCTCGTGATTCTATAATTAACTACCAATTTTCATTTTCATATTTTTTCAACATTGATTATTATATAGTCATCATATGATTTAAACTCTTTCAAACACTATTCAAAACCACTTTCCTAACATACACAGTGTAAAAAAGTACCAAAATTTCAGGGGATCAAGGCTGCAGCAGCCAGCACCTCCAGAATATTCCTAAGCATAAGCTACAGAGCTGACATCATCTTCACATGTCCTTGCACTCTGCCCTCTACACATACATGCACACAAATGAAGCAAAATTGATACAAAATGGAAAAAAAGATCATGTTTTCATTTCCTCAAAGAATAAGGAATTTCTCATTTCCTCATACAATAAGATTGTATGCCCTCTGGTAACTAAAAGTTGCTGTCTAAAATGCCTTGGCTTTCTCTGCTTCCAGAAATGGCGGTGGGCGGAGTGGTATGTTCTGTGCTATCGGCATTGTTGTTGAAATGGTGAAGCGGCAGAACGTGGTGGACGTGTTCCATGCAGTCAAGACCCTGAGGAACAGCAAGCCCAACATGGTGGAAGCTCCGGTGAGTCAGAGTCTCGGGCACAGAAGGGAGCAGAGACATTAGACAATCCTAACCTGCTCATTGGGTTGACTTCATACACCCAAGGAAATAAGATGTGTCAGTCTTTGCGGAGACTTTCCTGCCTAACTGATGAACTGCTGAGTATCTCTCACTACCCACAGAATCCTAATCACATATCCCAGAAACTGTTCGTGATGAAAACTATTTTCACTTGATTTGGGAAATATATAGAATTGTGGTTTTTTTTTTCCTGTGATAGGCCATAAATATTTGCTGTAATAAACTTCAGTAAATAGATATATAACAAGAATAAATTCCACTATCTAGTCTTTATTCTTGTCTATTTTTAATTTCTTAAAGCATCTAGTTTAACTGAAATATATATTTCAGATATATTCAGATATATCCAACAAATATAGTCCTAACTTGTATCAGCACTTAGGCACCTGATGTCTGTCCTTAACCAGCCAATGAAATTTATTTTAGTCATTACCTATAATTCTTCACTTCTGGTCAAATTATAAATTTTAAACTGTCATCACTGACAGTTTTCAACTTTTGCCAATTGGAGGGAGTGGTTCAGATGATGCCACCTGAATTTGCCAGGTCTCCTAAAATCAGACCACAGCTCAGAAAATAAGAGCCAATAGGAATGGCTTGTGGGAGCCCATCTGGGTGGAGCTGTAGGAACAGGAAGAAAGAGAAGTTAAACTCCTCAAGCACATTTTACTTCAACAGAGAGATGCCTGTGGGTTACACATATGTACAAGGTGGGATAAGGTCAGGAGCAGCTGTGTAGTTTATGTTCACACAAAAGTAAACCAGAAAAACCAAGACAAAATTGTTGCTTGCCCTACATTTATCAAGATGATCAGATAACTAAAATGAGCAATTCAATAAACCTTTAAAGTATTCTCACCACTTCCTGCTCATGGATTGTTCACACAAAAAAGTGCACTGCTTCCTGAGACAAAATCTGAAGAGTTACATTTATACCGTTTCACTTTTACAAGTTGATAACAGATGTTTTCCCCTCCTACAGAACCCCTCAAACCGCCCCTTCTCCAGCTCACCCCTTAGGTTTTATTGCTGTTGTCTGGACAGGATGATGTTGGTTTTGACTGGACTCCTGGCGATGGAGATAGAGAAGGGGCGGTAGATTTGAAGTGTTTTTGAGGTAGAACTCTCAAGTCTTCCTACAGAATGTAGTGGCTATGTCTTTTGATTCTTTGCTGTCTGAAGGTTTCTTAATGTAAACTCTGCCTCTGTTTCTAAGATCACATCTTAAATTCCTCAGTGGGGTCACTTCTGGCATCTGAATTCAAATTTTACCTCCAAATTTAACTCCAATTTCCTAAAATAACTGGGCGTGAGAGATGTCTGGTTTAACTCAGCCATTCTAGAACCTTCCCAAAAGTTCCTGTGTATGCCTACATTTATGTCCCATTAATCCTGACTGAACACCTACCCTCTGATTTGTGTTTAATCAGTGTTAATGATGAGTTCAGTGTGCTGTTGAATTGAACTGACAAGTTTAGTAGGAAAATTTAGAGTGTAAACAAAATTGCTAGTGACAGATTAAAGAGACATAACTGCTTTCAAGCACTTTTTGGCTCTTCAGATGCACTCGCCACAGTGGTAGGCTAATTTAAATCACATATACTTGATAATTAAAGATACGATTGATAAAGATCTCTTGGGGAAGGTTTTTATTACCCTAGTTTATTGCTGGAGACACCTGGAAGTTCTCTTTAGAAATAATATGCATTTTAGACTGTTCTCCATTCCAGCCTGAATTTTACCCACTTGGACTGAGTTGAAAAGTTTTTAATGACATATTATAAGTCATAACTTGTAATACAGTCTGGTTTTCTCTAAATTCTTGATAATGGAGCAGTGCATAGATGGACTTGGGGGAAAGGCAGTTTTAAATGAACTTGTCCACCCAATTGTCTTTTTTTTTTTTTTTTTTAAGATTTATTTATTTATTTAGTAGAGAGAGTGAGAGAGAGAGCATGAGAGGAGGGGAGGTCAGAGGGAGAAGCAGACTCCCCATGGAGCTGGGAGTCTGATATGGGACTTGATCCTGGGTCTCCAGGATCATGACCTGAGCAGAAGGCAGTTGCTTAACCAACTGAGCCACCCAGGCACCCTCCACCCAGTTGTCTTAAATGTATAAAGACAGTAGAAATAAATTTTCAGGTATAAATAAGCTCAAAAAAATTTAAGAACCACTTTTTTAAAATGGTTTTTAAAAAAAAATTTTTTTTTTAATTTACTTAAATACTCTGATGAATGAAAAGCTGTGTCAAAAATTAAGAACTTGGAATTGTGAATGGCAGCTTAAAATGTCTGTTATTTTTCTTTCCTCCTGCTAAGGAAAAATATCTAGTTTGAAGAAGAATATTTGCACATGTTCACTGTAGCATTTATTTATATTAAAGAAAAAATAAAAGCAGTCTAACAGTCAAATCTGTATGTTAGACTTCTATGTAGTATGAAAAGAAATATTAAATAACATAAGAAGAGTGTAACAGTATTAAAGGAAAATAAAATACAAACTTGTATCCTCAAATCTATGAGTCTAATTATACTTATTCTAAAATAATTATTACTTTAGGGGCGCCTGGGTGGCTCAGTGGTTAAAGCCTCTGCCTTTGGCTCAGGTCATGATCTCAGGGTCCTGGGATCAAGCCCCACATCGGGCTCTCTGCTCAGCGGGGAGCCTGCTTCCCCTTCTCTCTCTGCCTGCCTCTCTGCCTACTTGTGATCTCTCTCCTCTCTGTCAAATAAAACAAAATTAAAAAAAAAAAAAATTTATTATTTCAAACGTGCCTTAAAAAGGACTAGAGCAAAATTCAGGCAGTATTTTACCAATAATTATTTCTAGTAATAGAATTATGGAACTATTTTTCTGATGGCGTATATATTTTTCTATACTGGGCAATTTTTCTGTAATGATCAGGTTTTACTATTATAATTGAATAAAAAAAATACTGGAGATTTTCAAAAAATTAATAGAAAATATGAGGCAAAGATAATATATCTTTTTACATCAAGTCCCTTTTCCTTAAACATAAAATATGGATGTATGCCCAGAAATTAAACTTCTATATAGGAACACTCATAGGTAGTTCTTGAATAATTTTAAGCGGTAGCTGGGTGTTCATTTGGTGGCAATGGTTTGCCAATAGTCTCCTTTTTCTTAACTTTCCTCAACTCCTATGTTTTCGACTCTTTCAGGAGCAGTACCGTTTCTGCTATGACGTCGCTTTGGAGTACTTGGAATCCTCTTAGTTGGGTGAGACCTCAGAGTCCGTCCACCCAGAAGCCTGTTCGTCTGCTGAGTCAGCAGCCATCGTACCTGTGACAGCCGTGCAGCAAGATTTTAATGTGGGGGGTGGGAGGCTTTTACATTCGAGAAGTGAAAGTATTTTTCTTATGAAGTCGTGTATCTTGCTAAAAAGGACTCGATTAGTTTCTATTGCTGTATGAAAGCATCAACATTTCGTGCCACATAAATTATATTTAATAAGAACAGATTCCAATGAGAACTTATCAGTGTTTGTACAGTGAATACGCAGCTTTTTCTCACCTGGTTCTCGCCTGGCGACACCACATATTGCATGAATTAATACTTTCTAGGTGGCATTTTTCTCCCTTTTTTTAGATAAAAGATGTTAAACCTTTAAGGCAGAAGTACGAAAAGCTGTGCAAATTCATAGTAAAGTTCATTTTTTATATGTTTCCAGTGTAGCAGATCTCTATATAAATATATAAATATATATAAACTGGCTTATTTTCTTTTGATGTGCAATGATGGCTGGATCATTTAAAGTTCTTTTTAGGAGAAAAAAAAACATAAGCCAAAGACTCAAGTGTAAATATGTCTATATGGAGAAAGCACATTATATTTATTGGTTACTTACATTCCTTTTTTGATGGCTAAAATACTACCACCACACGATCATTTTTTTCCTGAAAAAAGCTTTTTCTTTCACTAAAATCAATTGTAAACGATTTTTGTAGATTATTTTTTGTATGTTTTAGTGTAAGTAGAGGATAAACTTTTTATTCATAAATGAGGAAGCAATGTTCTTTATAGTGATTCTCTTGTGTACATGCTTGTGAATTAAATTTATGTAAAACACCTTGGCAACTGGGTCTTTTAATATAGGACCAAATTCAAACATTTTACTGAAAATGTGTAATTTTTCACAATTTCATTAGGTAAATCATGGTTTGGTGATCATACATGAGAATTGCACACATTCAAAGGCCTTGCTGATGACTTGCGCAATGCTGAACATACCTTTAAGTGTCGTTTAAATTTTAAAGGAATTGACTTTGTCAGCCTCGTGCAAGCACTGGTCAAGAAAACAAAATGGCAACATTCATGCTTTCAGAGTCAAGTTTTGGCAAACTGTAAACTGTCAAGATGATAGAGTGTTTCTTTGGATGTTTACATGCACAAGCTTTGGGATCTGGCCGTAGGAAGTGTGAACAAATCGATGCCAGATTCCTGTTTGTGCATTGTCATGGGATTGGCCAGGGAACCTTTCTAAATGTGGTCTTGTTTCATAAGCTCCCTGTAGCTGTAACTTCACATCATCAGCTTGCAGTTTGTTATTGACTAAAGCATTCCAGTCCCCTCCTCCTAGATTGCCAGTACATGACATGGTGCTTATTAAGATTTAACTAAAGGAAGCGTGAAATAAAGTTTTTATAATTATGACAATTGTTTGCACCTATTTTCTCTTAATTTCCATGCCTTCATTCCCAAATAAATAGCCTCCTCTCCTTGATACTAGTAGACTCCAAAAATTCTGTTAAAAGTAAAATGAATGTCCAAGCACTAGTATCTTTTTTTTTTTAATTGAACATCAACCAGTCCAGATGAATGCAGGGGGAAAAGGCTGGAGGATTGACATAATTTTCTTTAATTGCTATATACATACGTCACTATCTTTTTACATGATATACATTTTCATACTACTTATAGCAAACCTGACAAATAAGTAGCATTTTAAGGATGTTGAAGTTGAAGCTAATGAGAAAGTAAATGATTTGTCAACAGATTCAAATCTGAGTCCGATTTAGCAGCTCATTCTCTTCCACTAAACACACTGTTTCCCCAAAAGCATGACAGAAAATTTGGCACTTCATTCTTATTGTTCCTCATTAATCGATTTTCTCATAAAGTCTCATTATGGGTATCTTCAAACTTCTATTAGCTGTGTACATTATTAGAACATTTGTGATTTTCAGTAGTAAGAATTTAGACAAAGAGACTTTATCTTTTCCTAGAAAGTCTAATTTACATTTAAAGATGGATGCATTTAACAAAATAGCCACAAGCTCCTCCCAGACTTCTTTACCCAATAACATTCAGGATGTTAATCCTACGGAGGATTCTGCTTTGCTGAGTGACCCTGATTTCATTTCTGCTCACCTCATTGTGTCCACACGTCACTGAAATCACCATAAATACTACTGTCTGCCAAGCTCAGAGGTCCATGTGGCCTCCAAAATTTAAGCAAAGGACAAAACTCTGACAGGAAACAGTGCTGTGCTTGCTTCCTCGGGGGCACCATAGAGGCCATTCCTTCAGGAGACAATTCGGGGACATGTAAATCTGTTTTCCTCAAAACTCCTATTCAGAAAGTCCTACTGAGGACCCTGTGGCACTCCCTGAGGAGTCCCACGCTTGGATGGCTACACTGCACTCAGCTGTGTCCCTCTGAACAGGCGATGTCTGGCCCAACTTTTAAAAGTTAAAAACTTTGAAAACTTTGAAAAGTCTTGCTTTTCACAGTGAAAGGCCTCTTATCTCTCTATCAGTTATTCCTAGAATGGCTGTCATGAAGTTGAATTTTATACATACCCTTCTTAGATATTATCAGTAAGGAAATGCTGGAAGAGACACAGAAACACTTGGGAATTTATGAGTTTTAACAAAAATCCTCTTGAAAATTAGTGTGAGGCTTCTGGTTTGAGCTGTGTAGCCTTTTTCTAATTTTCCGTCTTTGGAGAAAGGTTTTCGTGTGAATGTTGCTGTATCACAGCTAAATGATCTCACATTGAGAGATAGAAAGGTAGCTGTTTTTGCCTGGACAAGGAGGGAGAAGAGACATGTTTATCCTACTGATGTGCTAATGTGCTCGTTCAATCCTTCCTTTACGGAGAATCCTGGGTTCCAGGTACTCATGTATAAACTTAGAAGGCGGACATCAACAGCTGCTCCCTCTCAAATCCACTCTGTTGCTAGAAAATGGTGCGAAGAGGCTCCTGGCATCTAAAAAGCATAGTAGACAACAAATATTAGGATCCAGGAGAGAAGTGATTGTAGCTCAACTAGAAATATGATACAATCTGTTAGCTCTGGAAGAATGCCTTTGAGATTTGCCTAACTTACACAGGAGAGTGACAATTCTATATTTTTAATTTAATTTCTGTGCATTTCAACAAGCAAACTTTTTTCATAACAAAATAGCTAAAAGTCAATATTCTGCCCCAATATTCTACCCCAGTGCAATATGTAGAATACTTATAAAATATTTCCATAGGCAGAAACTCCACAGCTTACCTAGACGCATTTCAGTGTTTTACTAAACACCCTCTTATTCGATGTAGGGGCATCATGCTATTCTACTCAATACTTTTCTATGTGAAGACAGAAGACAGCCAACTGTGCCTCCTATAATAATTTCTACTTACATAGTATTTCATAAAGTTTCCCCACAGCTTAGGGAGGCTCGGAATGGGAGCAATATTATCTGAATTTGTTCATAACTCTGGTCTATTCAAGTGGTCTGCAGAGTATTAGAACGTTATCTCTCTGAAACTAAAAGGAAAAGCTCTGTCTTGGGATCTACTTTAAGTAAGCTAGAAGTGGCTTCCAGAATATAAATTGTCCAAAAATCAATGATGGTAGATCTATAACACTTCTGAACTTCAGCTTCCTCCAAAGCAAATTGAAATGCTAACCTGACAGAAAACAAACACCAGAGAGATACTGTTGTTATCAAATCCTATAAGAAACCAGTAGAAGGGGTTTCTAAACCATTGAAGCAAACATGAAGTCCCTACTGGGGATCAGAAAGTCCCTTTTTTAATGTCAAAGTCTGCCTGAGAAGAGAGATTTTGTGACAGATACTGTCTCTCATGATGCACTAGGCAATTGTAGAAAAGCTACATTACCTGAAATCTCACACACAATATTGTGTGTTGATTCTGATGTGTAATTGTCTTATGAGTCTTATGGTCTTATTAGTCTTATAAGCTTATTAGTCTTGATGCACTTAGAAGATACATAGCAGGGAAGCCAAAAAATGTTTTTTTTAAACGTTTCAGTACTTAAATGCAATCTAAGTAGAAACAGAATATGAAGAACAAGAATATTGAAATTGAGTCGCCAAAGAGTTCTTTTCTTAAATAGATGTTAGAATATGCGGACAAGCAAAGGCCATACATTCCCACGATTTGCTTGGTCTCAGACAAAATCAAACTGGAAAAACAGAAAAAAATAAGATCAGTATGGCATCCACTTGTTATTTGTTGAGAAATAGGAGAGGCAGACTCAAATGTCAGCAGGGCCAATGGATACTGTGAGTTGGGAACGCAGGACAGGTATTTTGGAATGGTCATTCTTGTATTATTATAACAGACATCCTTAATTTATGTGTTTTCTAATAGGAATAGTTCTCATTTCTACAAAACTAGATCTCCCATTTTTATTAAAACAACATCCCGTGGCAACTGGCTGGCTCAGTTACTGGAGCATGCAACTGATCTTGGGGTTGTAAGTTCGAGCCCCACATTAGGTGTAGAGATTACTTAAAAATAAAATCTTTTTTAAAAATTTTCCCCAAGTTTGCCTTTTCCCAATTTTGATTGAAAAATGGATACTAGAGCTATTCTACCCTCTTCCGTTCTTACTATTAAAAAACATAATAACAAGATTAATGATAAGTGACGATTGTTGTTTGGTATGGGAACCAGAAGGAAAAATGTGGGAGGCCAACTCCCACTTGGATGTGAAAGCAGGTGTGATGCCTAAAGAGAATGGCACTTTACCTCCCAGCAGTGTTTTTTGCATGGGAATATGGACCCAACAATGTCTCGTCTCTCAAGAGTGCAGAACTCTGCATTTTTACATAGACTTAAAGACTGTTGAATGTCAGCAACCAATTAAATTCAAAAGCAAATAAAAAAACAAAAAGACCTCTGGCCCAACCCTGTGAAAAAAAAAATAAAAAAACCCTGTCAGAAAGCTGCATCTGATGTTGTCTGTAAGAGACACAGTCTCCCAGTTTGTGACTTTCATTGTAGAATAACTGTTGTTTTACCATTCGACCTTCTAAAAATATTCTTAAAGAAATACAAGCTTTAATTCTCTTAAAACAGCTATCATAACTATTTGTTCATATTTATTCTTTTCCAATTTCCCTTCTCTTCTTACATATTTTTCTGTTTTAAAAATATGTGTAGATGAGTCTTGACTCCTAAGATGAAAAGAAACCCCCCCCAAAAAAAAAACAAGGTCAATGTCTCTTTCTGCTCCCTCCTACCTGGACTGAATTCAAAAAAGTGTGTTTCAGAAGGTAAATCACACATTTCACCTGATAAGCAGCCCAGAAATGATGACTAGAAAATAATTCTTCTGGAAATAATAGTACTGAGAACTTAAAAGAAAAGTGCTTGTTCTGTGAGCCATGGGATGGCCTGACCCGTTATAGTCACAAGTGCAGAAAAAGCATCTGTGGAAGCGCCACACTCCCAGATTGTGATGGTACATGCTGATTTCTGTGGCAGGTGCAAGACAGTATGGGCTCTTGCCAGCCCACTATGGGAACTTCAACTCTAGTTCCATAAATCGAGTTACCTGAAGCACAGCAGACTGAAATGGATTTCTTTTCACTTTCATTTTAGTTCTTAGCATGATAAAGTGAGTAAGTATTTCTTAATTATTTACTTTCCAGTATCAACTTCTGTATTTTCTGAGCTCAAATGTGGTCATTGAGGAAAAAATATATCCTCACATGGGAAATCAGGATTGATTTTCCTCATGAGTTGAAAGACAGTAGAGGGATATTTAAGATTGTCAAATCCAATGTCCTTATTGTTAAGTTTAAGAAATTAAGGCCAAGAGTTGTCATGTGTCTATCGGGAAAGTTTAGGATAGTAAATATTGTGAGATTTCCAGGCCATTGGCTTGTTATCTTTGTTGCTAGATCTACTTTTAAAAATGTTTAAAGCAAGTTCTTCAAATAAGCAAAAAGAATGGAAGGAATTTTCAAGCATCAGAAAGGAAGAAAGAGCCATGGAAAGAACAGAATTATAGGTACCTGCAATAGAAAATCCTTTTCCTCATATATCTGTTTTATAAATCATATTTGATGATTGAAACAAAAATTATAACACTATATGATATTCAAGAAAATGCTACTGAAAAGTGGAGAAGAAAAGGGGAACTAAATAGAAATAAGGTTTCCATGCTTTACTCAGAGTGATAAAATAATGATACCACTAGATTATAAGTCCCATGTGTATATTAAAATACCTAGAGGAACCACTAGGAATATTATGTCAAGATATATGCTCAAAAGCACTATAAATGAATCAAGATGGAATCTTAAAACATGCTAACATAACACAGAAAATTAAGGGAAGAGAAATGAGAGTGAGCACCAGATAAAATAAACAGGAAACAAATAATTGGATGACTTAAGTGCTAACAAATTATGAATTATATTAAATGGTCTAAGTATACTAATAAAAAATGGATTTTCATATTGGATTAAGAAAATGGAAGCTAACTACATACAAGAAACTCATTATATATTCGATAAAATAGGTAGGCTAAAAGTAGCAGAATTTAAAAAGATATGCCATGCAAGCGTTCAATTTTAAAAATAATTAAGTAGCTACTATTGACATCTGATAGACCTGTGATGAAATAAAATTACTACATAAAGGGATGTTATATAATGATAAAAAGATCAGTCCACAAAGAAGACACAATGATGTTAAATGCATACACACCAAGCCACAGAGCCTCAAAATGCATGAAGCAAAGAGAAATAGACAAATCTACAATTATATATAGAAACTTCATACCCCACACTCCCTCTTACCAGCAACTTATAGAATTATTAGATAGAAAATCACCAAAGACATACAAGATCTGAACAACACAATCAACTGACAGGGTCTAATTGAAAAATTTAAAATACTCTACCCAAGAACAGCAGAACACATTTTCTTCAAGCAGCCATGGAACACCACCAAGAGAGACTATATCCTGAGCCATAAAACAAACCTCAACAAGGACATGTGGGTGGTTCAGTTGGTTAAGCAACTGCCTTCAGCTCAGATCAGGATCCCAGGGTCCTAGAATCGAGCCACACATCTGGCTTCCTGCTCAGCAGAGAGCCTGCTTCTCCCTCTCCCTCTGCTGCTTCCCTGCTTCTGAGCTCTCTCTCTCTCTGTCAAATAAATAAATAAAATCTTAAAAGGAAAAAAACTCAACAAACTGAAAGGAATTCTATAAAGTCTCTTCTTTGACTATAAAAGTATAAAACTAAAATTCAGTAACAGAAAGGCAACAGGAAAATCTCTAAACATATGTAAATTAAGCTACACACTACTAAATATTTCATAGGACAAGGAGAAGTTTCAAAGGAAACTTTAAGAAATAGACCAAAAGAGAAAAAAAAAAAAAAAAGTACAGAGGGAGGAGCAAGACGGTGGAGGAGTAGGAGACCTAAATATTATCAGGTCCCAGGAGTTCACCTAGATAGTTATCAAACCAGTCTGAACACCTACAAACTCAACAGGAGGTTGAAGAGAAGAGCAGCAATTCTATGAACAGAAAAGTTAACCACTTTCTGGAAGGTAGGAGGTGTAGAGACATGAATCTGAGGTGATATAAGGGAAGATAGACCACAGGGGGAGGGGCCAGCTCTTGGCAAGCAGTAGAGCAGCAGAGCACAAAATTGGAACTTTTAGAAGTCTGCTCCACTGAGGGACATCACTCCAGAGGCTAAGCAGGAGGTGGAGCCTTCATGAGGACAGTGTGGTCTTAGGACCCTAGGGGTCACAGAAAGACCAAGTGTGTCTGAGTGTGGCACAGCTCCCAGGTATCAGAGAGGGGGAGCTGGCTTCAGAGATGGAGCCGAGGAGTGGGGTCTAAGCCTGGGGTTACCTTAAACCATGATCCAAGGCACAGTTGGGCCACTACTCTTCAAGCAGGGACCCCACAAGTGGCAGACTGCGGAGACCCTCTCCTTCCTCCCCTGGGAGGAGTGGCACAGGAGCATACTGCAGGAATCTGTTGGGTTTGGAGAATACAAATGGGGTGAAGCACCCGAGATAGAAATGCTCAGTCACAAGCCTGATGAGCACATAATGCAGCCAGAGACCAGGGAGATGGGAAGGATTAATTGCTTTTCCCTGAGGGCAGACTGAGGAGTGGGACCTGAGCTCTCAGCTCCTACAGGAGCCAGAGATTTGGACACTGCCATCCTCATTCGGTCCTCCAAAGCTGTACAGAAAGCATTCAAGGAACAAAAGCTACTGAGAGTAAACCTAAGCAGATTACTTAGCCTGGCCCCTGGCAAGGGCGGTGCAATTCCACCTTGAGCAAAGACATTTGAGAATCACTGCAAGAGACCCCTCCCACAGAGGATTAGCAAGAACATCCAGCCAAGACCAAGTTCACCGATTAATGAGAATTGCAGAACTCCAGAACTAGGGGAAAGCAACACATAGAATTCATGGCTTTTGCCCCGTAGTCTTTCAAAGTTAATTTTTTTTTATTTTTTTCTTATTCTTTTTTTTTTAATTTTTCCTCTTTCCTATTTTAACATTTTTTAAACTATTTTATCTTATCAATAACTTTTTAAAAAATCTTTGTAAATTTTCATTGTTATACACATATTTTATCCCTTCATTATATTTAACCTTATTTTTTGTATACATATAGGGTTTTTTTTTCTTTAAAATTTTGGGATACAATTTTTTCTAATAGATCAAAATATACCCTAAATCTAGCACATGGATTTGTTCTAGTTTCCAACCTGGTCACATTCTCTCCTCTTTTGTTTTTCTTTTTCCAACTAACATCTTATCTTATCAATTCCTTTTTTAGAATCAATTTTCACCTTTACAGTCATATTTAATCCCTTCATTGTGTTTACCCTTATTTTTGTATATACATAAGTTTTCCTTTCTTTAAAATTTTGGGAAGTAGTTTCTTCTAAGAGACCAGAATACACTCAAAATCAAGTGGATGGCTCTGTTCTCTTCACCAGTTTAATATATGCATATATATTTTTTTTATTTTTTTTCCCCTTTTCTTCTCTCCCCAGTTTCAGATCTCTTCTGATTTGGTTAGCATATATTTTTCTGGGATCTTTGCCACCCTTTTAGTTTTTGTTCTCTTGTTCATCTATTCTTATCTGGATAAAATGATAAGGTGGAAAAAGTCACCACAAAAAAAGAAAAGAACAAGAGGCAGTACTAAAATTCATACGGAAAGGCAATCTTGACAAAGAATTAAAAAGTAAGAAAAATTGCTCTACCCAATGTTAAGGCTTACTATTTTGGCATATTATTCAGAAAAATGCAATATTGGTTTCAGACAGAAAGAAAATAGAAAAAAATTTTCCATGTTTAGGACTAAGCAGAATTCTTAGACTTATCCCTATAGTATAGGGACAAGTTTTAGTTTTAGTCCCTAAAACTAAAAAGTGATCATTTAGGCCTCATAACAATTAAGATCTTTTGCTCTGGGAAAATCCATATGAAGAGAATGAAAGGCAAAATTAGATGAAATTATTTGCAAACTACATTCTAGTAAAAGGGTCAGAATATATAAAGAACTCTCAGAACTCAGCAGTAAAAAACAATGTAATTAGAAACTGTGTAAAAGACATGGACAGATATCTCACTGAAGAAGATACACAGATGACAAATGAGCATATGGAAAGTTTTTCAACAGGGTTGTGTGAGTGTGCCTCATGATTCCTGCTCAGGTCATGATCTCATGGGTTGTAAGATTGAGCCCCCACATCTGGCTCCAGCTCAGCAGGGTGTCTGCTTGAAGAGTTTGTCCACTTGCCCCTCCCCCTTTAAAATAAATAAATAAATCTTTAAAAAAAAAAGGTGGTCAACATTGTTAGCCATTAGGAAAATGTAAATTTAAATGGCAATGAGATATCACTACACATCTGAATACTAAGATAAAAATAATGACAACACCGAACACTAGCAAGGATACAGAGAAACTGGATTGTGTATACATTGCTGGTAGAAATGTCAAATGTTACAGCCACTCTAAAAAAGAGTATGGCAGATTACTATAAAACTAAACATGGAATCACATACAACTCAGCAATTCTACTCGTAGGCATTCACCCCAGAAAAATAAAAACTCATGTTCACATAAAAACCTGTATAAAAATATTCATAGTGGTTTTACTTGTAATAGCCCCAAATTACAGCCCAGAAATCCTGAAATAGGTGATCAGTTAAACAAATTACAGCACATACATAATACAGAATATTACTCAGCAGTAAAAAGGAACAAACTCCTGATAGAGGTAACAACTTGAAAGGATCTCCAAGGAACTGATGGGTTCATCCTGGTAGTGGTGGCCTCCAAACCCTGTCCTGTTTATGTCTTGGAGGACCCAACTTGGCACAGCTGGGCTCTGTCCAGCCTTGTGCTGAGTAAAAATGACAGCAATCAAGCATGCGTTACAAAAAGACATTTTTACACCAAATGAGAACACCTGCTGAGTATTGTCAATGTCTGCAAAGCAGGAAAAAAGAAAAAGAACTGTTTCTTGTGTACCACAGTGACAACTGAATGCCCTGTGCAGGTGAAGATGGTCAAAGTCAAGAAATCTGATCAAGGAGATTTCTACAAAAGAACAGATTGCTTGGGCTCTTCGAGACCCTGCTGTGGTAGACGCCAAAAAAAGTATATTTTTCTTAGTTCTTTGAAAAGAGAGAAAGAAAGAGAGAAAAAAGGAGAAAGACACAGGGAGGGGGAGGAGAGAGAGGGAGAGAGGAAGAAGGGAGAAAAGAAGAAAGAAAAGAAGGGCCATGTATGCTCATGGCCCCGAAGCATAAAGTGTCTCTGCTTCTAAAGAAGAAGGGAGGGAGTGAGGGAGGGAAGGAGCAAAGAAATGAGGAAGGAAGGGAGGAAATTCCAGGGAATTATACTGAATGAAAAAGCCAATCCCAAGAGTATATGCTGTATGATTTTATTTATGTTACATTTGAAATGACAGAATCTTAAAAATGGAGAACAGATTAGTTATTGCCAAGGATTAGGAACATGGGCAGAGTAGGTAAACGGGAGGTGATGTGGTTATAAAGGGCAACACAAGGGATCCTTATGATGATGGAACCGTTCTGCATCTTGCCTGTGGTGGTGATGCATGAACTCACACATGTGACAAAATTGCATAGAACCAAATACACACACACACACATACATATACACACACACACACAAATGAGTAAAAGTAAAACTGGGTAAATCTGAGTAAGTTTGGTGAATTATATTAATGTCTGTGTCTTGGTTGTAATATTGTATATTAGTTTTGAAAAGCTTCCCTGAAGGGGAAACTGTGGCTCAGTCAATTAAGCACTTGACTCTTGATTTTGGCTCAGGTCATGACCTCCGGGTTGTGAGATCGAGTTCCGCATTTAGCCTCATCTTGGGTTCCACACTTGGTGAGGATTCTGCTCTCTCCCTCTGCACCTCCCTCTGCTTACATGTGCACTCTTTCTAAAATAAATAAATAAATCTTAAAAAAAAAAAAAAAAAAAAAAGAAAGGAAAAGGAAAGCTTCCTTGAAGATGAAACTTGAAGGGATAGATTCTTCTATTGACCAAAGGATATGCCATAGCACATATATCACCTCCCATGTGACCCAACTTATCCAACATGTAACTAAAATTTTTTCAGAAACTCCCCAGTGGCAAATTATCCAAAGCCATCTTCATATTTATTGAATCTAGAGGAAAATATTAGATAGTCATTAACTCCTGGGTTCATAATCTCTTTTCTAAGCGGAGAAAGTACTGTTTTCCAGCATATTTCTTTTCTTACTGTTGGAATAGCAATAGCATTCAAAAAGAAGGAAATAGGAGATAGGATTTTAATCCAAATCGTGTTTTCCCAAAACCATGCCCAAGAGAGTGAAACCAGGTAGAGAGGACAGAAAGATAAACAAAATACATAGAGCAAATGATCAAGACAAATGGATAGTAATATGCACTATGCAGAGGATTACAATGGATGATGTTACGAGTGACCTGGGTCACTGCAGAGAATACAGGAGAGGACCCTTTCAATCCAAGGCCCCCAAATGGGAAGAAGCTGGATGTTTGCAATGACGAGAAAGTGGCCAATGAGGCTGAAGCACGTTGAGGAGAGGGGTACAGTGTGAGGTCATCCAGAGTGGTCCAGCATATGGGCATGGTAAGCCAGAACCAAGAGTTTGGATATTATTCATTTAAATTTTCCATTCTTTTTACCTTCACACTCTATAATCCAGAGCATTCTGCATTGCATTGCACATGGTGGATATCAACAAATGTTTGTTAGAAATAATTTAAGCCAGAGCTAGAATCCAGTTTTCTTCTTCTTCTGTGTTTTCCCCACAAAGTGTCTCTGCTTCTAAAAAGGCAGAACAAATCAATGAAACCCGCAGGCATCTGGTCCTGTGCACTTTCTAGGATTATCCTTTGAGTACACTGGGTAGCTCATTCTCCTAAGTACTTTGGCACTTCATTTATAGTATT
This sequence comes from Procyon lotor, assembly GCA_028646535.1. Lineage (NCBI taxonomy): Eukaryota > Metazoa > Chordata > Mammalia > Carnivora > Procyonidae > Procyon > Procyon lotor. The sequence continues at coordinate 29,955,604 of CM053608.1, forward strand.
CATGAATTCAATGAGCTCTTCAGGAAGTAATATGACTCAGGACCATCAGAAACAAAAAATAAATCTAGGTCTAAGTAGACTATGGCAATTCATCCAGTTCAATACCACTGATTGAATATAAACAAAATCTTCTTCTATTCCAGTCTAACCAGATAAATGATAGCAGCATATAAACATATTTTATAAACACCAAGCCTACTATGAAAACCAGAAATGAAAATCTCATCAATCAGAAACAGAGAGGCTTTTCTGAAAGGCACTTAGAAAACCATGGCTGAGCTGGGCTTCTGGATCACACTGTGTCTGCACATCTGGGGCCTGAGTCATTCCAGGGCAGGAGAGAAATAGACAGCCCTGGACTGAAAGATGGAGAAGCCCATCTCTACCTAGGGGGTCTCATGGCCCCGAAGCATGTCAGTTACTCTGGAGAAGAGTCCTGAGATTAGATTATACATTATTTAGATTAGATTGTAGATTATTATAAACTTTTAGATTCTCAGGACTACCATAACAAAGTACCACAAACTGGGTGGTTTAAAACAACAGAAATGTATTGTCTCAGGTCTAGAGGCTGGAAGTCCAAAATCAAGGTGTCAGCAGGGCCATGCTTTCTCTGACGCCTGTAGAGGAGACTCCTTCCTTTCCTCTTGTAGCTCTTGGAGGTTTGCTAACAATATTTGGCATTCCTTGTCTTGCAGCTGCATCACTCCTAGTCTCTGTCTACACCTCCACATGGTGTCCCTTCTCTTCTTATGATACTAGTCATATTGGACTAAGGGTTCACTCTACTGCATAATGACCTCATTTGAACTGAATTAATTGCAACTACGATGATCCTATTTCCAAATAAGTTCTCATTCTGAGGTACTGGGAGTTTGGACTTTAACATAGCTTTTTGGAGGATGCAACTGAACCCCCAACACATAGCAAGACAACTAATACACCTCACCAAATTGTTCAAGTGTGAAGGTAGAGAGAGGATATTGTCAGGCATATTCAGCCCATAATAGTGATGTACAGAAAACTGCATCCCCAGTGGATACTGCCAGAACATCTTTTTCTACATATTTATGATTCCATAAAATATGGTTTTATTGGATTTCAAATGTTATATAAATGTTATACTGTGAGTATCCTGCTGGTGCTTTCTGTTTTTCACTTATTATGTTTCCAAATTGTATTTATGTTGGAAAGCTAGTTCATTTTTTTAATTGCTTGATGGTACTGGATTGTAGAGATATAACCTATTTTATCATCAAAACTTTCTCTTGTAAATGAATGCATGTTATTCTCTATTTTCTTTCATGAGTTCGTGTTTTTCTCTACTGCCTTCTCAAGAAGCTTTCTCTACCTGGCTGTGTGTTATGGGAGGCTAACCTCCTGGGATTGCATCACCAGAATTCCCTTGCTTTCCGACTCAGAGTTAGGTTTTGCAAGGCACCAACAGCAAGCAGATCAGCTGGCAGAAAGAGAAACGGTGCTTTCCCCTTGTTGGTCCACATTTTATATAGGGGCTACATTCCTCAACCAGCTTCCTGGAGGGTAGCCTCTCACCCCATGGTTTTAGCTCTCCTGATTCCAGTAACACTGCTTCATCCTCTTACCCCTTTGGTCTATGGATGATAATGACTTTCAACCCTTGCTACTTGATGGGTGCTATATAAACCTTTGTTGGTCTCCTAAACTTACCTGCACTGTAAGTGCACACTGTAAACAGTCTTATTTTTTTTAAATCCCTCAATTTACTGCTCAAGTATACCATGCATTTCTTGTCAAAATTTTGACTGATATAGTAATTGATTCCAGAAGTGGCTCTAAGACACAGTCTATCAAATTGAATTATAGAGTTGGGTCATGCGTACATTTAATGAGTGCATTCTTCCCCAGAGGGAAATGGGACCCAGGTAACCTGGGGCAAGCTATAGCTGGTATCTTTACTAAAACAAATTTGCCCCTGGCATGTGATATGAACCTATTGCCCTAGCAAATACTTTCCTTTTAGTTTTCATCAGTAAATATAACCTGCAACATCTCACCTTTCCTCAGTGGTTCAGCAATACACTTTGCTGCCTTTTATCAAAGCTCTGTCTGATCTCTATCATGTTGTAGTCTGCAATAGTGATCCTCAAGGTGTCATCTGTGAACTGGTTTCTGGTCTCTGTTTCTTGCTTGTCCCCAATGAATTAAGGAGTTTGCACCAGAGTGTGAACTGTGTATACTGCTTAGGTCCGGTGACAAATTTTTTTCTTAGTTAAGTCTTTCTGATGAGGGAGCAATACATTGATTTACATTCGGATGCAAACTCTTTACCTCATTGTTGCAGGCAGGTACTTCGAATAGCTGTTAATCTGGTCTGGAGGGAACTTGATCATCTTGATATGCAACAGAATATCATGTTGGGGTGTATTAATTTGGCCATGTCCTTAGGAAGAAACTAGCAACCAGATGCCTTGGGAATAAAAAGCATGATTGAGGAAGGGAGGAAAAAAAATGTAAAAGTTCACAGACCTGGGGCACCTGGGTGGCTCGGTCATTAAGCGTCTGCCTTCGGCTCAGGTCATGATCCCAGGGTCCTGGGATCGAGCCCCGCGTCGGGCTCCCTGCTCAGCGGGAAGCCTGCTTCTCCTGCTACCATTCTCTCTGCTTGTGTTCCCTCTCTCGCTGTGTTTCTCTCTGTCAAATAAATAAAATCTTTAAAAAAAAAGTTCACAGACCTGTGATATTTATGAAGTGTCTAACAGGACATTGCTGTGAAAAATATCAAAATATTCCCTCTTCAGTGAGAGATAAGCTATGTCACATTGCATAACCCACAGCAAAAGAGCCCTAGCACTTAGTTTATCCAAGAGATTGTATATGGGTGTACTACTCTAGTCCATCTACCAGATAACCTGTAAGGCTTCTTTTCCAAGCAATATGTGCAGGAAGAAGGAGTCTGCATCAGGTCTACGTTTCTGCAAAAACTGACCTGCCATGTAGGCCTTTGACCCAACAGACTGAGTGAGTGGTACTTAGAGAATTTGTGGCAGGAAGGGATAAAACATGTAGCCAATAGTGGTAACATCATAATGCAAATCCCTGAGATTTTAGAGGAAGGCTACTTCCTCATCTGCCAACTACTATTTTCCATTAGTAGAGCGACTTTGAATTTGCCACTATAGGAAAAGAACAGCCCACTATGGTATGGAACACCAGAGGTTATGACAATGAACTATAAGAATGGCTACCATCAACATCCGAGAGTCCTCTGATCCACGGAATTAGGAACTTGGATGTGTGCGGCAGCATTCCATTATGAAATGTGACTGGTACATTTAAGACTGAGCTTGAGCAGGTCAAGAAGCCATGAGTACATCTCAGAAGTGATGCCTCCCGACATCTGCTTCTACTTCTCACTTCCTCTTGCAAACTCATACCTATGGCCTCATTGAGATTCTAAAGTCATCATGGTTTTATTAGTTAGTGATTAGGTTGTCTGTTGGCTTGTCACAATATCCACCCTTCTTGTTTTGCAGGCTCTTGAACAAGGGTTGGCAAAAAAGTGCCTGTGGACCAAATTCAGGCTGCCACCTGTTTTGTACTGCTTCCAAACTGAGAATGATTTTTACGTTCCTAAATGGTTGAGGGTAAATCTAAATAAAAATAAAAGTTCATGACATGTAAAAATTCAAATTTCAGCACCTCTGTGTGCTTTCTGTGCTACCACGACAAAGCCTAAAATATTCGACTCTCTGGTCTTTTGCAGAAAAAGTGTGTCAACCCTATCTAGAAACCTGGGAACTAGATTGCCCCAAATTCCTAGTAGATCCAATTTCACTAATGAGGGGTACTCATAAGAGATTTAGAAGAAAGAAAAGAAGCATAAGGTAGTTTTTTTCTAAGGGGTATAAGAAACTTCAGAGTTTTGGCAGACAGCTGAGAGCAGGTTTTACCAACAGCTTCTAGGCATCCCCTTGTGAATTAGCCATGAAGCACAGCGGAGATCATGAGTTACTATCACATGTTATAATTTCCTGAATTCTGATGGTAGTTTACCCCCAGGCTTCATTCTTCCCAATTTTCCAAAGACTTGTGTAAGCCTTCTTTTCCTATATTCCATTCCTTCCTCCTGGGAATACCTCAAGAAAGTATTTATGATCTACTCAGACCTCGACTGAGTCAATCAGAAAAGCCCTGAAATCAGTAAGGAAAACAGTAACTCATGCCTCACTAGAGCCATGACTGGAATGATCTGTTCTGTGAGAGTGATGTTATACTGTGGGTATCCTGCAGAGTAGGATAAGGATAATAAAGGAATTCTTATCTATTTTGGGGAATCAGGTAAAGTTTCCCTGAGGAAGTGAAAGCTGATCTTAGATCTAAAAGTGTAAGAATTAGGGACAGTTGGTTGGGCAGCTGCCTTCAGCTCGGGTCATGATCCCAGTGTCCTGGGATCGAGTCCTCCATTGAGCTCCTTGCTCAGCGGGGAGCCTGCTTCTCCCTCTGCCTCTGCCTGTCTCTCCGCCTGCTTGTGCTCTCTCTCTCTCTCTCTGACAAATAAATAAATAAAATCTTTAAAAAATAAAATAAAAGTGTAAGAACTAACTAGGCAAAGGACTGAAGTTTCAGGCCAGAGGAAGTGTTAGAGAAATGAGGGCTGGTAAGTAAATAACACTTTAGGGGGAAGAACATGGTGGTATGAAGAGAAAAAATGCCAGTAGAACTAAAAATTAGAGAGCAAGGTATGACAGAAAGCTGAGGTTTGGGGGAGGCCATGCTGTACAGGACCTTCTTAGCAGGCTTAAGGATTAGAGTTTTCTCCTGTGAGCAATGGGAAACACTTCCATGACTGCCGTTGATCAAGAAAACTTGACAGAAGAGATTACGTGAGAGATGGGTTTGTCTAATGGGTGGGAGAGTTGTGAGAAAGAAGAGCACCCCAAGGGCATCCCTTTTTTGGACAAGACATATCAGTGAGTTGTATAGCAGTCAGTTTAGCTGGAGCAGAGCCTAGTGGAGATTAATTTAAAATATGGAGGATCTAACATGGCAGGAGTTTGGACTTTATTTTGCTGTCAATGAAAATTTATCCAGGCAACCTTAACAACACTCTTCTGAAGATGTTTTTTGTAGTAAACTTAAACTGAAATATCAAATTTGAATTTAGGTGGAGAAATGCTGTTAGTTTTTGTTAATGATAGTGTTTTGCGGTTCTTGAAATGAGACAAAGAGGCTTAAAGGTACAGGAAATTGGTGGCTTTGGTAAAGATTATGCATTGTTTCATATTAAAAGGAGCTGTTGCAGGGGTTTTCTTTATGTCTCAGGCTAGAGAAATAGAGAAAATAGATTATGGCACTTCTGAATATTAGATGAGTAAATGTCAGATCTCCTAGGCTCTGTCTTCAGTTACCCAGCTCTGGCAATCGTATCTTATGGAGAAGGCAAAGAAAAGGATGCTAAACGAAATATGACACACAGGCCTTCAAGAAACATGAAAGACTCATTTAAGTATATGTATAAAGGTACCATTTCTTGTCTTAGAAAGAAGATCATCAAGAAAATAACTTAAGAGGTGCCTGTGTGGCTCGGTGGGTTAAGCCTCTACCTTCGGCTCAGGTCATGATCTCAGGGTCCTGGGATAGAGCCCCGCATCAGGCTCCCTGCTTAGCAGGGAGCCTGTTTCCCCCCAACCTTCCCACCTGCCTCTCTGCCTATTTGTGATCTCTGCCTGTCAAACAAATGAATGAATGAACGAATGAATGAATGGATGAATGAATGAATCTTTTAAAAAATAATAATTCAGTATCCATTTACAACAGCTAGATAGGAAAAAAGAAGCATCATTTTAACAGTTAGTGAACACTATTAAAAAGAGATCCTGAAGTGGAGATAAGCATGCAGGCACTTTATTAGGGTTGTGAAAACAACATGCTTGAGGGGTGAGGAGGACAGGATTGGGCAGAGGGAAGAGTTCAACCATGATGCAATTGCAACAGAGTCGAGATGGCCCTTCAGAGTTGCAGAGTTGCTCCAACTGAGGCAAAGAGGCCCAGCTTCTACAGGACTGCCTTGACAAATCACTGGCTGCAGACTACCCAGAAGGAGGGGATGTTACCTGTGGTGAGGAAGCTTACACAAACTAAGGATAATTCAGAAAGGAGGGCGCAGATAAGAGCTGTCAATAGTCAGTATTTCTGACAGCTGGGAAATAGGTACAAAGGCTCTGAAAAGAGATTCAGGTGGTATAACACAGTATTCATTAGTTTATCCCCAATGTATCTTTTGGATCCATTGCAAATGGATGTCATGCAATCTGGAGTCAGCTCTCCTAAGATTCTGGTTGGTTTCTAACACCAGGAAGGGGAGCAAAAGGAAGGTGAATTGTACAAACTGCAGACACTCCTGCTGCAACTAATTTCAGGGAGAAACATCTTCCTCCTCTACTACTCATTCTAGATTTGCCTCACTCTTGACTAGCTCCTCCGCTGGCATTCGTACTTGATGTGGTTGAGCGATGCCTAGAACTTTAGAGAGTGCTATAATCTCATCCAGCCACTGCCTTTCAAGAGCACCACTAGTTGCTGTTAGTAACTGACAAGTTCAGCTTGCACCCACATACTGAACCAACCAACTTATGAACTTAGCCTGGCCTTTCCCCCCATTTTGGTGGTCGTTTCTCATTTAGCTATATCTAGCTGTTCCATGAGAGAAGAGTCCTGGCAAAATAGTAATGGATGACTTGGAGGTCTGCGCTATCTCAGGCAGCGTACTTGTCTTCTGTTGCTTGTTCCAAGTAAACCACTTCCATCTGCTAGGGGATTGACTATGGCGAGGCCTGCTTGATCTTATGATTGGTGGTTCTGGGCGAACCCAGCTCAAAGTGGGTAGCTCTCTCTCCTTGCCACTTCATGTCCATGGTCACATGTGCCATTTCTATTAGGGCCCACTAGCACACCAAGAGCTGTTTTTAGCATAATTTATTCTCTGCTGCAGATACTATGGCATTGTTCTGGAACCCATAGTGTGATTCTCCTTTAGGAGGTCCCCCAGGGTACCTGGATGGCTCAGTTGGTTAAACATCCGATTCCTGAAATCAGCTCAGGTTTTGATTTCAGGGTCGTGAGTTCAAGCTCCTCATTGGACTCCATGTTGGGTGTGGAACCTACTTTAAAAAAAAAAAGAGGTACCCCAAAGTCAACTTACATTTTTCTCAGACAACGTTAATATAATGAGTCTGTAGGTCTTAGGCCTCAGTGGCAGCAGGGATGCTTGCACTGTAGTCTGTACCCACCAGTGAGCCCTATCTTGCTCTGGACCCCCTCAAAGCCAGTAGGTTTCTTAGTTTCTCAGTAAATGGGTTGATGTAATTTCCCAAGCAGGGGATATACTGTCTCCAGAATTGGAAGATGTCTACGAGGCATTGTACTCCTTTTTATTTGGGAGGTGAAAGGTGAAATCTTTCTTACTTTTCAATGTCTCAGCCTGCCCTAGGCCATTGGACTTCTAAAAACTTTACTGATGTAACATGTCATTGAATCTTTGTGGAGTTCATCTTCTACCCTCAGGAGTGTTTTTTTTTTTACCAACATCTACAGTGTATTTGCCACTTGTGCTTATAAGGCTGACTAGCATCTTATCATCGAATCAATTTGATCTTTTGCAAAATATGCAAATGTTCCAGGTCCTTCCTTAAACTATATTATGATACACAGTAGAAAAAATAGTGCAACTCTAGGGCAAGACCATAAGCATATGCTGCTGTTCATCCCATGTAGATGTGAACAACTTGAGGTCCTCTTTCCTGATAAAGATGGAAAGAACTAATTTTCTAGATCAATGGCTCTATGCCACATTCCTAAGGACATACTAATTTGCTCTGGTAAAGATAATACACCTGGAGTGACAACTATAAGTGGAACTACTACTTAACTGAGTTGGTGGAAACCACTGTTACCCCAAGGATCCATATGGTTTCTGTAGGTGTTAGGTCGGTTAGTTAAGTAAGGACATGATAAGGATCAGCTTAACATCCATTAGTTCCCAATATCACAATTTTTAAACAGTTTTATTGAGATATAATTAATATACTATACAATTTGCTCATTTAAACTGCACAATTCAGTGTATTTATTATATTCACAGACTTGGGCAATTTGTTTTGGCCTTACCATCTTGTGAGGAAGTTTCAGAGTATTTTTGTTTGTTTTCATTGCTACCATAGCTCTTACCTCACAGATCAAGGAATGAGGACAGAGATTCTGCCAACCCACAAGATACCATTTGAGTCAGACAATTGGAGATTAGAGAAATAACCACCGAGTGTATCCACAGAATCAGTGGACTCACTGTGAGCTGAATTTGGGCCAAGTCTCTTTAATAGTCTGATCCTCATTAAAAACTTCATGTTTAAATATTTCTTTTTTTTTTTTTCCCCAATATGCAGTTACAAATGTCATGGTTCCTTTTGGAGAAGGATTGAAGGACCAGTTATGTATATAATTGTCATGTGCTATAGGTTCCTTTCTCATGGTTAATGAGCCTTTCCTCCAGTCAATGAGTTCCCAGCTCTAAGAAGTAGTTCAGGTTTGGAAACTGGGTAGTGAATCATGACTAGCTATTGGGGTGGCCTTCTGAGAGTGTACCATTGATTATCTTAGTTGTGTAGATTGAACACCTTTGTAGACTGTCCATTTATCTTGCTCTGGAAATACATGTTCTATTAACTACCTCCATAGCTCTCCGTGTGTCAGGCCTCCATCTACCTCCAGCATATCCTGCCATTAGCTCTGGTCTACAGAGGACAGTCTCCAATAACTCTTAAAATGTCATTGCCTTCCTCCCAAGCATGGCTTTATTTCACTTTAGTAAATGGATTATTCTCTGTGACCTCCAATAGAATATGATTCTCTGCTGGTTTTCTTGGATTTATGTAGACTATCAACTTTAGCTTGCCCATTTTTAAGCTTCTTAATTTTTTGCTTTATTATTTGTTCTGATAGTTTTGATATTTCCACTTCACTTAGTATGAACCATCATTTTCCAAGCATCTTAGAGCCAATCTAACAATGTAATGGACCATTTCTGAAAGTTCTTGCCAGTATATTAAATCTTTTATGGATGATCCCATACTGAGATCCCATGTTCTCATCCAACTTTGTATTCTATCTTTCTTGTTACAGCACTCTCAAAATCCAGTCTCATATGTACTCTCCCAATTCTCACCCATATATGTTGCCTGGGTCCATCAATACCTTTGGTATCTATTGACTTCCTTTTCTTAGCAGGTCTAGCACTTTCCTAGACTAGCTATGTTGTGACCCAATCCTAGTTGTTTTTTAACAGCCAGGAGAGGAAGTGGAGTTATATCTTGAGAAAGCAATCTGTTGCCTTTCAGGTCAGAAACCTATCCTATGTCTCGAAACAAAGAGAGAATAAAGGAAATATTTCTGTAGCTTGGTGATTCTGAGGACTCTAGATATTCAGGATTCTTTAGTACATTTCCCCAGATGTACCCATTCCAACTCTCAGGGTCATATTCTCTCTTAATCTGTGCCCTGACCTTGGCATATTAGACCTACTGGCATTAAGAATTCAACCTGCTCTGGAGCAGATTCTTTTATAATAAGTCCTGGGTCTGACTCTCAGCTTTTTCTGCTCTCTAGCTAAAAGAAATGAGAGTCTCTGTATGGTGTCGAGGAGACTCACCAATCTTGCCACTGTCACTCATGTTGGTGATTAAACACTATCAGATTTTCACGCTTTTTCCCAATATGTCCATTAGCTGAGCAATAGCAATCTCATTCCATCATTCTTATAATTATTATTTTCCCCCAAACTATCAAAATCCTGAGATATTATACCTACCAGCACATTCCATTTGACCAGTAGCTCATCCTTGTTCACGACTGTAAACATTTTAAGAGTTCCAGTGCAAGTACATGCCAGGGGCTATGAGCACACTACCCACCTCTGGTGATGGGCTTCTTATTGCCACATGGTCAGTGGAGGATCTGGCTCTAAAAATCACATTTTTGAGTTTGCTTCCTAGGTGTACTCCCAGTACCAACTCTTTTAGGTTGGATTCCCCAGGAAGCAGACTCTGGGATTTGCATCCAGATTTATTGGGGAGCGCATTTACTGAGGAACCTCACCAGTGAGGGATGAGGGAGGCAAAATAGGGCAGAGGATAAAATTGAATTGTGATAAGTTGCAACAGAGGCCTCATCTGATGCTACAGAGATTTCTGAAACTGAGATAGCCTTTCAGAATTGTCTCAATTGAGTCAAGGGTATCAAGAGCTTTGTACCATAACTTTGACTACTTATTAAATCCAAGCAGCCCTCAAGGAAGTGTCTTAATATTGACTGAGCCTACTTCTTCCAGCCAGGGATAATTGCTAGAGATAAATTCAACTGGGAGCCATTGCCAGCAACACTCCTAATAGCTGAGGGAGTGAATACATTACTTCTGAGTATTTCATATTTGTTTCAAATAGAGGGTTACTAAAATAATGGTAAAAAGTATGAAACCAATGTATATTTAGACTTTTAAAAAAAGGGAAAAAAGAAAATATATAATCTTATAATATTTGTATCACAGGAAGTAAGTGTAAAGATGAAAGAACAGAAACACTAAGCCTTTGGGGCCAGTCCACCTTTAATGATTAATATTTCCCCTCCAGCTAAATTTGACTTTAAAGAAATCCCTGCCCACCATACTGGGTTTGAAGATCCAAAAGAGACAAGCACTGAGAATTTTATAATAACGCTATAATCAACTTTGGACAGAGGAAATTTTTCACAACTGACACCTCTGGCACTACGAATTCTGGGCTCTTAAGGAAACACAGGGGAGCAACTCTTATAATTTTATAACCACTTTTAAAGAATTTTGACTAGTTCTGTTTTGCCACTAGAGGCATCCTTTTTACATAAATATTAAAGGAAGCACGCGTTGAATCCAGATTGCTTGGGTTAAGATCCTAGCTGCTACCTACTAACTGGGTGACAAACAAGTTTCTAAATCTTTCTATGCCTCAGTTTCCTCATATGTGAAATATGTGGGAATGATAATAAACCCACCTCATGGGTTGATTGTGAAGATTAAAAGAGTCAAGTGTTTTGTATAGGGACTGACATCATTCAATCAATGATCATGGCCATACGTTTACACACACACACACACGCACGCACGCACGCACGCACGTGCACGTGTGCACACGCGCATTCACACATATGTAAACACAAATATAAAATTCCTAGAAGAAAGCATAAACAGTAATTTATTTGATATCAATGACACAAACATTTTTCAAGATATGTCTCCTCATGCAAGGGAAACAAAAGCAAATTAAACTGTTGGGACCACACCAAAACAAAAAGCTTTTGCATAATGAAAGAAACTATCAACAAAACAGAAAAGCAACCTACTGAATGGGAGAAGGTATTTGCAAATGATATATCTGATAAAAGGGTTAATATCTAAAGTATAAAAAAAATTTATATAATGCAACATCAAAAAAACAATCTAAAAGTGGGTGGAAGGGGATGACTGGGTGGTTCAGTAGTTTAAGCGTCAGACTCTTGACTTTCAATTTTGGCCAAGGTCATGATATCAGGGTCGTGCGATCAAGCCCTGGGTGGAGGAATCTGTCTTAGAGGGGAATCTGCTTGAGATTCTCATTCTCCTTTCCTTCTGCCTCCCCCCTAATACTCTCTCTCTCAAATAAATACATAAATCTTTTTTTAAAAATGGGTGAAGGATTTGAATAAACATTTGTCCAAAGAAGATATATAGATGGCCAACCAACACATGAAAAGATATTCAACATCACCAATCATCAGGGAAATGCAAATTGAAATCACAAGGAGATATTACCTCACACCTGTCAGAATGGCTAAAATAAAAAACAAAATAACAAGTGTTGGCAAGGATGTGGAGACAAATGAACCTTCATTTACTGTTGGTGGGAATGTAAATCAGGGTAGTCATTATGGAAAACAGTATGGAGGTCCTTCAAAAACTTAAAAATAGAATTACTATATGATCAAGTAATTCTACTACTGGTTATTTATTGCAAGAAAAAAACCACTAGTTAGAAAAATATATGCACCTCTATGTTTATTGCAGCATTGTTTATAATAGCAATGATACGGAAGCAACCAAGTAAAGTGTCCATTAACAGATGAATGGATGAAAAAGACATAGTGTGTGTGTGTACACATATGTATATATATATTACTCAGCCATTAAAAAGAAGGAAATCTTGTCATTGCAACACACATGGATGGACCTAGAGGTATAAAATGCTAAGTAAAATAATTCAGTCAGAGAAAGACAAATACCATATGATTTCACTCATATGTGGAATTTAAGAAACAAAACATAGGAACAAACAAAGAAAAATAATTAATTTAAAAAAAGGACTCTTAAATATAGAGCACAAACTCATAGTTGCCAGAAGGAAATGGGTGGTAAGATGAGGGAAATAGATAAAGCAGATTGAGAGTACACTTACTCATGATGAGCACTGAAAAATGCATAGAAGTGTTGAATCATTACATTGTACACCTGAAACTAATATAACACTGTGTGTTAATCATACTTGAATTTAAAAAAAGATCATGGTTATTATTTTATCACCTAAGTAGGTCCTTTGCTATCCCTTCACATGTCATTTTAATAATCTTACAATCTCTTAGCAGATTAGACATGCCATCATATCCTCTCTACTGTGTTAATCTTTACTGCATATTTTAATTTCACATATGGCTATTAGAGCAGACACAAAATTGGTGAGTGAGATTAAGCGTGGATTCTGTGTCAGAAATAACCTGTTTATGGCAGGACTGACACTGTAAGCCTAAACCCTTTATACAAAATAGGAAGTTGATTTCAGCCCTAATTTTGACATATTTTAGAGATTTTGGAGAACATGAGAATTATTTTGTATTTCTTTTTAGTTATTTATTTTGATAGAATATATATAGCATGAACACTGTCATTGTAACTTTTTTATAGAATTATCTAATCTTGGTAGAGTACAACAGGAATGTTTAATTTTTCTTCACTATTGCTTTCAACATATCTGATTTGATCTTACCTTCTTCATTTCTTGATGATATCTAAGGCAGACAGATCCCATAGCTTCCTGAGAACTTTCAATTAAAAGAAGTTTAGGAGTTATAAATTCCAGAACAGACCACAACTGACTTAAATCTTAATCCAGTTAAAAGCAACTCCCTTTCTTATCCCAACTCATGGTGACCTGGGCTTGTGGTCTTTCTTACATTAGTATAGAGTCTGTTCACTTACTCTTCTTCCCTCTTACCTGATATAAAAAAAATCTAAACCAATACCGTGAAGGAGAAAAGAAATCAGAACTGGGTATAAATTTCTTACATTTTACTTTTTACTTCTTTGGTCCTGTGATTTATTTTATTTTGGTTACCGCTGATAAGCTGGCTACAGCGACTCTGGAACTGACATCCAACAGTCGTATGTGGAGTATTTCATTCCTTAGAGAACGTGTGGGGACCTCAGCCTGGTTCTGTGATATCTGTGATGCCTTCGCTGACTGACATCTGGTTGTGCTTAACTCAGGTCCTTCATCTGGTGACTTTATTCCACCGCCTCTGAGTGCCGACCTTCTGCTGCCCCAGAAATCTCCCTTCATAAATGGGGAACTTCAACAAGGATTAATCCCTGCTCTGTCTCAGCAAATGGCTGGGAATGGCTATGTGTGGCTCCCTTTCTTGGGGCCCTGCAATCAGAATCTACTTCTGCTATGATTTTAACTTCAGTGTTATCCAAGTGAGGGTTAGAGACACGATGCTATGTCCACGTATGCTTCCAGACTCTCCAGGATACACGTAAAGCCATTGCAAAGTCTCTTCACTGCACTGTGTAGGCTCCATGCCCAGTGGGGAGTCTGCTTGAGGTTCTCTCTCTCTCTACCTCTGCCCCCTCCCCAACTCACACTCTCTAGAATAAATAAATCTTTAAAAAAAAGATCATACAGAGATGTGTATGTTGGTTCTTCTTTAGAGTGAGAATGTATGGCTTATAATATTGGTAATTTAACCAAAGTTCTAAGAGATAAAAAAAAGTCCAATTTATCTATAGAGGATGTTGGATAATTTACTTCATCTCTTTGTTTTCAGTTTTCTCCTTTGCAAAATGGAGAAGATAATAGCACTGACATACAGCACTGTGGTGAAGCTTAAAAAAGGTAACCCATGAAAAATCCATGGCTGTTTAGCACAGTTCTTAGTATACAGTAAGAGTTCAATGTTTGCTACCATCATATAATCTGGTGTACTTACTTAACTATAGATAAATACTGATGAGTGTATATTTATTCATTATTTTACACATATTTACCAAAACTTAACCACTGTAGGTAATTTGGGAAGGGTAATGAATAAAACAGAGAACACTCATGAAGCCTACATTCTAGTAGGGGGGCCAAATAACGGGCAACTGAGTGAGATATACAATGCGTTGGACAAAGATTAAAACTATGAAGAAAAATAAGGCAAGGAGAACAGACCAGGAATGTAGAGAAGTGCTGCTACTTTAAGGGATGGAAAGACTCACTGAGAACATGACATTTGAGCAGAGAACTGAGGTAGAGAATATTATTCAGCATGTTAACAGACAATGGGTTAATTAAATTCGGTCTTAAAATCTTTAAAAGTTTAGTACTATTTATAACTCAAACAGGTAACTAAGCCTTATATTCGGTGAAGAAAAATTACCTCAGTGCAGGTAGACTAATTCAGTTGTTCAGAGAAAATTTATACTGTGCATAAAAACTAGGTCATGGTCCAACCTGGAGATCCTCCTTTTTTTTTGCCTTTTAGCACATCTTGTGATTTTGTTGTTGTTGTTGTTGTTGAAGGCTAGATATGAGATAATAGAACCTGAGGTAAACAGGCTTTAATCTGAGGTTTTATGTTAGTCTGTCTAGGAGTTGGGCTGTGTTTAATGCCAGCAATAGCTAGCTATAGGTGACATCAGCTTCTGATTTTTCTAGTGTCCTCACTCCTTGTTGTCTTGGGTTTCCCTAAGACGTCCTCAGATGGAGTCTGCCCAGCGCAGCTCTTAACTGTAATCTACCATTATTGTGACAGCCCTGTTGGTGTGGTGGTAAGGTGTAGGGGAGGGAAAATGATCTATAATCTTATTTTTAAATCTCAGCTTTAACTCCTTTTTTCTGGAGTTAAGGAGGTAGATGACTTCTTTGAGCAAGAGAAGAATTTCCTCATTAACTATTATAATAGGATCAAGGATTCATGTGCAAAAGCTGACAAAATGACCCGATCTCATAAAAATGTTGCAGATGACTATATCCACACTGCAGCCTGCCTGCACAGCTTAGCTTTAGAAGAGCCCATGGTCATCAAAAAGTACCTATTGAAGGTTGCTGAGCTATTTGAAAAACTTAGGAAAGTAGAAAGTCGAGTCTCTTCCGACGAAGACTTAAAGCTGACAGAGCTGCTCCGGTACTACATGCTCAACATAGAGGCTGCTAAGGATCTCTTATACAGACGCACCAAAGCCCTCACTGACTATGAGAACTCAAACAAAGCCTTGGGTTTCCCTAAGACGTCCTCAGATGGAGTCTGCCCAGTGCAGCTCTTAACTGTAATCTACCGTTATTGTGACAGCCCTGTTGGTGTGGTGG
>CM053608.1:29971371-30137921 GCA_028646535.1 Procyon lotor
GGCTCTGCTAAAGTCTTTGCCCTAGAGAGTAGGCCTTTGTTATAGAGAATATGTTAGTCGTATTTTCTTTTTCAAAATGATTACTCTTCCTCCCCCTGCCAGAGCCACCATGGGATATATCTTGGCTCTTCACTGTGAAAACCTGGAAAATTCCCAGAAGTACAACCCATAAAAATGTAGGGTGAGATCTTACATTTTAAAAATAATTACTTATTGAAGTATGGCCTGCATACTGATAGACACAAGTCGCAAGTGTAAAGCTCAATAAATTTGCAGTAAGAGAAAATACCCGTGGAACTAGCAACTGGTTGAGAACTAGAATGTTGACAGTTACCCACAACCCTGCTAATGACCACAGCCAGTCATTCATTACCCTTACTGAGGCCACTATCCCAACTTCTAACAGCACAGATTAGTTATGTCTGTTTTTGAGCTTTATATAAGTAAAATCAAATAGAAGGAATTCTTTTGTGTCTGGCTTTATTCTAATCAATGTAGTGTTTGTTAGGTTAAGCTGTTTCCATATAGAAGTAGCTCATTCACCTTCATTGTACACATACAACATCATTTATTTGTCCATTCTAATGGGATGATCATTTGGATAGTTTTCTGGTTTTCTTTATTGCATATAATGCTGCTATGCCCTAGGGTACATTTCTTTTCATGAGTATATGTAGTCATTTCTGCTAAGCATATATCTAAATGTATATCTAGGACTGGAATATACCCGCTTGCCTTTAGTAGATATTGAGTGTCAAATACACTTGCAAAATGGCTGTTGCATTGTAAACTCTCCCAAGCAGTGTGTGTGAGTTTCCGACACTCCACATGCTCACCAATACTTGTTATCATCAGTCTTTTTCAATGTAGTCATTTTTGTGCCTGTGAGATGGAAAGAGCAGCCAGTAAGGTGTAAGACCCATCTTTTAATCATAATTGACATAATTGACATAATTGACAGTCTCCAAGTTTTGTCTCTTCAGTACCTTGATTTTTCAAAAGTTCTCTGGGTTCTTTGCTTTGCAATTGCCCTTGATTAAGCTCTGCATCCAGATTCTGGGTCTCTCACTATGTTCCAAAAATTGGCAAATGCCCTGAGGGAAATATCAGTTTTCCATCATGTGCGCATGTTTTTGTGTGGGTGGGGCTTGAAACAACATTAACGGTTTTATTATCTCTCAGTTTCTGTGGGTAAGAACTTGGAAAGGCTTCAGCTCAGGGGATTCCACGAAGTTGCAGACAGTGATGTGGAGCTGGAAGAGGGGAAGCTGGAAAGGCCGGGTACTGACTTGTCATGTAATTTTAGGTCTCCCTCCTCATGTAGTCTTTAGGCTTTCCATATAGACTCTTTCTGTGGTCTAGTTCTCACAGCATGGTGGCCTAGGGGTACTTGGACTACTTATGGAGTGGCCAAAGAACTTGGATCCTCAAGTTCTGTGTACCTGCAGTTCCCCAAACCTTCAAAATTACACATGCACACACACACGTACACACACACACACATTATAGACAGAAGTAGAAATAAAAGTCTCATGTGATGAGCTCTTACCCATTTGTTCCTAGGAAAACTTGCAGGGGCTTCTCTATAAGGAAAAGGACTTTCATGATTTTGTTTGTTTGCTTAGTTTCTTTAGAGAGAAAATTCTAGCCAACATAATCTTCACAGATTATATCTCTTTCACAAAAGAATCGATATAGAATAAGCTATTCTGATATTTGTAGTTTTCCAATTCTAAATAAAGTATCATGAATTCATGTTTATAGCTTCTGGTATATCCCATTTTCAGAAGTGTTGAGGACAGCACTTAAAATCCACGGTATACATCAAATACCCTGTGTTGATCTCCAATTTAGTAGAAAGGCAGATGGATAAATGTGTTGACATCATTTTGCCATCCACAAACATACCACTAAATGTATTTCTGAAAGTGTTGAAAAAAGCAGTGCATGCTGTCATTTTTCAGCATGTTTGTAAGTACTGTATTTGCGTTGAGTACCGATGGGGGAAAGAAATAAATAAATCTTTGTAAATGTGCTTTAGCCAGGACACTGTGGTTTGTTTGTTTTTTGGATTTTTGTTTTGTTTTGCTTTAAGCAAAAAAACATGAAAGCAGTTAGTTACTTTAGGGTCCCAACCCTCAAAGAAATAGTGAGTCAACAAAAACAGAAATAAGATGAATCATCAGGAGAAAAAAATGTTGAGAAACAGAATTATTTTTTGTTCTTTTGTGTTTTCATTTTTCTGAATAAATTCTTAAGAATTTAAACCAAAACGTCTACTCAAATGATAAAGGACTATTCTGAAATTTCTTTAAAAAAATCAAATGTCAGGGGACACCTGGGTGGCTCAGTCCATTAAGTGGCTGCCTTTGGCTCAGGTCATGATCCCAGTGTTCTGGGCAAGTCCTGGGTCAGGCTCCCTGCTCAGCGGGGAGCTTGTTCTCTCTCTCCCACTCCTCCTGCTTATCTTCACTCTCTTTCTATGTTTGTCTGTCAAAAAAATTTTTTAAATCTTTAAAAAAAAAAATCGAATGTCACACACTACTAGCATCAAACTCCTCACCCCATCCATATCCAGGATTTAGTTACAATTAAAAATATGCTATACTACAAAAATGAAAAAATAAAAATAATCTAAGTTTAGCTTCCAGAACCCAGGAAAAAATGGATCAAGTCCTGAAAAAGGAGATGTAGAAGTTGTGTCCTTTTTTTCCTTAATTAAAATGCAAAACGTCGGAAGCTTTCATATCAGTGATCTATAGAATATATTTTACTCTCCTCTTTACCCCACAGTGTGTATCTTTTCACCCTTTGCCCACAAGTACCTCTTTTCCTTTTAGAAAACAAAGTATTTGATAGTACTATTTTCTTTTCTGTGCCCATGTAGTTGGGTGAGCAGTATCATACTTTGAGGTGGCAGACTAAAGGGTAAAGGTTTACCTGTTAAAAGGTAAACAGCTGCCTGCCCTCATCAGGGACTCTTCTGACCTCTCCACGTTCAGGAATTCCCATGTGTCTAGCATTGGCCAGTCCTCTTCACTCCAGATCCCAGAGCTGGTCCTGGCCCCAAAGAGCATGCTCTGATACCCAGAATGCTCTGGCATTCTGTTAGACCCTAGGCCTGAGAATTGGTGTCTGAATTAGAGGGGTAGGCTGGAAGGATTGGGTGTTTCTTCCTACTGCCCAGGATAGGTGGGCCTTCAAAAGGGAAGCTCCCTCTCGTTCCCTTGAATTCAAGGCCCAAACTGTTTTGGGCTCCTAAGACTACAGCTTATTTTATTATAAGAAAGCAACGACCCTGCATATTACAGTGCCTACAGAAAAATAGTAATATTAAGGTAAGCATTTATAATATTGTTCCTTAACTTTAGCTTGTATGACAGGTGTTTCACAGGTATTATTTTTAACCCCACTTTACAGATGAGAGCATAGAGACACAGAAATGTTAAGTAAGTCATACAAGATCACATAAGGCAGAGAACTGTCCATAGTAAATACGTATATTTGACCCTTGAACAGCACAGAGTTTGAACTATGTGGGTCCATTTCCAAGTGGATTTTTTTTTTCAATAAATACAGGGCAGTGACGTAAATGTATTTTCTGTTCTTCACGATTTTCTTAGTAACATTTTCTTTTCTGTAGCTTACTGTATTGTAAGAATATGGCATATAATACATATAACATATCAAACATGTTAATTTACTGCTTATTTTATTGGCTAGGCTTCTGGTTAACAGCAGGCGTGAGTCGTTATATTTTTAGGGAGTCAGAAGTTATACGTGGATTTTTGACTGCCCTGGGGGTTGGCATCCCTAACTCCCCTGTTATTCAAGGGTCAACTGTACCATTGCTGATGATCAAGTTCATGGCAATGTGGTTGGATTATTCTGTTTCTCTTGCCACTCTGGTGGCTGCTACTTCAGATCCCTGGCCTGGGCAAAGCAGATAATTCCACCCCTCCAGAGATACTGCGTCAAGAGATCCCCAGGCGAAAGCTAGCCAAGGCTGTCAAGGTTACAGTTTTTTTGATGCATGTACTTCCCCAACCTGTTCTGAATCAGATCTCCCATTGTTTCCAGTTCACAGGTCAAAAACAAAAAAATTTTTTTTCCCTTTTCCAACATTTCAAGCACACTGCTTTTGTCTCTTGTGCTCATTTTATTCTAGGGGCTCCACTGTCCATGCCCGTGACTGAGCCTTAATCAACACTTTTCTTGCTAGTTCCAAGAGTTTCCTTAGTTTATGATGTCCTCACTAGATGGAATCCTAAAGATGATGCAGTGGGCAATTAGGAGTAACGATGTTGGTGATGATGATGAAGTTTTCCTGCTATGATACACTTTGGAATCAGACTTTGGTCCAAAGTATTTAGCATTTTAGGTATGCTAGTACTAGTCTATTTTGTCTGTTTAGAGCTTCAACAGGAATAAGCAAGCAGTCAAAGAATTTACCTAAGCAGTAATAATTGGATAAGAGGATTTGGAGTTTCTTCTGGTTGTGGAAAGAAAAGAGAACATTAGTTTGTAAGTTGCCAAACAGCTAAACAAAGTTCTTGCTGCTTCATATTTGCTGTGCACACCATTTGGTAAACATTTTCTAATGGCTCAAATCTTCCTTCTGAAGGACCCCTAGGAACCTTGACTGCTGTTTTCATTCCATGAGCATTGTTTGAGTGTCCACATATGTTAAAGATAGTGTTGGGAGACACAAACATGAGTGAGACAAAGTCTTTTCTTCCAAGGAGCACTTTCAATCTGCTTGGGTAATAATGTGTGAGTCTAAGGGTATAAGTTATCTATTATAAAAACATGCTTCTTCCCTCAACCAAATTTCATCTAACAAAATGAAAATGTAGGGGGCGCCTGGGTGGTTCAGTCATTATGCATCTGCCTTTGGCTCGGATCATGATCCCGGAGTCCTGGGATCGAGCCCCGCATTGGGCTCCCTGCTCAACGGGAAGCCTGCTTCTCCCACTACCATTCCCTCTGCTTGTGTTCCCTCTCTCGCTGTGTTTCTCTCTGTCAAATAAATAAAATCTTTAAAAAAAAAATGAAAATGTAAGTGGCAAAAGGCAAGATCTCTGGTTTTCAATGGCTAGTGAAAAAGCAAAAATGCTTTTAGGTTTAACAGCTAAAACATAGAAAAACATTGGGTTGCCAGATACAGCTGAATTTGAATTTCAGATAAAAAAACGAATATTTTTTTAAAATTTTTACTTGATAAATCTGGCAACCCAAATAAAGTAAGAATGTATATTAATTCCTGTTTATAGTAAATATTACTGGGTTTTTTTTTTTTTCAAGAAGGAATGACATAGCAACTAAAGAATGAAGGTTGAAATCAGACAGATGTGGACTGAAATTTGACTTTCTAAGTTTGTAGCTAGGGGGCAGTGGGAAAGTAATTTGTCTCTGAGCCTCAGTTTGCTTATAGAAATAGTAATAATTAAGATCAAAGGCTACCGAATGGCTCATTAATAATATAGAAAAATGACTAGCATGTAGTAGAGACTGTATTATTTGTACTTGCTAGTGGTAATAGTAATAATAGTAATAATAACTACATTTATTCCACATTACATACTAAGGACTCTACATGTATTATCCCACTGCATTCTCTCTACAACTTCTTGAAGTAGATAAAGAATTATGTTTTGTTTTGAAGATGAGACAGCTGAAGCACAGAAAGTCACACAGCCAATATATGTTCAAAATAGGATTTGAACCCATACTTAAACACGATGCCATAATGTCTCCCCCTGTGTATTATTTAGAAACAATTATTTTAGATAGACTAGCGTGATGCACAGCAATACAGCTCTTTGGTGGCTATTGAAGTTCAAAGATACTCAAAAGAACTGTAGTATGGGAGGCAGAAGCATAACTATGGGTCTGTTTCCCATCAAGGGCCAGAAGAACTAACATGAGAGAGTTTTTGGCCTTTTCAGTTAATCTTTGGATGGAGGTGTCTTTGCCACTGCTTCTGCTGATAATAACAGGAATAATAATAATAATAACAGCTAAAGCATATTGATCATTTACTATGGGGCCAGGCCATAGTAAATAAACACAGTCTAAGCATTGTCTAAATAAGTCTAAATAAAAGCATTGTAGTGCTTCTATTGTAGTGCATTAGTGCAATAGTCTAAAAAGCATTGTACGTGATTAATCTATTTAATCTTCACAAGATTTACAGATAAGGAAACTGAGGCTCAGATAATTTAAATCACACAGTGAAATTCACCTCTCTCTTTTATTTTAACAGTGAGCCCATTTTGACACCTCATTCCAGCCACACTTAACCATAAAAAGAAGTGAGGTGCCTGGGTGGCACAGTTGGTCAAACATCGAACTCTTAATTTCAGCTCAGGTCATGATCTCAGGGTGGTGGTGAGACTGCGCCTCAGGCTCCACACTGGGTATGAAACCTGCTTAAGATTCTCTCTCTCTTCCCCTCTCCTTCTGCCCCTCCCCTATCCTTTGTGTGTGTGTGCTCTCTCAAAAAAAAAAAAAACAAAAACAAAAAACAAAACCAGGTGTAACTCTTCTTATAGTGTGAATTAAAAACTCTTTGTAGGTTCCCAACACTCAATGTAGAAATGGTTGTTCTGGTCATCTATTGCTATTTAATAATTATTTCCCAAACTTAGTTCTTTCAAATAGCAATATATTATTTTTATCTTCTTGAGGATTGACAGACACAGTGGTAGATTGTTTATTAGGGTCACTCATGTTTGCAATCAGATGACCTGGGGCTGGGGTCAAGAAGATTCCTCACTCATGTCTGTCACCAGGGCTGGTTGGTCACCTCCCTCCATGTGGCCTCTGCATGTGGCCTCTCCCCACCCCTAGTCTGGGCTTCCTCATACCATGGTAGACTCAGGGGCATTGAACTTCTCACAAAGTGACTGACTTACCCCAGGACAAGCATTTTAAGAAATTGGAAGTAAGAGCCCCCAATCTTTTAAGTTCTGGCTCAAGAAATAATGAAGCAACCTTAATTCAGTTTGATTAATCATTCGAATAGGTCAAAATAGTTGCAAAACCTATTTGGATTCAAAAGGAACGGATATAGGGGCACCTGAGTGGCTCGGTGGGTTAAAGCCTCTGCCTTCGGTTAAAGCCAAAATGTCTTCGGCTCAGGTCATGATTTCAGGGTCCTGGGATCAAGCCCTGCCCGCATCGGCATCGGGCTCTCTGCTCAGCAGGGAGCCTGCTTCCTCCTCTCTCTCTGCCTGCTTCTCTGCCTCTTGTGATCTCTCTGTCAAATAAATAAATAAATAAAATCTTAAAAAAAAAAAAAAAAAGGAAGGGATATAGATCTTAGCTCTCAATTGGAAAGGGTCAAAAAATGTATAACCATCTTGAATCTACCACACTGGCATTCCTTAGTAAGTGTTGGATGGATGGGTGGATTAATGGATAGATCAATGAAAAAGATGTAGGCCAAAGAAAGCAGATGAATGAGAGGAAATGATGGGTAAAGATTAGAAATGAAAATATTTATAAAGAATATTACTATATAAGTTTAAAATTTCCTGGGATTATGCACCATAGTCTAGAAATTAAGATATAAAATATATAAGTAAAATATGCAATATATAGATACTTTAATCATTTTATATGAAACAGGCTCTTATTTTCCATAACACAAAATTGTAAATAATATAGCAGTTTTACAATTTCATTTGTTTGTTTCCCTAAATGCTGAAAGTGGTTCTAATCTTCAGTTTCCATCTTTTTTTGAGGACTTCTACATAGTAGGTAGAAGAATTCAATTATTGTATCCTCATGGCCATCATAACCAAAGCAAACTTCCTTTACTTCTTCTATCTTCATCAATACTCCTGTCTCAAACTCTCATCTGTCCCCATCTCAGAGAAATTGCTTTTTAAACTCACACAAATTATTTCAACTTTCTCACTGCTCTCTAGAGAGGAGTAGAGGGAAATATGGGACATGAACAGGGACATAATGAGAGAGTAAAAACCACCAGGACTTTAAATGTTAAAATCAACAAAATATGCAAAATGCCTTGAGGCAATGTAATATCACTGTCTCACAGAAGGCAGAAAATTACTAGGAGAAATTTAAATGATGTGCTGGAGAATGTCAACTGCATTCAGAATGGAGCTTTGGATTTTTATAGGAATTGAATACACATTTCAATCATTAAAATGAAACACTCTGAAATTGTTTCAGATTGAACTTTACCTAGGCCGAGAAAGAAATTACAATTAAATGTATCATGCTAAGTTTTGAATTTATGAAATCAGACATGGGGTTTTCTGTGGGGAAAAAAATGTAATGTTTGTGTCTAAAACCCTTTCCAGGGTGCCTGGCTAGCTCCGTGGGTTAAAGCCTCTGCCTTCGGCTCAGGTCATGATCTCAGGGTCCTGGGATCAAGCCCTGCATCGGGCTCTCTGCTCAGTGGGGAGCCTGCTTCCTCCTCTCTCTCTGCCTGCCTCTCTGCCAGAGAGAGATCTCTCTCTCTGTCCAATCAATCAATCAATCTTTAAAAAATAAATAAATAAATAAAAATAATACCCTTTCCATTCCTAGGGCCTCAAGGTTAGGGATCAAAATTATACTTCCATATCCACTTCGTTAAAACCCTATGGGGAAAGATGTGGATTTGACCCCTAGAGGGTGAGTTATAATCAGAAGCAAAGGCATATTAAATCCTTTTTATAATGATCTGTTTTTAGGTATATCTTCTTAATATCTCAGGACCATTCTGCTTCACTGTACCTTTACTGTTGGGGTTATAAGCTTGGCTTGGTCATCACATTCTGCTTTTCTGTTTCCAATCTTAGTACATTTGTTTTTTTTTTTTTTGTTTTTTTTTTTTTTTGCTTTGCCTCAGATACAGGTATCTGGGCTTCCAAACTAAATCCAATTTCTCATTGTCCCTTTAACTAATGATGTGAGTGAGACATCATTGAACTTGGACAATAACTAGTTGAGTGGCCCAATTAACAAGAGGGACCCAGACCCTTTCTGGGGCATCTCCTGAGACATTCACTCATGAACTGGGCTTCTGTGTGGCTCTGCTCAGAGATACACAAAATCTCAAAGACAAACAAGGAGCTACCAGGTGGATGACTTTCAAAGGCCTCTTCTAATTTTCAGTTTTCTCAAATACTATTTTGTTGTTGTTGTTGTTGTTGTTGTAGAGGCTTCCTGGCTATTCATTTCTAATTTACCTCAGTAGACAAAGTCACAACCACAGATTTCTTCAGGATAAGCCTCTTTCCATTTTGGATTTATCTGGGAGGCTGATGAGGAACAATGCTCTTAAGACTCAGGAATCCCTTTGTCTAACTGAAAGCCATTACCTTAAGGTCCTCTGAGGTACTTCTGTCTATCTGAAAGGAAGCACATTGCCTTAAGTCTTTCTGATAATCCTACAGTCATATTTTGGATTTGATCTTTGACGGGAGATCCTTTCTTATTTTGAGAAGCCTTTGCTAGCCAAAAAGACTATTTGGGGGATCTTTTCTAAATCCAACTCAAAATTTGCAGAATTTGTTTTTTAGTTCATCTCTTCTCTCATTTTTTGACAGGCAGCTTGAAGAAACCAAGCATCACTCTCATCATTCTGCCTGGAAATTTCCTTAGCCAGATCATCAAGTTCATTAAGTACATCTGCTATTTTCCATGTTACCTCAGATGACAGCTTTGCTCAACTTTCTGTCGCTACACGGATCTTCTTTCCTTACCCTTCTAATAATATGTTCCTTTCCCTTCTTCATGATTCCACAGACAAGCGTCTTGAGATCTTTTAAGATTCTGCTAAACTTTTGTCCAGGTCTTTAAGGTTAACAGTGTGGTTGTCAAGGCTCTTCTGATGTCTGCTTAGTCTTAAACCCAATGTCACATATTTTTGGGTTTTATTATGGCACCTACTTTCAGGTACCAAATTCTGTTCCATTTCTCTGTTTGTTGCATAATAATTTATGGATCCAAATTGACAATACTCATTGTATTACCTTTTGCAGTTTGGTGAGTCTGGGATTTGGGAAGGGCTTGATGGTGTAGTATTGGCTCAGAGCCTCATGCAGTTGTGGTCAGAGTGACTGAAGCTGGAACAGCTGAGGGCTACCTCTCTGTCTTCCTGCAGTATTTGAGCTTTCCCATTGGTATCCCTGTGTTCATTAGTTTGGGCTTCCTTATAGCATAATGCCCCTGTTATGCCCAGATTTTGAGATCCCCAAAGACCACTAAGGAGCCGAGTCTGATGCAAAAGCAAAGAGCCTTTATTCAAGCTAGCTCGAGCTCAGTCTCTCACACTCACCCACACACACCAATGCAGCAGTGTGATGTAGAGAAAGCGAGTTTCAAAAAGTGCAGCAGCTTTATAGGGGGCTTGGTAACAGTTGGTGGGGTGATGCTCGTGGCTTGTGCCAGTTGGCCACAGGTCAGTTGCGTAGTTGGCAAGATGTCCTTTCGCATTCTTTTTGGCTAACTCTAACTAATTCAAGGACGGGCTAGGCAATATTCTAACATTCTGTGGTTTTTCTCAGGAGCTGGTCATGTGGGGGTTATACACAAGATAGTGCGTGTAGCACAGAACAGAGTTGGCCTTGCGTTATACACAAGATAGTGGGTGTAGCACAAAACAGAGTTGGCCTTGCTCTGTTCTTTCAGCCCCAGGGTACTTGGACTGCCTCTGTGGTAGTTGAGGGAGCCAACCTGAGAGTTTGAGCAATCAAGAAAGAAGATGAATTGCCTTTAATCATCTATCCTTAAAATTTACACAGCATGGTATCTACCACACTCAGTTGGTTTCAAGAGAGTCATAAGTCCATTCCGACACAAGGGGGGAAATGTATTCATCTTTTGAAGGAGAAGGGAAAGGGTATAAAGACATAGTTGTATTTTGTATACCTATGATTAGCACAAAAAGATTTTGCCTTTGGCATGCAAAGACAGAGATGATGGACCTATTGGAAACCAATAGGTGGACCTATAGGCCAGGGTCCTCTGAGATAAAAGCTCCTCGGCTACCTAGGAATAAAGTTAGAGACAATTACTCCTTTTGTGTATGGTAAAATATGCACAATGTAACATTTATGTAACATGTATGTTACATGACATGTAACAAAATCACAATGTTGCACATTAGCTATATTCACAATGTTGTGTAACCATCACCACTCTTCAACAGAGGTCATGGCTTTTGGGGAAAGACCAGGTTCAGGAAGATCTAAACTAAACTATTCAATGATAAGAAAGAAACCATGGCTTTGAAAGAACTATGCTAAAATAAGAAGGAGGAGATTTGAGGTTGCTGACCTGGGCTAAGCAAAAGGGTTGAGGAGAGCTTAATCGTTTACTTTATGCATGATTCAGAACCCAGTAATGTTCTCATTACTGAGAACAACCACCATGGCAGGGGCTGGGTTTTATAGAAGCCTTTAAGTAGTCACAAAAATAAAGTAAATATGACCATATCTTACTTTAATTTTGTATAACTTACCCTACCGGTTACTTTGAGTTAAAGATGAGCATCCTAAGCTTTAAAAACTAGAGAAAGTTGACTTCGATTTTAACTTCCAGTTTAATATATTCTTAGCAATTGTATTCACTAGAGGGGGGTGGGTTATTTCATTTCTGACTCCCAGAACTCAGACATTAGAACAGATAAGGAAAGTGACAAACCTGTTTTCATTCTAGTATTATTATAACTCTTTGCTGTCAGGAAAGCCAGGCTGTTTTGCTTCCCTTCTGTAGAAAATTGTCAGTTGATAGGCAAAACTTCAAGAATAATTAAAGAAATAAAGTATGTATACTCTCTTGGGAAAATCAATCTTTTGCAAATGTATTTAAATGAATTCAGTATCCTTTACTTTTAATAGTGCTTATCTGGGTGAAAACATTTATTTTAGATTTTATTATGGCACCCAGAAAACTATGATGCCTCTTTAAAAATAAATTATAGTGTAAAAGTCACAGAGGAAGCTGATTGAAAAGAAAAAATCTCAGGAACATTCCCTGCGTATCTCCCGCTGTCTTATGTGCGCTTAAAGTATGCCAAATAAATCTCAAAACACTTCCTGTTACCTGAGACCAACCTGAAGTGTCTCAGTAAATGTTTAATGCATTCCTATCTCTTATTCAACACGCCAGGAGGAAAGAGATTTGTTTCTGGCAGAGGTTGGCTTTGGCAAATGGCACCGGTTAATTCAGCAGGTGCTGTTGCATCTATGTAAATTGGGGAGGTGTGACAGCTGCCCAGAAATACTGGCCATTGTCTTTGGGAAACCAGACTTTGACTCCTACATTCGATTGCAAATGAATGTCAGTTCGTTTCTTCCCCTCACTTCCTCCTCCACAAAGACACTAAAAGATTGTTTTTATCAATGTAAATATCTTGCTCTGCAAATGCTCAAGGCCATGGTGTTCTTGTTTAGAACTGGAGATGGGGTGGCCAACCTGTCTGGAGGACTGACTAGGGAAGCGTGATACTAATAGCTCTAGTACCATCAAAAGGTTCGCCATGTACTGGTGCACTCCTGGATGTCATGCATGTGCAATATATCACTTTACTTTTACAACAATATTCCTTGGATAATATGATTACTATCTTGCTATAAAGACAAGAAAGCCAAGACTTGGAGAGTTTAAATGACTTGCTTACAGTCTGCTTAATGAGGCACCTGGAGGGACCATACTATGTGACTTCTTAGTCAATGACTCCACCTACTACACTATTTTGGAAAAGCAGCAGACAGGTAGAAGGAGGGGCATATATGGGCCTTCATGCATCTATTCATTCAAACTCAGCTAATACCTGTTCACTTGGTGCAATTTCCTGGTCAGTAAAACATGGAAGGAGTTAGATTTGCATGGCTGATTTTAGTTGCTCTCAAGGCTGAGAGTTCAGTGTGGTAGAAATTGCTCAAAACCATAAGTTGGAAGACTGGAATTGCAGTTCCACCTCTATAACAAACTAGCTGAGTGAACGTGGGAGGGTTACTTAGACTTTTATGACATGCAGAGAAAATAAAAACGAAAGATGGGGAGAGAACACTTTAAGTTCCAGATGGCTTTTTGATTTGTGGTTCTGGTTTTCACCTGATCCCCAGCTGCAAGCCTGTCTTTAAACAATTCTGAAACCTTGTAATAATTTTACTCTTCAGATTAATCTAACTGGAATTGGTGGCTGTTACTTTCAGCTAACACAGCAGGAAATATCAAGTCTGGTCCAATCTGGGTTTAACCACATGAAGATTTAAGAGCTCCACCCCCTTTGTAGACACACAAGGTTCACAAATGGAGCATTCTGAAGACTCAAAGTTTATATTTACATTGACAAGGTTTATATTTACATTGGTCTTCTTTGCTGCTGGTGGGGGTGAAGGGCCCTTCATGGCTCCCTTCTTTCCTGCAGAACACTGGAACACTTAGGCTACTCCAATGCCCTTACACAGATAATGATCCTTAACATCAGTATCTGATCAAACATACAGCTTTTTGTGGAATAATCCCTTTCTTTTAAGACATCTGAGAGCCACAGTTATCACTGGTCATATTTATACTCTCAGGGTTTTCTTCTTTGAGGTAGCCAATTAAGGAGATTTAGTCTAGAAAAAAAAATTCTCTAAAAAAAATTTACTGTTACCAGCAGACTCAGATTGATAATTCTCTTCTTCCTTTAGGATTAAAATGCCCATCTCAAGGAATATGTTTTAGATAGGTTTGTTTGTTTGTTCATTTACTTTTAATGGTGGGAGACTGTCCTTTGGAGTCTCAAGCACCAGTTTGGAATTAATGAAGAGGCACTCTCTATATTGGGCTTAGGGCCTATCCAAGAAACTGCCTTCTAATGTTAGCCCAGCCATTAAACATGATCTTAAAAATCAATACCAAATCTTGCAATAAGGACCTTAACTTAACTAGTAGTTAACCACTAGTAGTGGTTAGGTTTCTCCAGATATCAGTGAGATAAACTGACTCATGCTGACTTACACAGAAAGAGAAAATTTTTTCAGAAATAATTATGACATCTCATGAAATCCAAGGAAATGTTGAACCATTAGGCCTTTTGTATGTGGAAACCAGCAAAGACAAATCCCGGAGACAGAGATTAATGGCTAGTTCTTTAAAAATTCTCACTTTAATGACAACTTCCAATTCCGGCATGTCTTCTAGTTCAAATTCTACATTTCTAGTGAAGAGACTCTCATTGACTGAGCTTCTCTAGGTGTTGGTCCCTCTTCAATCAATTGTGCTCCACAGAGATCATAACAACATGGCTGGGGGGGGGGGGTCCTCTGCTATTCATTCCAAGAGAAAGGGAATGATGAGCAGGGTTGGGCAGATAGATAAAAAAGAACTGAACCGATGTTCACCCTGTGGAACTGACTCAGGGAAGCGTCTTAAAACTGCTGATTTGGGGATTAATGTGAAAGACTAGGTATAGTACTGATACATTCCCAATTCTACCATTTGGTTCTGGGCCACTGTAGTATTTGATCAATTCTGTATACGTTATCCTTCTAATAAATTTCACCTTTTTATTTTAATTATCATTCTTACATGTTGTTAACAACTAAAGGACTCTAAATGATACAGAGGTTGTTACCAGAGGAGGCTGTTACATGTTACAGTCCAAAAATGTAACTGGAGGACTGACTCCATTCTGCTCTCTTGACTTTAACTTCCAGACCATTTCTGAGATAGTTCTGGGGAGGGCTTGGAAACTATCCCACTTTTGTAACCCTTCTTCTATAGTGTGTGAGATTTGGGATTATAAATACTTTGTCATTTGCCAGGCTTTGTTTTTGCTAGAAATACAACCCTTTAAGATTTTTCCATTGTTTATGTCTGTTTCCATTTCTTGGACCAGAGGTGGACTAGATTTCAAAACAAGTGGTATTGAAGAATCAAATCCTTCAATTCTAGTCCTGGCCTGGGAGTCTCTGTTTCTTATCAGTGGCTTTGAGACTAGGTGTTCTGACTTGTCCATCAATTTAATGGCCTCCATCTTACCCTGTGCCATGTGGCAATCTGAAACAATTGCCTGATAGTGTGTTACTTAAGGTCCTTGGCAACAAGCAACAGAAATTAACTGCTTTAAGTAAAGAGAAGATTTATTTTAAGCAGCAGATTAAAGAGTTCACTGATTCTACCGGAAGGTGAAAGAGTAAGGTTTAGAATCTAACATTGCAGCAGGTAGGAATTAGTTATTTTGTCCAAATCACTGAAATGAATGAAGGCCATCCATTTTATCTTTCTTATTCCATTTGTCTTATTGCTCTCAACATTTAAGTTTCTCATAGAGTGGATATGGTTCTAGCTTTGGTCATCCTTCTAACTCCTTCCCTAGGCTTATTTTTTTCAATAAAGGAATTTAATTACAATGTAAAACAATATAGATATTCTTTCTAAGACTTTCAGTTTCAAAATATAAAATAATTTTTAAAATTAAGCAAAGATGGGGCTGATTTTCTGAGTCTTTCTAGATGTCCGTTTCACATAAAATAGGAACTTCTGCACTCCATTTTAAATCCTGGGGGAAAAGTTTACCCATTTTTCTTCCCTAGTCGCTCTTCCTATAAAAGAAGTTCATTTTTGGTAAGAGTGGGATAAAGATTCATGTGTGGTTTTGCCTGACTCTCCTACTCTATCTGTCTCTCCCTCCTGCCCCCAGTCAAATCACTCTACCTTTCTCTGCCTTGCATTTAATTTGTAAGTATAACTAAGTCAGGGCCTGAGGCCTGTTTTTTAGAGATAGGCCTGAAAGTCTGACTTGCGAAGGAGGCTGTGAATTTTCCTAAATTTAGAATCCAAAACTTCAGCTCTCTTAACTGGCAATTCCAAACTTTAGACTTGGTGGAAGGTGATTGGAGGCTCTACTTTTAGTCTTCTAGTTAATAATAGTCACAGATATGTTCTCTAGGCCAGCTATACCAAAAGAAACAAACAACAACAAATAAATACTAGTGTCATAATATCTATTTTCAGTTTTGTTTGTTTCCTAAAGGAAAATATGATAAACCCCATTCTGCACTCCAACTAAAGCTTTAAAAGGTTTTTCTGTGGTTCTTCTGAAAGTATATTTCCCATAAAAATGACAAAAATGGATCCATCAGTAAGGTACTACGATAGTGGGACTTCAATATATGTAAAATTAAAGTAACGTGAAGTTGAAAATAAAAGCCTGAGGAAGAAATGTAACCAAGGAAGTCAAAGATTTATACAATGAAAACTAAAACTAGTTGACAAAAGGAATCAAAGAACATACACATAAATGGAAAGATAGCCTGTGTTCATGGATTAGAAGAATTAATATTGTGAGAATGCTCATTCTACCCAAAGCAATCTACAAATTTAGTGAAATCCCTGTCAAAACTCCAATGGAATTTTTCACAGAAATAGAAAAAACAAGCTCGCATTTATGGAATCACCTAACACTCCAAATTGCAAAAGGCATCTTGAACAAAAAGAATAAAGCTAGAGGCATTACATTTCCTGATTTCATTTTTTTTAAGATTTTATTTATTTATTTGACAGAGAGAGAGAGATCACAAGTAGGCAGAGAGGGAGGCAGAGAGAGAAGGGGGAAGCAGGCTCCTTGCTGGGCTCCATCCCAGGACCCTGAGATCATGACCTGAGCCGAAGGCAGAAGCTTTAACCCACTGAGCCACTCAGGCGCCCCTACACTTCCTGATTTCAAATTATATTACAAAGTTATAGTAAGCAAAAAAGTGTAGAATTGGTATAAAAAGACACATGTACCAAAGGAACAGAACAGAGAACTCAGAAATTAACCCAGACACATCCAGGCAATTGATTTGTGACAAAGGATTGAAGAATACACAATAGGGAAAGGGTAGTCTCTTCAATAAATGGTGTGGGGAAAATTGGATGTCCACATGCAAAGGAGTTAAATTGGACCCTTATCTTGCACAGAAATCAACTCACAATGAATTAAAGACTTAAACATAAGATCTGAATTATTACACTCATAAAGGGAATATAGGGTAAAACCTACTAGATATTGGTCTCGGTAATGATGCTGTGGATCTGACACCAAAAACACAAACAACAAAAGGAAAATAAGTAAGTGGCACTACATAAAACTAAAAAGTTTCTGCACAGCAAAAGAATCATAACAAAATGAAAATGGAACCTACCAAATGGGAGAAAATATTTGCACATTGTTCTTGGATAAGGGATAATAACCCCATATGTATATATATATAAGGAAATCAAACAACCCAATAGCAAGAAACCAGAAAGCTCAATTTAAAAACGGGTAAATGAGGGGCATCTTGGTGGTTCAGTCAGTTAAACATCTGACTCTTGATTTTGGCTCAGGTCATGATCTCAGGGTCATAAGACCGAGACCTGTGCCCAGCTGGATGCTGGGTGTGGAGCCTGCTTGAGATTCTCTCTCTCTCTCCTCCTTACCCATCCCTCCTCTCTCTAAAAATAAATAAATAAATATGTCTAAAAAAAGAGAGTCAAATGAAGGGCACCTGGCTGGCTCAGTTAGTAAAGCATTCAACTATTGAACTCCGGGTCCTCAGTTCAAGCCCCACATTGGGTGGAGAGCTTACTTAAAAAAAATAATAATAAAAATAAAATAAAAATAAAAATCTGTAAATGAATGAATGGTTATTTTCCCAAAGGAAACACACAAATGCACAACAGGTGTCTGAAAAGATGTTCAACATCATTAGTCATCAGAAAATGCAAATGGAGACCACAAGGAAATATCACCTCAAACCTATTAGAATGAGTATTATGAAAAAAATCAAAAGGTACCAAGTGCTGGTGAGGATATGGAGAAAAGGGACCCTTTGTGCTTTGTTGGTGACAATGTAAATTGGCACAAGAATTATGGAAAACAGTATATATGTTCCTCAAAAAAATTACAATTACCACATGATCCAGCAATCTCAGTTCTGGGTGTATATGCAAAGGAATTAGAAATAAGATCTCGAAGAAGTATTTGCACTCTTATGTTCATTGCAGCATCATCCACAATAGTCAAGATATGGCAACAACTTAAGCGTCTACTGATGGGTGAGTGGATAAAAAAATGTGAGATATATCTCACTTATCTCAAAAAAGAAAATTCCTGCCATTTATGACACCAGAGATGAATCTGGAATATATTATGCTAAGTAAAATAAGCCAGACACAGAAAGATAAATATCACATAATCTCACTTATATGTGGAGTCTAAAGAAAAAAAGTTGAAGTCATTATAATAGAGAGTAGAATGTTGGTTACTAGGGCCTGGGGGGTGGCAGAAAAGGGGAGATATTGATCAAAAAGTGCAAATTTTCAGTTATAAAATGAATAAGTTCTAGTGATCTAATGTATAGCAAATCTATGGTTAATAATAATGTTATTATAATGTTATTATAATAATTATATATGTTATAATGTCATAATAATTATAATGTTATTATTAACATTATTTCTTTCAAATACTAAGATATTTGCTAAGAAAGTATATTTCCAGTATTCTCATCACACACACAAGAAGGTAATTATTTGAGGTGATGGATATGTTTGTGATTGTATTAATCACTACATTAATCATTTAACAATGTATTCATTTATCAAAACCTCACATCGTACAACTTCAAATTGTATTTCTCAACCATACCTCAGTAAAGCTGGAAAAAATATGTAGCTGATTCTAAAAATAACCCAATACCAAAAACTAGCAATTAGTTAGGTTCAACGGTAATATATAAAGAAAGTCAAAGTCAGTTGCTCTTCTGATAACCAAACTATGTGCATTTATAAAATATTATACTTGGAATTTTATTTACAGTACTACTTTACTTCTAACAAAATAGGACTTTGTAGAGGTCATACAGTTATGTTTTGAGGTTCTTTTTATTCCTTAAACTCTATCATTATGTGAAATAATACATAGCGTAAGGGATTCATGCTGTAGAGATTTACAAAGTGACAAGAAAAAAGAATACACATTTTTCATAGTATCTTCACAGATAGGCCTTTATAGGAATAGCTGTATAAGACTTAGCCTCTACCATTTCTCTGTACTGTTCAGGAAGGAGTTTGAGAGCAATATTTCCTCTAGATTAAGTCCAAGGAGATAACACCGTCCTTGATTGTCATTACCAATTCAATAGCAGTAGTCTAGGAATATAGTACATGTGACTGACTTCTAAGGTATGGGCTATAAAATCTTACTCAGGAGGAAAATATTTAGCGTCTTTATGTGGTCAATATTTACTTCAAATGCAGAGTAAATGATGCTTTGGGGATTAAAAACCTAAATTTATAGTCCTACTTCAACAGAAAAGTCTCTCGGTCAGACAAATGCCCTAGCCTTGGCCCATGTCCAGGTGTGGTCATGACTACTCTGTTATCTTGAGGAAAAGAAGAGGAGAGTGGAGGCAGAACTTAACCTGGATCAGCTTCAAATTATTCAATTAAATAGAACAAATATGTGAAAGCCATTCATTTGTTCTTTTAGAAAATATTCTTAGCACAGTGCTTGGAGCTATGAAGTGCATGCAGTTGAATTAGACACGGAGCTTTCCCTTTAGAATTTTAAATCCAGAAACAGAGAAAAGTTTACAAAAGGCCATGTAGTAAGAGATGGTCGTTTACTGAGACTTCTATGAAAGAATTGAGTTTTTTGAAAATACTTTAAAGATCAAAAAAGGTTTCACGGAGGTAAAAGAATTCTAGTGAGAACTTAAATGATGAATGGAGGAGACACTGTTTTTTCCATATCCAGTAGCTGTTTGCCTCTCTCTGAGGAATCAGCTCTTACTTCGCTGTCTATCCAGTTGTTTTAAGTCCAGTGTCAGAAGGGGGCTGTGACCTGACCCGGCCAGACAGAGCCCTGCAGTCCTGTGGTCCCTGAGGTTGTTCAGGGCTGGATGCGTCACCCAGTCGGACTGCTAAGAAACACATACAACAGCCATCTTTCCCCATTATATGAGGGATACATTCCTAAAGGATGAGGTTCACATTGTTTAAACGGAGGGTTTCATACAGAAACCCCGGAGAGGCCAGATCCTGGAGGCCTTAACTTCCATACTAAATGGATTGGACTTTGTGAGACAAAAAAATTATTTTTGTGTGAAAGGTTCTGCTCTAGAGTATCAGAAGGCATATGACATTTGTCATAATTTCGGGAAGATCATAGCTTTTCATTTTTGCATTTGCTTAGAGCTTTTAAATGTTTTTCAGTTATATATTGTGTCTACTAATAATTCAACGTAGACCATAGAAGCAAGTCATAGTCTAGAGGTCAAAGTTTTCTCCAAGAAGGGTTCCAGTTTCCAGTGAGAACTTCTCAAACCAGTCCTGGACATAAGGGATTCTGAGTCTAAGATGATATGGAAAACTGGAATGATAAGATGACTTTCTTCAACCTTGTTAAGCTAAGCACATGCTTTAGGATTTGAGTATGGCATCCAAAGGAAGGTGAGATGGTGTGGATAAGCTTTGTCCATGGCTATTAAGCTCATGATATTTTCTGAGAAAATATCAGATTGTCCATTGCTCACAAACAAGCAAACATTGGTCTGGCAGCTCCCTGAGTAAAGAGATCATGACCTGTTTAGGGGTAGCAGAATCTCTAACAACTAGTTCAGTGCCTGGCATATGGTACAAATACAATAGACCTCTATCAAGTAAATGAATAAGTGAGTACATCGCTTTGGTTATTTCAGCTTTATAATTTTAAATACATAACTAAGTACATAAGCATATGTACTTATTTGATAAGTTTAGTAAATTAAAATAAAAATAATATTAATAATAATGAACACCTGCTCAGCCTAAGGAATCGACCACTGCCTTTGAGTTCCCTGAACACATCTCTTTCCTTCTTTTCCGCAATATTTGTAGTATCCTGATTTTTGTGTCTCTTATTTCTTTGTTTGTAATACTACGTATTAATTGAAATCTAAATTTGCATTAAATGTAATTAAATTTGTATTATTTTGTGGCCTCTTGTATTCTTGCATTTGAAATGCACTCATGTTCATGTGTACATTTGTATATAATTTGTTTTTCACTCTGCGGAATACCCCAATGCAGGAGTAGGTACTGATGTACTTATTCATTCTACTATTATTTTGGATTATTTTAGTTTTTTTATTTCCCATACATACTCATATGTTAACATTTATTTAAATACTTCCATACAGCAAAACATAATTATTAATTTGTAATTTATTTATTTATTTTAAAGATTTTATTTATTTATTTGAGAGAGAGAGAGAAATCACAAGTAGGCAGAGAGGCAGGCAGAGGGAGAGGGGCAAGCAGGCTCCCTGCTGAGCAGAGATCTCAATGTGGGGCTCAATCCCAGGACCTTGACACCATGACCCAAGCCAAAGGCAGAGGCTTTAACCCACTGAGCTGCCCAGCCACCCCGGGAAAACCATTCTTAACTCAAGTCCCTGGGTTGGGTGCCCCACTGTGTGTTCTCATAGAGTAGCCTGTTCATCTCTATGGAGAACTTTGTAAGTTAGATTATGATTCTTAAGCTGGTCTGCTAAGATGTAACCTTATTTAAGGGCTATTTATATTCTCAGTGCCTTTCATAATGACAGATGCAGAGGAAGGTTCAACAAATGTGGAAAAAAACAATTAAACATGAGAGTTAGAAAAAAGCATAACCACAATGATGAACCTACTTGGGAAGAAATGCGAGCCCTGCATTGAGCTTCATTCAGAAGGTGAATTAGAATGCTAGAAGGCTGGCACTTTGAAAATGAGACCCTGATGAAGGGACACACTCACAGGTTGTGAGATACCTATACAGAGTAGCTGGAGAAGGGAGAGGTTTTGATTCAGCAATCCTTTTAAAGGTATGCCTATGTGGATTTTGACGAGATAAATAGTTTTATAGCAGGTTTTAATTTTCTTTCTGGACTATTAAAATAGTTTCCAGGGATGCCTGGGTGGCTCAGTTGGTTAGGCAGCTGCCTTCGGCTCAGGTCATGATCCCCGGGTCCTGGGATCGAGTCCCACATCAGGCTCCTTGCTCAGCAGGGAGCCTGCTTCTCCCTCTGCCTCTGCCTGCCTCTCTGCCTGCTTGTGCTCTCTCTCTCTCTCTCTCTGACAAATGAGTAAATAAAACTTAAAAAAAAAATAGTTTTTGGATCATTAAAATAATTCATACTTATAAATTAAGTATGTACATAATTATACTAAATTATAAATTACACTGAATTATAAATTAAGATTGAACATAATTCTATCTCCAGTTGGAGATGGAAGAACAAGGTGATCAAAGCACTGCAAATAAGAAGCCATATGTAGCACTAGGAACACTTACATTGAGTATACTATGAATTTGCCTATCAAACACCAATTTCTCCTTTTGTTGGTAATAGCATAGTGATTTTCCTTTGAGACTCATCCTCTCTTAACTCTATTATTGTGATTTAGCAGAGATAACAGGGATAATTCAAAAATATATGAATTTGACTTGGGCAACTAGCATATTTCATTTCCTCAGTCACAAAGACTGGTTGAGAGATGAACATGTAACCCAATGTGAATCAATTCCAGTTTATCCTGGGATTTTTCCTGGTATAACTAAGAGAAAGGAGTACTCCTTCCATTGCACTTGGGTCAATGAAGATATAAGTCTTGAGTTGCCAGGTGTTGCCAAGGCAACATGACCTTCCTGAAATGCAACCCATGCATAAGAAATCTGAACCTGATGCTCTCATGATGTAGATCGCCCAGAATCAGTTTATCCTGTAGTTAGAATTGCTTCTTAATGCATCGGTGACTTGAAACAATAAATTCCACATTAGAGAGCAATTCCTATTTTCTAGGAAAGGCTTAATTTTTTATTTAATATTTCAGAAATAAATAATGAGGAGAATGTTTCAGAAAATTAAGAGATTTAGATACCAGTCAAAATGATACATCTCTAAGTTTAGTCTCTACTCGAAAAATATTATGTCATATTCACATATTCAAATATTGGTTTTAAATCCCTGTTTTGTAGTTTATGTAGTGAGTTTTTGTTTGCTTGTTTGTTTTTTGTGTTCAGCTAGTTGTGCTCACATTTTAGGAAAATAGGTACTGAGTGTTTAACAAAGGAATGAACATCTTGAGCAAAACTTGTTTTTAGTTTTTCTTTTTTTTTGTTTTTTTCCTCAACATTACTTCTCTTAAGGCAGATATGATTGGCAACGATGGGATGGTGACTAACTGTAACTCCACTGTTTCCTATTAGGTTGGCTAATGGGCAAGGCCATCTCTGTTTTTTGGTAAAATCACTGAGGGGCAAGCTCAGTGTTTGAACAGAGATTTTTCTCTACAGGAAATTTCCAAGCATGTTTGAGTTATTGGACTAATGTGAAATGCATCTTTCTGAGAGAGATGCCCTCAAATACTGGTGATGCTTACTTGAGAACAAAAGCTTTCAGTTACAAGTATTTATTCCTACTTTTCCTAAAAGAAGGGACCAAATGTCACATATAGGTTGTGGCCACAAGTTGTGTGGAGCACACTACTTGGGTTGAGCTCCTGTCACTTGCAATCTATTTATTGCAACAGAGACTCCAGATAATAACCACTGAAGAATAAACTGCTAAAGTTTTGTTGTTTGAGGTATAGTTGACAAAAAAATGTTATGTTCATTTCAAAGAAGTGTTTTAATGAAGGGAGGAATTTGGTCAGATTACTACCTTAAAAAGGTCAAGTGGATTTCACAGCGAAGAAGGAGGTTTTAAGAACTAAGAGCTTTTGCCCTCACGTAGGCAACAGATGGTGGTGGTCTTCGTTACAGAGGTGCCGGTGGTCTTGGGGAGAGGTCAGAGAGTTGAGAAACATCCTAGTGATAGACCTGGATTTCCTCACTGATTGTTTGATAGAGGGTACGAGAGAGAGAAAAATGTCCTTAATAAGACCCAGGATTCGGACTTCAACCTCTGGATGGAGGTTGTTGCTATTTTCTGAGATAGAGAGTATTGGAGGGGAAGTGGAGAAAGTGGAGGAAGCAGAAGAAATGAACCATTCAATTTTGAGCATGTTGAATATGAAATTTGAAAAATATCCAGAAGGTCTGATACAGGTCTGGATCTCAGTAAAGAATTAGGGCCAGAGATACAGACTTAGAAGCCATCACTCTTCTGATACAGGTCAGAGGTCATAATGGACAGCCCTTTGATTGATTAATTTTTGGTTAGCATTTCCTTTTCTGAGAATGAGTTGCAAATTTTTAGTAAAAAGATCAGGCAATTTCACATAAAAATATTAATTTGGCCATCACTTTTAGAAATGAGAATTAGTTGCAAGCACATAAAGGTGATTTCATAAGAAAAACATCATTTCTGATTTTTTTGAAAATTTTGTAAAGCCAGGACCGTTGGCCTTATATTTTTTCCTGACAACAACTGGCTAGAGATGGGATAGCGTATTCTCCATGGGGCCCTTTGTCCAAGAAAATTTGTTTTTTAAACTTGGCCCTTTTGGTGCTTCATATTACCTCATACTTTGCATTTAAGGTAGAAATTGCAGTTGAATATCCAAAATAAATGTGAGCAAGAATACAATATTTAAAAAGCAGAGAAAAAGGAAACTGCAAATTCGACCTAGATGGGACAAGTAGAAAAATAGAATGAAAACTGAGGGAAACCAAGTAAAGAGCATGGTCATGAGTATAAAGGTAAGATAAAGAATAAAAATGTCCACAAGATGTAATATAAAGAGGGATAGAATAATAGGTAGCTTAGGTGAAAACCGTGAAATGAAGGTATTAGAAATTATAGAATTAAAAAATT
This sequence comes from Procyon lotor, assembly GCA_028646535.1. NCBI lineage: Eukaryota > Metazoa > Chordata > Mammalia > Carnivora > Procyonidae > Procyon > Procyon lotor. The sequence continues at coordinate 29,996,136 of CM053608.1, forward strand.
AATCTTTATTTATTCAAAAGAAAACAGTATTTCATTGACTTCTAATCTTTTTAATTTTTTAAAAATAAAAGCACTCAAGCTTATTAAAAATATAAAATTTAGTACCTATTCTAGACTTTGTGTTCTATGCTGCTTCTCCTTTATCCTTAATTTTTCACATTATGTTGTTGGCAAGTTTCTTATGTCAACAATTTTCTTTGAAAACATGCTTTTTAGTGGCAGGGTAGTATATAATCATGTGAATAACTTATATTGCAGTAAATAACCTCTATTCTTGTACTTCAGTTTTCTTTTTCTTTTTTTTTTTTAAGGTTTTATTTATTTGACAGAGAGAAACACAGCGAGAGAGGGAACGCAAGCAGAGGGAATGGTAGCGGGAAAAGCAGGCTTCCTGCGGAGCAAGAAGCCCGATGCGGAACTCGATCCAAGGACTCTGGGGTCATGACTTGAGCCGAAGGCAGCGCTTAACGACTGAGCCACCCAGGCACCCATCCTTTTCTTTTTTTGCCATTAAAAGTAATAAGTGCTTCAATGAATGGTATAAATAAATCTTTGTGTGTGTGATATTTATCTGACTACATCTAAATGTAAAATTACTAGATCAAATAGATTTCAAAATAGATCACATCAGTTTGTAGTACATGTGAATATACTGCATCCTTAGCAATACATGGGTTCTATGAATTAAATACATGGTTGTTCTCTCAGCTACTGAGCACAATTGACATTTGAACACACAGGTTTGAATTGCACTGGTCCACTTGCACACTTTTTTTTTTTCTCTGCAAAAAGCTGCGTTGTTTCCATTTGGTCCCTGGCTAGGGAGGTCCCTGGCTAGGGAGGTCCCTGGCTACGGAGAGGGCTCCAGATTCGGTAAAAAGCTGCCTAGTGGTGGAAGGGAGAGGCCCAGGCAGAAGCCCTACGGCCAGGGGAATGCCAGAGGCACCCCTCAAGGCCCGCTGGGCTCTGGAGGCTCCGAATTCCCTCTTGACCTTGAGACTTTGGAGAGAGACCGGCCCAGGGCAGCCTGCAGAGGAGAGTGGGGTGGCCGCCACCTTCCTGATGCTTTTCGCCTCTCATCCCGGAAGTGGCTGCTCAGGAAGTCGGAAGTGGGGTCTGGTGTGGCCGCCTCGGTGGAACCCAGGGCGTGCGACCCCCAGCGGCCCTGTCGGGTTCTTGTCCAGGACGTTGGCGAGGCTGCGGGGCGTCCTAGGTTTTACCCCTTGTCTTGGGGCGGCGTGTGCACGGCCCGGGGCGAGGGCGCGGTTTCCGAGCTGGTTTTGCATTTCGGGAAAGCTAGGAGGCCTCCCGCTTCTCCTGGGTCGACGCCGGAGGAAGTGGCCGGCGACCTGTGGAGCCACATCGCCTCGAGGCGAACAGAGGCCCAGAGAGAGGTAGGTGTAGGAGCCCCGCAGATGGCGCTTCGTGGCTGGAATAATTCCCATGAATCTGGGGCTCACGGTTGATGGCAATGAGGATCTAAGCGCACAAAAACAAAACACAAAACTAGTGTTGACTGGTCCTGGAGGCAGGGGATGGCTGCGACGAGGGGTCTGAAGGTTGCGAATGGAAAAGAGGTTGGAGGATGGTCCGAGGCTGCCAGAAGGGGTGACCTCGGGTTTGTTCCCCAACCCCCCCAACACTGTTGTAGCAAGAGATGGATCCCCGGGAACCCCTCACCGCAGGGCTACACCAGGAACCACGTTGGAGAATCTTTAGCCATTATCTCTTGAAATACTGCTTCTCCCTCTGTGCCCTCTTTCCTTTCATGTTAGGATGCAAGGTCCACATAAGACCTTTTCACTGTGGCTAAAATATCTCTTCTATTCTTAATGTTGAATTCTTTTCATCTCTTTTTAATAGAGAATATTTTCTTCTTTCCTTGGTCCACTAAACAACCTTCTCTTACCCTACGTCCAGTCTGCGGTTAAATACAACTATTCTTAATTTCAGTTGTTATTTTTCAACTCTGGAATTTCATGGATGGTACTTATCTGCTGAAGTTTTTCTTGTCTTCTAGTTTCCAACATGTTAATTAAATTATTTTAAATTGCATGCTTCATAACTCCCATATCTGAGCTTTTAAAATTATTAAACCCGAGACATTATATTTATAGAAGTTCTAGCTGCTCTTCCCCAGTGGCAGGGTTGACCTTTGCATCTGTCCCGCAGCTCAAATGGTGTGGATCACCTTAATCCAGTCAGGGGTTGAGCTAACTTTGATCTGGGCTTCAATATTTGTAAGGCTTATTTATAGTCAACCCTTTATTTCAGGGAATAGCCTTCAGGGGCCCAGCCCAAAAACACAGGGTATTTACCAGAGCTCCTTCCTTGCCTTTAGCAAGATGTGTTTTCCCACCAATGAGACCCGCCAGAAAGTGAGGCTTGGTTTTGTCAGCTTTTTACAGATCACTTTCTAACTGGTGTCATACAATCAACTCTATACGGGTTTCAAATGGGCAAAACCCTGAAGGGGAAAAAGGGTGCTGAACAACTCATTTCTCTGTTTCCCTGGATGCCTTGCTAGCTCCAAATTCCCATTTTTATCTCCTCAGCTATGTGAAACTGCTAAAAATTCAGCTCAGTTTCCATCCCCTTTAACAACAACATACGCTCAGCTTCTCAGCTTCTCTTTTGATGCCAATTATTAATCTACAAATGCCTTGAGGGGAAAAGACGGGTGGAAGGTTGGGTTCCCCTCATTGTGTTTCCCTACTTTTTTGGTCTTGGCCTCTCAGGTCTCCACTGCTCTGATAGCTCTCTTATTCCTTAAAACAAGAGTGTCAAAAAACCATTTCATTATCATAGTTGCCCTTGGTTGGAGAGTTCGTCGGATACAAGCTCATAGCTGGAAGCAGAAGTCCTTGAATATTTATTTGCATATCATTTAATAAGTACTCTTTATGCATCCAGGACATCAATTCTTATTTTCTGTTTTGTTAAAACTTCTTTTTGATTTATAAACATATTTCCTATGTCTGTCATCAAATCTTTTAGTCTTATCCTTCCATTAAATGCTTTAAAAAAGGGGTGCCTGGGTGGCTCTGTGGGTTAAAGCCTCTGCCTTCAGCTCAGGTCATGATCTCAGGGTCCTGGGATCAAGCCCCACATCGGGCTTTCTGCGTGGCAGGGTGTCTGCCTCCCCCCTCTCTCTGCCTGCCCCTCTGCCTACTTGTGATCTCTCTCTCTCTCTGTCAAATAAATAAATAAAATCTTTAAAAAAAAAATGCTTTAAAAAATTCTTCCCTTACTTTGTTCAGACATTTTCTGTTTTTTCCTTTGTTTTATTTTTATTTATGTTTAATTTTTAAATTTATCTAAATTTGATTTTGATGCATGGAATTTATGGAACTAACTTATTTAAAAAATATTTTACAACTATTTGTTGAATAAAACATTTTTCTCTACTGCTTTGGAATTTCACCTTTGTCATATAGGAAATCATTGTTTGTACTCTGGTTTGTTTCTTTTTTTTTTTTTTTTTTTTAATTTCATTTATTTATTCAACGGAGAGAGAGATCACAGGTAGGCAGAGAGGCAGGCAGAGAGAGAGATGGGGAAGCAGGCTCCCTGCTGAGCAGAGAGCCCGATGCGGGGCTCGATCCCAGGACCCTGAGATCATGACCTGAGCCGAAGGCAGAGGCTTTAACCCGCTGAGCCACCCAGGCGCCCCCTCTGGTTTGTTTCTGAGCTCTCATTAATCTGACTATTATTGCACTTGTAATTTACTGTTTCAGTTGTTCAACTTTAGTCATTCATTTTACTATCTGGTGATTCAAGTACCTCCTCAAAACTTTCATTTGTCAGTTTTGTCTTGGCTGTTCATATCACGAATTCCTTGCCTATTGTGTCAGAAGTGATTTCCATTTAGACTAAAGTAGTAACTGTGGGGATACGGAGCAAGAACAGAATGAGTAACAGTGAGTATAGGGCTTGAGGGATTTGGAGGTCAGAAAGGGCCTCTCCCATGATGTAGCCTTCTGGCTTGGGAAACTGGCAGAATGGTAATGTCATTAACTAAGATTGGTATTATAGGAGAATCAGATTATAACAGAAACCAAGGGTTATCTGTTGAAAGAACAGAAGCAGGGATAGCATAGATAACTAAGATATCGGTAATGTTTCAAAAGGGCTTTATTGGGTAGTAGGATGGAAAGTTGATTTGGGAAAATTAAAAAACAAAAAAACAAAAAGCAAGTGAAATCTAGCTCGGAGTAGGTATGAAATGAAATTGGTTGTGGCACCAGCTCTAAAAGATGTATGATATTTAAGAGCAGTCCACAGCAGCCTTTTTTAATATGATTTGCAATGTGAGATATGCTGTTAGGCTGTAAAGAATATTTGCAGCCAATTGAAGAGCCTGAGCTTGGGTGTGCAGGAGGCAGACTGAGCAAGTTTGGGAGATTTTCGGAGCAAAATAGTTGCAAGTGAGGAAGTAGAAGCTACTAGTGAAAACTCTGAATAGGACCCCATAAATTCTAGTTTTGTAAAAAAAGAAATGAAGCCAAGCAGATTATTGCAAATGTCAAATATGATTATAAGAACTGAAAGAGTTTTGTAAGTTCCGTATCAAAATAAGACTGTGTTTTTTATTGCTTGGTCATTTATGTGAAGGGTATGGTGGAGCTGGGGTGAGCCCTGACCCCCTCTGTCTAGCTATACTCTCTGCAGCCTGAAGCTGCAACAGTTTCCCAACAGAGAGTCAGGAATCCCCAATTTATAAGGCGAATGTGCAGCTTCTTAGTATCTTTCACTTATATCTGTACTAACTAGTTTTCCTTTATTCATCCTTTTTTTAAAAAAAAAATTTATTTATTTGATACACAGAGAGAGATCACCGGTAGGCAGAGAGGCAGGCAGAGGTGGGGGGAAGCAGACTCCCTGCTGAGCAGAGAGCCTGATGTAGGGCTCTATCCCAGGACCCTGAGATCATGACCTGAGCTGAAGGCAGAGGCTTAACCCACTGACCCACCTAGGTGCCTTTATTCATCCTTAAAGAGACTTAGAAAACATCAGCTTGAGAGACGTCTGAGTGACTGAGTGGGTTAAGCGTCTGCTTTCAGCTAAGGTCATGATCCCAGGGTCCTGCAATCAAGTCTTCTATGGGGGCTCCTTGCTCTGCAGGGAGCCTGCTTCTCCCTCTGCCTGCAGCTCCCCTGCTTGTGCTCTCTCTCTCTGACAAATAAATAAATAAAATCTTAAAAAAAAGAAAAGAAATTATCAACTTAAGTTGTATTCAGTAGTTCTAAAACATTATTTCAGCTAAATACAAAGAATAGAGAGGGGGAAATTTTTAAGGTATCTGTTTCAACAAGGGTTCTCTGCTTGACTTTGGGCAGTTCCCTCCCCCTAATATTTGGACCACAGAATCAGAAATGCAGAATTTTAGCCTGGGAAGAAATTGCTTGATTCATTTGATTCCTTCTACTTTTTTTTTTTCATTTAATAATTGAGCCAAATGAGGAACAGAGAAGATAAAGCTGAAGTCACCTATACATCAAAAGCAGAGTTAAACCCAGGAAACCCAGTTTCCTTACAACAGATTTAGATACTTTCACTCTACTGTAGTGATTAGAAAATTCATGTTAACTTACTGGATTAACTTACTGTATCACTTTGCATAGTGTGCACCTCCCCCACCCTCCATTAAGATTCAGCAAAATTTTTAATGTGGAAGAATAAAAACTGGTTTCGATCCTCTCTTCAGAGTATCAGATTTCTCAAAAGAGCTGACACAGAGCACTTTTGTAACCAAATTTAATGTGAAAGCACTGAGAGTATGCAAATAAGGCACAAAGCCAAACTTTGGAAATGAGCTAAATACATAAAGAATTAACATGGTGCCATTTTTAAGATTAGACTCTAGTTCCATATTCCTGTTCTTTACCGGTTCAAAGAGCCATGTGCAGCCCTAACTCCCAAACAGTCTTGCCAGTGTTGTAGATGTGCACCTGGACTGGCAGTAGACTGAGTGAGCTACTTACTAACTCTTGGGTTTTTTGTGTTTTTTTTTTGGCATTGTCTGTTCAGACTTGCTCACTGCCCCCCCCCATCCTGTTCTGCTTCAGTGTCAGAAGGAAGTGAAGCCACAATGAGAACAAAAAGAGCTGTCACACCTTTTGTCCCCTGCTGCCTCCTTCCCTCCTCACAGTCCTCCCCACATAGAGCTACTCCACCCTAGTGGGACTCTAGTGTGATATCCTCGCCTGCTTGAAAGAGGAATGATCAGCAGGGACAACAGCTGCAAAAAAGTGACACCCAGAAGGCAGGGGCTTCTGTAAGTTGCCTAGACTTCGCAGGACCCAAGCCACAGCAATGGCATTGTCACTGGAAGAATTCGTTCACTCCCTTGACCTCAGGACCCTTCCCAGGGTCCTAGAAGTCCAGTCAGGCATCTATTTTGAAGGTAAGCACCCTCCTATCCCTTGGCTGGCTAGAAAGTCCTAATAAGGTATGCACTCTTGGGAATTGGAGTGGGAAATTTTAATAGAAAATATATAAGTTCTGTTGAAAGAAAGGTCATCACAAAAGAGAGAAAGTAATTAACAGAGAGATAGTTACAATCCCAGAGTGCCAGAGAGAAGGAACTAGATAGGACTCTGGGGCAGGTAGGGAAAAGGAATTGAGTGAAGCTTTTTGAGCATTTCTGTAGGCCTTCAAACAGTACAACATGAATGGTGAATTATTTCTGTCTCTTCTTTGAAATGGGTTATACTCCAGGAGTGAAAAGTTACTATCCATGTTTATGTTTCTAGAATATGCAAAATAAAATTTATGCAACAAAATTTAGTGTTGTTTTTTTAAACTAAAACAACTATTAAAGCACAGTGTTTAGAAAGAAAAACTAACCAACCACTTTGCAATGTTGCTTATGCCAATATTTCTCTCACTTTTTCTGTAGTGGCCTAACTCCTCTAATTCCTTAAATAATGACATTCTGATTTGAAGGTATAGAAATTAATATCTACTATTCACAAGATAATTTTTAAGAATCTATGTTGAAAAGTCAGAGTTCAACTAAGATTCTTGAATAATAAGTGGGTTTTGAGGTGACTTACTATGTTAATTTAGTAAATGAATGTTAAAGCCTGCAAAATATACCCTAGAATCTTTAAGGAGTGAGTTTGAATAAATGCAAGACACAGAGTTATTTTCTAGGAAAATATATATCTCTAGTCACAAGAGTGGTAAAATTAGATCCAGAATACTAGGAAATTAAGTTAAATAACTGTTGGTAGGCAAATCTTTCCCATTCATAGACAAGAGTGTTTTAGATATATTATGAAATAAAGATTGACAAATGTCAGATCTAGTTAATACACACATACATACTCACCTGCTGTCATCATCAGCTTAACAGAGGGTTTTATTTAATTCATTTGTAAATTGATTATGTGGAATCAGACCATATTATGAAATATATCTTTGTTCCTAAGCCAGCCCCAAATCATTTTTGTGTCTCATGGTTTGTGCTTTTGAAGCTTTGCATAAGAAGTCACAAAGATATTTTTCTTTATTATTGTATATCAACTTTACAGTTTTATATTTCTCATTTAGTTTTTAATCCACTTGGAAGACACTTTGTGATGCAGTGTAGAGCGATCCAATTTTAGATTTTTCCATATAATAAACCTAATTTCCCAGTACCATTTACTAAGCTAGTCATCTTTCCCAATTGATTTGTGTTGCTACTTTAAATCATATTATGTGCTCACATCTGGATTAGTCTGTCTCTGAAATATTTCTTCCATTCCACTGGTCTGTGTTTTCAGTTGTGCCCAAATTACCCTATGTGTGTAACAATGGTTCCAGGTTAAGTGTTAAAATATATTTCTTGTATAGGCCAGACCCTTGTTTTTACTCCTTTTTGCTAAGTTGACTTAGCTATTCATAGACGTTTAATATGTTTTCAAAGAAATTAATTTGTTACCTGGGAAATTCTACTAGAATTTTCATCAGATTGTATTGAGTTTATAGATTAACTTGAGAAAAATTAACATTTTTATGTTGTCTTACACAAGAAGATCGCTTGTCTCTCCATGTGTTTTGATCATTTTCATTCACTACTGTGTTACACTTCAATTAAGAGAAAAGAATGTAGTTTGATGAGTTTTCACAAGGTAAATACATTTATATAACCAACACTCAAGTCAAGAAATAGAAAATTGCAAATATTCTAAAACCCCCAGTTTGTGCCCTTTTGCAGTCATTATCTACCATCTTCCCCAAAGGTAACCATTATCCTGACTTTTGTCCATTTATGAACTTTACATAAATGAAAAATTATAGTATGTATTCTTTTTTGGTTGGCATATAGGTTCAACATTATCTTTGTAAAATCAGTCCATGATGTTCTATACAGCTTATTCATTTCAGTGTATATAATATTCACTTAGTTAACTATACCACAATTTATTTATGTATTCTATTGCTCATGGGCATTTGGATTATTTCCAGTTTGGAGCTGTTACCAGTAACATTGTCATGAACATTCTTGTACAAGTGTGTTCACATGCCTGTGCATTTACTTGGGTATATAAATAAGTGGAATTGCCATGTCATATGGTATGTATGTGTTCAGCCTTCATTGATAACGTAAAACTAGTTTTCAAAGTAGTTATACTAATTTGCATTCCCACTAGCAGTGTATGTTTGGGAATCCCAATTAGTCCGTGTCTTTTGCAATACGCTTGATGTTATCAGTCTTTGTGATTGCAGTTATTCTCATTAGAGTATAATGGTAGCTCATGGTTTGAGTTTGCATCTCCCTGGTGACTAATGAGATTGGTTATCGGTTCATATGTTTATTGGCCTTTTGGAAATACTATTTTATTTTTTTAATGATTTTATATTTATGTAATCTCCACACCCAGTGTGGGGCTCAAACTCACAAATCTGAGATCAAGAGTTCCATATCCTCTGACTGAGCCAGGAGCCCCCAGAAATGCTATTTAATGAAGACATTTTTCATGTTTCTTGCTCATTTATTTATTGGATTTTATAGCTTCTTATTATTGATTATACACACACACACACACACACACACACACACACACACACACACACACTTATGTATATATGTATATTTATAGTGGGTCCTGACCTTTTGTCAGTTACTTGTGTTATAAATGTCCTATCTTAGTCTATTGATTGACATTTTATTTTTTAAATGGCAACTTTTGATGAATGGAAGTTTTTAATTTTAGTGTTAGTGTAGTCCATTTTTAATTATTTTCCTTTTTGTGTATTGTCAAAGAAGATTTTCTTTACCTTAAGTTCATGAAGATATTCTCATAGCATTTGTTTACTCCCCCCTTTAGATCTGTAGTCTACTAGATTTGATTTTTTTTCTATATATGATTTGAGGTTGAAATCAATGTTAATTTTTTTCTTCTATGGAACCAATTGGAGCAGTGACTTTGATTAAAAAAACTGCCTTTTTTTCCTACTGTCTTACTGTGCTATATTAGTCATAAGCAGTGTCCATACATGTGTGGGTCTCTTTCCATAGCTCCCTTTCTGTCCTATTTGACTAATTGCTATCCTTACATTAATTTCACCCCATCTTAATTAATGCAGGTTTGGAATAATACATAATTTATATTATATTTTATTAGATATGATAATATGCTGCAAAAGCTGTGGTTCTCAAACTTGGATGCACATGAGACACCTGGAAAATATAAAAAATATCAATGCTGGAGCTCTCCTTAAAGATAAGGATTTAATTATGTAAGAGATACAGTATCACCATCAGGTTTTGGAAAATATCCCTGATGATTATAATGTGCAGCCAAATTTGAAAATTATACTATGGAATAAGTTCTTCCAATTTATTATTATCCTTCAAGTTGAGCAGTTTGAATTTTCATATGCATTTTAGAATTAACTTATCAACTTTCACAAGTCTTCTTGGCATTTTGCTTAGCAATGCCTTGGTTTAGAGAGAGTTGGCATCATTTTAAATGAAGTCTTCTGACCCATAAGCCTGGTATAGCTAGCTAGTTATATAGATCTCTTCATTTTATAGCTTTTTTTGGTGGAGTTCTTATACTTCCTCTTATTCTTAATTTGATTTTTTTCATTCCATTATAAATAATATCTTTTGAAACTAATTTTCTCTTTGTTATGTTTTTTGAATTCTAAAAATAATATCTTTAGGTTATTTTGGGTTTGTTATGTACATATTTATGTATTATATGAATATTGATGGATCTCGTTTCTTCCTTCCAATTATATATTTTTTCCTTCAGATAAGGAACTGACTAGTGCTTCTACTATAATACTGAATAGGAGTAATGCTAAAAACACCTATCTCATTCACAACCACAGAGAGATTTCAGTAATTCATCTTGAAGTATGTTTAAGTTAAATAAGTTTCTATTTTCTGATAATTTTTTTAAATCATGAATGTATAATTATCACATATTCTTTCTGTGACTTTTGTCATGATTATATGTTTTTTGTATTGATTTTTTTAAATGTTGAAGAAGCCTTTTCCCTGTGGAATAAAACTAATCTGGTCATATAACACTAAATTTGGTTTACTAATTTTTTTCTTTTAGGATTTTTGTATCTCTTTTAGAGAATGAAATTAACTTATAATTTTTATTTCTGGTGATGTCCTAACCATGTTTTTGTACTGAGCTATGTTGAAATTAATAGAATTTATTGAATAGAGTCTTTTTCTAGTCTTCTAAAATATGCAAATTTAGTGTTACTTCTCATTTAAATATTTAGTAGACTTCCAAATGAAGCCATCCTGAGCTGGAATTTCTAATATAGAGATCTTTTAATTATGACTTCAGATTTTTAAATAGTAAGGTCTTCCTATCTACGAGCATAGTTTCTCTCTCATTAAAACAAAACCAAAACCCATCTAGATAAGTTATCAGAGTTCAATAAAATGTCTCCTAGATTAGTTCCTAGAATGCACACATATAAACATCTATATATGTATTGCTATATTGACTGATAATCATATTTCTTCTATTTTCTCATTGACTATCACTGACATAGGGGAATCAAGTAACTATCAGTGGTACTGATGAACTCTCTTATTAATTCTAATAGTTTATCTTTTTTATTGCATTGGTTTACCTAAAACCAATAGATATTGATATTAGAAAGTATAAAGAGTTGCATCTCTTTCCTACTATGTTTTACTACCTTTTCTTCCCCTTACCTTTATAGTGGAGGCCAGGGCCTCCAGTACTACATAAGCAATAATGGGAATCCTTGTCTAATTCCTAATCAAGAAGAAAATACATAAAAAATCCTTTCTTTAAGTGTGATGTTCTAAAATTGGTATTTAACCTTCACTGAATTTAAGGAAGTTTTCATCTATTTCTTGCTTTCTAGGTGTTTTCATAATAAATAGATATTGAACTCAATGAATATTTTTTCTTCATTGATTAAGATAATAATGTACTTTGGTTTCTTTAGTCTGTTAATGTACATTACCTTAAAAGAATTTTTGAGTTGAGGGGTGCTTGGGTGGCTCAATCAGTTTAGCAACTGACTCTTGGTTTCCCCTCAGGTCATGAGCTCGGGGTTCTGGGATCAAGCCCCACATGGGGGGAGGGGTGCTCAGTAGGGAGTCTGCTTGAAGAGTCTCTCTCTCTCTGCCCCCCTCTGACTTGCGTGCCCACTCATATGCACATGCTTTCTTTCTCTAAAAATTAAAAAAATAAATCTGGGGTTCTTGGGTGGCTCAGTGAGTTAAGCATCTGCCTTTGGCTCAGGCAGGTCATGATTTCAGGGTCCTAGTATTAATAAGTCCTGTATCAGGGGGTGCCTGGGTGGCTCAGTGGGTTAGAGCCTCTGCCTTCGGCTCAGGTCATGATCTCAGGGTCCTGGGATCGAGCCCCGCATCGGGCTCTCTGCTCAGCAGGGAGCCTGCTTCCCCCTCTCTCTCTGCCTACCTCTCTGCCTACTTGGGATCTCTTTCTCTCTGTCAAATAAATAAATAAAATCTTAAAAAAAAAAAAAAATAAGTCCTGTATCAGGCTCCCTGCTCATCGGGGTGCCTGCTTCTTCCTTCCTTCTGCCTGCTTATTCATGGGCTCTCTCTCTCTCTTTCTCTCTGTGTCAAATAAATAAATAAATAAATAAATAAATAAATAAATAAAATCTTTAAAAAAAAGAATTTTTGAGTTGAAGAATCCTTTCATATTATATATACATTTTCAAAATATAATTGTAGAAGTTTCATATTTAAGATTTTTACATTTCATCACATTTGAAATTAGCCAAGAAATTCATCTGTTTTCAATTCAAGGCAACACTAGCTTCCTAAAATTAGCTATAGATATTTTTGCTATTTTCTATTTTCTGGGTAATTAAAAAAAAAGCTTTTGAATTTTTCCTTAAAATTTGGTAGAATTCTCCTATAAGAACTATTGACCGACCAGAGAATTTTTTGGAGGAAAATCAGAATTTGGTTTTGTTAGTATGCCCTCTTCTTTCATTGATTTTTGACTTGATTTTCATTATTTTCTTTCATTTCTCTTTTGCTCCCTTGTTTATTCTCTAATATCCTAGGTTGAATTAGTAGTTGTTTTAAAGACATTTCATGATTCTCTTGATTATAGTTTAAAACTGTAATTTTTCCTCTAAGTACTTCTTTAACTGTTTCTTGTGAATTTTGTCAGGTAGTATTTATTATGCAGTTCACAGTTTTTGTTTTTTTTTAAAGATTTTATTTATTTATTTCACAGAGAGAAAGAGATCCCAAGTAGGCAGAGAGGCAGGCAGAGAGAGAAAAGGAAGCAGGCTCCAAGAGCCCGATGTGGGGCTCGATCCCAGTACCCTGAGATCATGACCTGAGCAGAAGGCAGAGGCTTTAACCCACTGAGCCACCCAGGCACCCCTGCAGTTCACAGTTTATTCCTTTTAATCCAATGACTGTTTTATTTATTTACTAATATTATGGGATTTTGTTTAGCTATTTAGCTATTCTTAGCTTTTCTTTTGCTTTTAATTAATTTTGTTGTATGTTGTTATAAAACAACGGTCTGTATTATATTATTTCTTTGAAATTGATTAAGGCTTCTGTTACTCTATGATATGAAACATATCCTACCTTGGAAGTATTTCATATGTGCTCAAGGAAGCATATGTTTTGTTGTTTGATATAACATTCCTTCATATATACCAAGTAGCTTGAGTTTTTAATTGTTTTGTTTGGATATTGCTCTCACTCTGTATTTTTCATCTTCTTTATCTATCATTTTCTGAAAGGATTATATAAAAGAAATCCTTTTGTTGTTCATTTATCTAGTTCATTCCTCATTTCTGTCTTTTATTTTTGAGGTTGAGTTGTTGCATGTACTTATGTCATGAGGCTTATAGCTTACTCTATTTTTGCCATCCTTTTTCCTGTATGATTTTTTAAATTAAGTTCTATTTTGTTAAATAGTAGTATTCTCCAGTTTCCTTTTGGAATATATTTTTCTAAGCATCTGCTTTCAGTATTTTGGTGTCTTGTTTTTAGTACAGGGAAACATATTGTTTTTCTTCTTTCTGCTTCTTCTCATAGTATAGAAAGTGGAACCAGTTTTGCGCATGTTGTGGTTATGATTCCATGACAGGAGATTTTGGGGGAAGGGAGGTTTGAGGGAACTTGAGAAAAGGTGACATGAAGTTCTGTGGTACTGGTTTGAATGCTCCCAACTTAGCCACAGTAATATTAAGCAGGATGATACTCTAATAACATGCTGCTCATATTAAATTACCTTATTAATATGAAGCATGAAACTGGGTTAAAAACTCAAGACTTTTGCCTCTTGGCTGTTACAAATGAGAGACGATTTCACAGTCAACTTACAACATTTGACATTTGCTCTGTCCCTCTTTCAAGAAAAATAGGCTTCATCATAACCCTGAGGATTGATATGAAGATTAATTGAGCTATTATATGTAAAATATTTAGCAAAATGACTGGCCCATAGACATCTTACTGGAAATTCTAACTATTATTATGATTGCCATAATGTTGGTATATAATGAGGAAAACTGATCAACAATTTCTAAAAAGTAAAATAAAACTAATTTGAGTTCCACTGCTATTACATGTACCAACATAAATTAAATATGGAGGAAAAAAACATTAAAAGTTAAAATGTTAACAATAAAAACACTCAGAGGTGTGTGCCTCTGCCTTTGGCTCAGATCATGATCTCAGGGTCCTGGGATCGAGCCCCACATTGGGCTCTCTGCTCAGCAGGGCGCCTGCTTACCCTTCTCTCTCTGCCTGCCTCTCTGCCTACTTGTAATCTCTCTCTCTCTGTTAGAAAAATAAATAAAATCTTTAAAAAAAAATAAAAACACTCAGAAACCATAGAAAAATATATTAAACTAGGGATTTTAAAAAATGAAAAATTGAACTGTGAAACAGAAAACTTCCTTATTAAAAATGCATAAATGTGTATAAAAACCATTAAATAACAATAAACAAAAATGAATAAAAATTTTAAAATGGAAAAATATATAAAAGGCAATTCATATGCCAGAAATATAAAATTTTTCAAATTTATTAACCATAAAATGCAAATAAGTAATAAATCATTCTTAATCACCTCTTAGATCACAGATATTAAAAAGATTCACAGAACTTTTAGGCATGAATGTACAGAAATAAGAGGAGGCATGATCAGTGGATATGTAAACCATTACAGACTTTCTAGGAACCAATTGAGCAATATGTGTCAATATATAATATGTATAAACATCTGACTTCTAGAAATTAACTTAAAATATAATTACAAAAAGCAAGGATAATGATTCTACTACAGTGATCCTAACAGCATGTTTTACAGAGAAACATCAAGTGAGCCTCAGTAGGGAATAGTATATATAAATTATAATAATATTGATCAGGCATTGTTCAACAGGCTAGAATTACAGTGGGGGAAAAACACAAAGCCCCTATCCTACGGAGCCTATATTCCAGTGAATGGGACAAATGACAAACAAATGAGCGATTTAAAATATTTACAAGTGCCATGAAAAACTAGTAGATAGAAAGTAAACAGGAAGACAGAAGGGATACGTTTTTGATAATGATTAAGGCAGTTATCTCCGATGGGATGAAATTTGAGCTGGGGTCAGAATAAACTGAGGAAATAAGCCCTTGCACAGATCTGGAAGAACATTCCCGCAGAGGACAGAGCAAGTGCAAACCGCTTTCTTCATCTAATCAGGCAACTTGGAGGAAGCCAGTGAGAAAGAAGCAGAGCAACTGAAGGGAGGAGCATGTGAGATGAGGCTGAGGATGTGGGTAGACACAGATTTTCGTAGGCCTTGAAGGCTCTAGCTATACGTAATCTACTGCCGGGTGGGGAAACAGGTGAGGGCCTGAAACAAGGTGTTCAGGAAAGGCTACTCTGAAGAACTGATTTAGGAGCAGAGGCCCGAGTGTTGAGAAGCAATTAGCCAAGAAAAGATCTAGGAGATGAGTGTTCTGGACAGAGTAAAAAGCTGGTGTAAACATCTGGAGACCAAAAAGAGCTTAATCTGAGGAAGAGAAAAATATTCCTGTCACCTCAAACATAGAGAAGGAAGTGGAAAGGAAAGTCATTAGAGAAGATAGATGTTTGTACATTTGACAGAGTGGTTGTGGAGACCAGGGGAAGAGAGCTTCAGTGGGGAATGCAAAAGTTCTATAGTGGTCATATGACATAGAAATATCTGTTATTTATCCAAGTAGAAATTTCTTTTTCTTCTTCTTCTTTTTTTAATATTTTCTTTATTTATTTGACAGAGAGAAAGAGATCACAAGTAGGCAGAGAGGCAGGCAGAGAGAGAGGGGGAAAGCAGGCTCCCTGCTGAGCAGAGAGCCCGATGCAGGGCTTGATCCCAGGACCCTGAGATCATGACCTGAGCCGAAGGCAGAGGCTTAACCCACTGAGCCACTCAGGTGTACCACCAAGTAGAAATTTCAAGTAGACAATTGAAAACCCAGTTTTGGCCACAGAGTGAGCTCATGGCTGGAATGTCCCATCTGTGACTTAATTGATCAGGACTTGATTTGATTATAGAGTTTATCAGTTAAAAAAAAATGAACAAGTACCCTTATTATATGTTTTTCTTTATTGATATTAATGATCATTCTAAAACATAAATTGTAAGAATAAAGATTAATAATATGTAAGATTACAATAAATTGTAAGAATAAAGATAAAAATAATATGCACTATATATAACATATACTCAGAGCAGATTTTTATTACTGTTGGTGGCTATCAGTCTATGTGAAATAATCTTCATAAATCTGATTTTGGCAGTTTTTTTAGATAGCAGTTGTATGTAGCTGATGACAAGTTTGTACTATGAATAGATGTGTCACTCTGCCATTTTCTTCTTGATAGGCTCTGCAATCTTCAATTCTCAAGTGTCTTTGTGAGCATCTCGCAAACTTATTGTCTATTTTGTGAGTTAGTATAGTTAAAATTAGGTTATAATAATTCTTAAATCAACTTAACTTGATGCATATAAAATCCATTATATGGAAGTATTGCAAGTAAATGAATGATGAGGACATTTAAAAAAATAATTTAGTTCCCGTGTGGTTAACATACAATGTTACGTTGGTTTCAAGTGTATAATATAGTGATTCAGCAGTTTTATATATCACTTGGTGCCCATCAAGATAAGTGTACTCTTAATCCCTATGACCTATTTCACCCATCCTTCCACCCACCTCCCATCTGATAACCATCAGTTTGTTCTCTAGAGTTAAGAGTCTGTTTTTGGGTTTGTTTCTCTCTCTTTTTCCCCCCTTTGTTCATTTTTTTTCTTAAATTTCACATATGAGTGAAATCATACGGTATTTGTCTTTCTCTGACTGCTTATTTTACTCTCTAGACCCATCCATGTTGTTGCAAATGGCAAGATTTCACCCTTGAAATCTGAATAGTATTCCATTGTACATATACCACATCTTCTTTATACCACATTCATCTATTGATGGACACTTGGGCTGCTTCCATATCTTGGTCATTGGAAATAATGCTGCCATAAATGTAGGGGTGTATATATAACCCTTTGAATTAGTGTTTTTGTTTTCTTTTGGTTAACCCCCAGTAGTGCAATTACTGAATCATAAGGTAGTTCTATTTTTAACATTTTGAGGAACTTCCATACTGTTTTACACAGTGGCTGCACCAGTTTACATTCCCACCAACAGTGTAGAAAGATTCCTTTTTCTTGATTAGGACAAATCTTTTAACTCTCATTTTTTTGAATTCCCAATCTTACTTAGTATAATGTAGACTGTTTTTGTCATGTGATCACTTGATGTAGGAATAAACTAGGATTTTTTAATAGTAAATATTAGTAAAGTTTAAAATTAAATATTACAGCAGTGTCTGGCTGGCTCAGAAAAGCATGCAGCTCTTGATCTTGGGTTTGTGAGTTTGAGCCCCTCATTGGGTGTGGAGATTATTTAAATAAATAAAACTTAAAAAAATAAAATTAAATATTAGAAAACATTTATATTAACTAGTATAACTTAATTTTGTTTTTTGTTTTATGTAGAAATGAACATGAATTGAAGCCCATATTTTATTCTCTTACCTCACATCTTTAATACTCTATGGAATATGTAGCGTACTCTAGAGATCTGTGTTAGGAGTTAATGTAAGTGTCATCACAAATCCCAGATTAAAGCCTGGGTAAGGTAGTTCATGAATAATTATAATTGTAGGTTACTTGACTTGTGTCATCCTTTCATGTTCAGTTAATTGAAAGAATAGTTTATCACCAAGGAACAAATTTGAAGAATAGAGAAAAAATTGTGTTCATTTATTCCAATTATCCCTTTGGATTACATCACAAGATTGCAATTCCTGACTTTTGTAGCCATAGGCCTTGTGTTGGCCAATGGAATGAGAGCAGAAGTAATGTGATCATTTGGAGGGAGATGTTTTTACGAACCCATTCATACTTCAACATACTTCACTGTGGTAGACCATGTCAGAATGGAATCTTTGACATTTTGGGTCCCTAAATGACTATAATTATTGGATAGCTTGCCCTCATCCACCTGTAGTGGACATGTAGTGGAATAAGAAATAAACCTTGATTGTTTAAATCTCTAAGACTTTGAGATTATTTGTTATATGAGCATAATCTTAGCTTTCCCGATTGACACAGGTTATATTTATTATAACTGTACTTATTATCAATTAAAAAAATTAGACATCAGACATACAAAGGAGAGAGTCCTGTAATGCCAGGAAAGTTATTTGGTAATAATGCTACCACATGTTCATGGGAAAGTGAGTTCACCACTCTGGGTCAGGAAACATTGTTGCTTGTTTAACTACTCTCCATATTGCTAACATTACTGTTTATCACTATTTGTTTCATGTATGTAACCATTTTGACTTAAAAATTTGGCAAAAAAGAAAATTCGTTTGCATTATGAACTGGATATTGAGACAGTTTCTTTTTCTGCTTTATAGAAATAGTGCATGCACATGACTGGCAAATTGGAAAATCCAGAAACATGAAATTATCAATAACTTCATCAAACACAGAAACACTATTACTATTTTATGTATTCTCTAATAATTTTTATGGAATTCGGAATTAACTTTTAAAAAGAGAAAAATTGATGCCAAAATTCCTTTTCCCATGTTTTGTTTTCTTCCCCATAAGCTCCTTGGTTTAAGCCATCATAATTTAAATATTGCCAGGATTATAAATTATACCCTAAATTTCAGGTCTCCCTGCTTCTACTCATTCATACCTAAAATTTATTCTCAACACAGCATCTAGAGTCACGCTTTGAAATTGTATATCGATTATGCCTCTCCTGTTAGAAAGCCTCCAGTGGCTCTCCATTTTTTTTTTTTAAATAAAACTTTACAATGGGTAATAAGGCCCTATATTTTTCCCTCCTTACTCCTATTGATTATATGAATTCCTGTTTACCAATCTCCTTCCAGCCATGCCAGCCTCTTTACTGCTCCTCAAACTTGGGGATGTGCTCTTGACTTAAAGCTTTGCTCATACTCTTCCCTTAGCCTGGCAAGCTCTTCCACCAGATGTCACCTTGGCTAACTCCTTTATCTGTGAGGCTTACCCTGACCACCCTATTTGATACTGCAAATTTTCTACCTTCCTTCTCTATATTCTCTATCCTTATTATGTTCTTCATTTTGTTTGTAGCAAAACACCTTTCTCTTTCTTACATACCATGTAAGATATTTGTTGTTTACCTTTCTGTCACTTCTTATAAGGTTTTTCTTGCAGCTTAATTGAGGTATAATTTTCTAAACTATAAAATTCATCCATTTTAAGTGTACAATTAAATAATTTTTAGTAAAATTTATAGAGTTGTGCAACCACCACTGATTGTAGATCATTTCCAGCTCCTCAAAGAAGTCTCTTGGACTCTTTGTCTATGATGGTCACTTGCATTTCCAGCCCCAGGCAACCACTGATCTGCTTTCTGTGTATAAATTTGCCTTTCCTTCACATTTTGTATAAAATATTTAGTCTTTTGCATCTAGCTCTTTTTACTTAGCATAATGTTTTTGAGGTCCATCCATGTTGTAGCATATTAGGTATTTTATTTCTTTGTTATTGAGTTTAGTATAGGTACTTTGCCTTCTTGTTATTGAGTTATTTCTGTCTACAAAATTATTATTTTGGGCGAGTGCCTCGGTGGCTCAGTCAGTTAAGCCCCTGCCTTTGGCTTGGGTCATAATCCCAGGGTCCTGAGATCGAGCCCTGCATCGGGCTGCCTGCTCCGTGGGAAGCCTGTTCTCCCTCTTTTGTGTTCCCTCTCTTGCTGTGTCCCTGTCAAAAAAATAAAATCTTTTAAAAGAATTATTATTTTTTATATGAACATTTGTATAAAAATCATTTCTGTATTCTGGGTATACAATTGCAAATATTTTCTTCCCTTCTGTGACTTACCTTCTCATTTTCTTAATGTTATCTTTTGAAACAAAAAGATTTTAAATTTTGATGAAGTCTAATATATCAATTTTTTTTTTCTTTAGGGCTCATGTTTTTATTCTCACATTACTAACCCAAGATCACAAAAGCTTCTCCCTATGCTTTGTGTTGGGGGAGTTCCCCAGAGGACCCCCAGTTTTGATGATGTTTTTAGGAATACAGAACTCAGTAAAGCTGTTAAACTCAGAGTTATAGTATATTGTAGGGAAGGGATACAGATTAAAATCAGCAAAGGAAAAAGGCATAATACAGGGCAGACTTCATGAGAAAACAGGCACAACCTGCCAGTTGTCCTTTCCTAGTGGAGATACATGGAAAGTACTTAATTCTCTTAGCACTAATGTGTCACAACACAGAGTATTTCCAATTTAGGGAAATTCATCTGTGCCTTCATGTCCAAGGTTTTTATTGGAGCAGTCCCATAGGCATGGAATATTTGTGTAACAGACACTAGCTACTGAGTCTCCAGCCTCTCTAGAGGTCAAGTGAAACGGTATGATCCAGGACCCTTGTGAATAAAAACAGGCATTCATCATAAATCACATTGTTATCATATACTATCTGTTGTAGTCCAAGAACCCAGATGCACAGAAATACTATTTTCTGGTAAGATACTCGAAGGACTTAGATTTTATTTCTTAGAAGCCTGTCAAAGGGCTTGTCCTTTCTTTGGAATGTGCAGGGTTTGAGCATTTCAACCCATTACTGCATAGTTTTCTTTTAGAAGAGTTTTATCTCTTTTCTTTACATCTAAGATCTAGTTGAGTTAGCTGGAATTTTCTAAAGCCTTAAATTCAAGTAATAAAAGAACTAACCAAATGTCTACACAGGAACAACTCAGGTTAGAAAACACTTGCTCTAATTGAGAGAAGTGAGAGGGTTATTCAGATATCTGGGTAAATGACTTTCCAAGCTGAGGGAACATCTTCAGCAAAGTGTTATGGCAAGGATGTATTTGCGTTTTTCAGAAAAAAAAGTGAGAAACCAGTGAGACTGGAAGGAAGAGGAGAGTGATCAGAAATTATATCAGAGAGGAAATCATGCAGTACCCCATATAAGGGCCTTTTGGACATTCCAATTTACTCTTGAAAGAATTAGGAATGTGGAGATACCATTCTAAATTAGGAAAACAACTAAAATAATGCTAGAATTCTCTTCACAATGAATTTAGACACCATCACTCATTTTTTTCACTATTTATCAAGGACAGTGCTGATGAAACCACACAGATGCAGAAGTCAGAGCATAGTTTCGCTTCAATCAGTCCATAAATATAATGCTCAAAAATGTTTCTTACAGCAAAATTTAAATGCCTTGAAAATGTTTTTCCCCTTTTGGAAGATAAAAATTTTAACTACCATATTTGAATATATTAAATATTATATTTCTCCTTCCAAAATCATGGAAATTATTTCTTAAAGTTATATATCTATCTCCCTTCATTTCTTCCTTCTGTTCTTTCTTCCTTCTATAGATGAATAAAGTATGGTTCTTGTCCTTAAGAACTTCATAGGTCAGTAAATGTAGATTGATTTTTTTAAAATCAGTATTTATGAAACAATGCAAAAGGTGCTCTATTAGACAAGAACTGTTTTGGGAATGCTGGGGAGAGTACAACATATGACCCAAGAAGTCAGAGAAAGTTTGATGAGTCATGGTATTTTTTGCTCAGCACTGTAGCATATATGGAAGATGAGAAGGTAAATAAGTTCTCAGGGAATGAGAAAAAAGTGCTTAGAATGTTATACAAATTTGAACATTCAAAATATGATCCAAGAACAGCTTAGCGAATAGTAGGTAATAAGGTAATTTGTGGACATATTTTGAATAGCTTCTGAATTGTAATAAGGATACTGAATTTATTCTGTAGTCAATAAGACTCTATAAAGAGATGTTACTTTACAGTGTGTTTTTCTTTTTTTTTTTTAAAGATTTTATTTATTTATTTGACAGAGACAGAGAGAGATCACAAGTAGGCAGAGAGGCAGGTAGAGAGAGAGAGGGAAGCAGGCTCCCTGCTGAGCAGAGAGCTCGATGTGGGGCTCGATCCCAGGACCCTGGGATCCTGACCCGAGCCGAAAGCAGAGGCTTTAACCCACTGAGCCACCCAAGCTCCCCTACAGTGTGTTTTTCTGATTACAAAAAAGAAAGGCAAAAACAACAACAACAAAAAAAAACCCCCAAAACTCAGATCCATGCTAGTTAGTATAGGTGTGAGACAAACACCAGAAGTTAAAAGCATCTATAGATATAGGGACTAGACAGAATCCGTTGGTCTTTTTGGGTAGAGTCTTCTGAACTTGAAAGTATGTGAGAAGCAGTGAGCAAGTGTGAGGAGTTGATGACAGACCTGAGGTTCCTGGATTAAGTAAACGTGGTAGATGATTAAAAAATATTACTTGTAAGAGTTATTACAAGAGCAGCAGTGGTTTTGAAGATGGAGGCATGATTCAGTTAGAGTCCAATGAGTTTAAAGCTCTCACAGAAGATTCGGATGCCAATGAACACTGGACCATCAAAAACATGTCTGACTTAAAAGGAGTAGTAGACTTGTGAGGTTTATCATCACAAATTCATAAGTGGATGAAAGAAGACTTGTTTTTTCAGGGATTGTCCTATAGTCCATATGTCAGGTCTGAAGAAATATGTGGGTCTTAGTGAACACCAACATTGGAGGTGTGGACAGAGGAGGAGCCTGTCAAACCAAACAAGAACCCCCCCACCCCCACCAAACCCTCAAATCCTTCTGTGTGTTGGTGAAGAAGTAGTAAAAAGTAAGGTAGTTCATTGATGAAAAAAAAATGACGTAAAGCACTAGATTGAGAGTGTCAGGGATAAATGTTTGCTTTCAGCACATGGTTTATGGTAGGTAATTAATTATAATTGTAGCCCTATATCCTGAAGGCTTATTATAGGCCAGGCACTGTGCTCTGCCCTTTGTATATAGATTTGGGTGTGTAAGCATATGTAATTCATATATAAATGTATTTTATGTATGTGTTTGTCCATAAATATGTCTAAATATACCTAACACAACATATATAAATAAATGAAACCTTATATATGCTTATTTGTACACAAATTTAGTGTTCATATGTGTAAATGTACACATATAATCCTATTTAAATTCTTTAATTCATGATGTTTATAAAGACATTTAATCCTTGGAGGTATCTTGTGAGATGATTATTATTATTTCCATTTTCAAGGCCACCTGTTTGCCATTATTACCTACCTCTGGCCCAAGGATAAAATTTAGAGCTTTTTTCTTGCTCTGCTCACCTGAAGAGCTTATGAAATTCTATAGTGAATCCTATCATTATAGACCATCCGTGTTTTTAATAACTTATTACTGACTAATGACTGTGATTATAATTTGATAAGTATGACATTCAATAATTAACTCTAAAAATGGTTGAATAAGTACACTGAATAATGATACTTAGTGAATTGTGCATTATATGAACATGACTTTTATGGATTTGATGCATATATGAGAATTCATATGGCAAAAAATTACACCTGTTTTAATGCCAACATAATTATTTTATGGCTAATTGAACTTAATTTTCTTCAGGTTTACTCAGCTAAGGACATGATAGTAAAATCAGGCAAATTTGAAAATTATAGCATTGCTTTCAACTACCCATATTTCATAGGGTTAAAGTATTCAGACAAGAAAAACCTTTTTTTTTCCTCTTTTTAATATGTATTCACAACACTGGTAGTGGTTCATGTGGACTTAATGAGGAGTGAAATTATGTGAAAATCTAATGAAATACAGCCTGCCACATTTTTTAAAAGAATTTTAGCAAATAAAAACAGAATACCAGTATTTATCTGCATGAATTTATACTTGTTTATATATATTTTTATTTACATATTTTAAAAAGATTTATTTACTTACTTTAGAGAGAGAGAGCATGTGCATGTGAGAGCATGGGGAGGGTTTGGGGGAAGGGGAGAGTGAAAGAATCTCAAGCAAACGCCCCACTGACCAGGAACCCGATGTGGGGCTGGATCTCATGATCACATGACCCCATGCCTATGACCTGAGCCAAAACCTAGTTGGACGCTTAACCAACTGATTCACCTGAGCTGCCCAATATATTTATAAATATTGATTAAAGACAAGATAACAGTATTTCTAAAGTAGAATTTTTCTGCATGTTTGTAACATGTTCTCCTGAGCTTCACAGTTATGAAACTGCTGTTGAGATTGAGGACAGCCTGAGTTCACAGATGTTGAAAATTGAAAACTTTTTATGTCTAAGCTTTTTTTTTTTTTTTTTAAGATTTTATTTATTTATTTTAGAGAATGACAGAGATATCGAGAGAGAGCATGAGCGGGGAAGGAGAAGGAGAAGCAGGCTCCCCACTGAGCAGAGAACATGGGGCTGTATTCTAGGACCTCGGGATCATGACCCAAGCGGAAGGCAGAGGCTTAACCAACTGAGCCACCCAGGCACCCCTATATCAGAGCTTTAAAATGAAGTAAAGCTTGTTGTATCTCCAAATTTAAAATTGATAATGATTTATTAAATAAATAGAAATCTCTGTTTCTGCCAGTGGCATAAGGCTGGACACTAAGATGACTATCAGAATAGAATTCAGAAAACTTAAATATTCAGTTTCATTAAAAAATATGTATTGAAATTATATTATCATATGCAAAAATTACATTTGTAGCTACGTTCTTTTACGGCATAATATTGTTTGAAATTATATTGAATTTTTTTCAATGAAAACTGTGGAGCCTTGTTTTGTTAGCTCAGACTTGACACTTCAGTTACTGTTTGATTTGGCTTCTCCAATGCCTGGAGGCCATACACTATGGGTCAATGAGAAGTTACTCTCTCAGTGTAAATTAAGCATTACATTTAAAAAAAATAAGAATCAAAATATTTGAAGTTTAAAAATTTAAAAGAATTTTAAAAGTTCGATGCTTTTTTTCTTTGTGGGCTTGATAGGAATAATTTTTCGCTAAAATTTAGCTCAAACAAGCCTTACTTTAGGAGAAAAGTCCTAAAATAGGCACATTAACAACAAACAAAAGCAGCTCAGAGAAGAGTAATAGCAGTTGTATTACATACAAAAGCTGTAGAGCAGAGTAACTGCCAGAAACATTTTTGTGTTGTTTACTTAAGTGGAGATGTTTCAAAGTGTGGACATTTTTGTATAATGGAGTACATTGTTCACATCTGTAGTGGAGTGTTCACGTTTAAACATTTCTAACCTATTTATTGTTAAGTACCGACCTTGACTATGCAATACAAAGTTAAAAAAATGGAATGCTGGTATGTGTTTTGCATATAATCATGTAAATATAGATTATTCATGTGCTTACTTCATTTTGTAAGTATAAAGAAATGACTGAGCAAAAGATTAAGTAAAAATTGTATTGTCTGCTAGATTTTCAAACACCACGAAAATGGGCATTTTGGTTTGGGATATTAATTACCTAAATTCATTTTAATAGGTACGAATTATTGGTCAGTTATTTCACATTGAGCAAGATTTACAAAAGGAAGAGAATATCGAAATTTTGCCTTAAGTGTGGTAGTTTATATTTTTTATATTCTGATACTGATTAATTTTTTTTAGGCACTGCTAAATGACTAGTGAGTATTGAGAATGGAAGAGAAAGTAACTTCAAGTAACGTGTAAAAAAATCTGAAAAATTCTTTTTAGAAATGTCTTTGGTGCAATGTCCAAATTCTTGAATTTAAAAACTTTACATTTTAATTAGGACATCTACTTTGTTTACTCCTAATAAATATTTGGAATCACTGCCCTTTTTAAAAACTAAGATTTAACAAAAGCCATGAGATGAAATTTACCTAAATGAGAATCGTATCTTTTTTACATGAACTAATGCTTTTTAAATGGTAATCAACAGTCATTATTTAGCAAGATTTTGTTATTTTAAAGAAAAATAAGTTATTGGAAAATGGAGCAGCCTTTCTACCAATCTGTGTAATGAAACTGGCTGTCCAACTTTCTGATCCTTATAAACTGTAATTAAGATTTAAAGAGTTTTACTCTAGGTTAGAAGTATTGGTTTTAGTGATTCAGCATTTGTGTCAGTTAGGGAAAGAACACCTGACCCATAAACAACGTGTGAATTCTAACCACAAACTCAAGTACTTTTTTTTTTTTTGACTTCTCAATTGACATTAGGAAAAGCTTAAAACATACTTAAACAATTTTTTCCAGAACTCCTGAAATCAAATCATGTGAGTTGTGAATTAACTGTTCATTGTCAGAAACCATTCTGCTTTTGAACATTAATAACATAGTAATTTAAGATATTTCTATTTAAATATAGTGTGTATATTTATTACAGAAGTTAAAAAAATCTGCAGCGATTTAGCATGTCAAAAGAATTTATAGAATCTTGAAAATAATGGAAATTTGACCTTGTCTTAAGTCAGAAACAGGCTCACCCTTACTCTTCCCCATTCTCTCTTCCTTCCATTCCCCTTTGTACCTTAGTCAAATGAGATTGGATAGATTTACAGATGCTCTTTGACAGTAATGTATTGTATGATATATTTATATAGTAGGTGTCATCTCCATTATTATTCTCTTAATTGTTTTTTCTTTGAACGAAAAACTTGATGGCACTGCGTTTTATTTTATATGCGTCCCCCCCCACCCCCCTCGTGTTTTACTACAGTACCTAACAGGTACTCAAGGTACTTTACTGTTAAGGAGCATCTGTAAATATATCCAATATATATACATTCCAGATCAACTGTACAGGAATTGTGTTTTTTAAAAAATCAGGAGAACCCTGTGGTTGTGACCCTAGTGATTAGATTAGACCTGGCCAGGAGTTGGGGCAGGAGTGGGCTCAGGGGTCATAGAATAAGACCTCCGAAGGAGGGGTAATGCAGGCATACCACCCTGGCCCCAGGGGGGAAAATCTGAAACAGAGGACCGGCCCCTCGGGGAGGGCAGAGGGTAAATCCTGGAAGACCAGCTCAGCGAGACACGTCAGGTCGGAAACAGAGCACTGGGTTGACAGCTCTAGCTCCTGAAATACCCGCCTGCAGGCTGTGCGGACGTGGTGCGGATGCCCCCGCCTCTGCCGTGCCCCTCCCTCCTCCCGGGCCTCTTATGGTGCCGCAGGCAGAGCCGCCTCAGCAGACTGTATCCTCTCACTCACCCTGCTTCCCTAACTGCTCTAAGGATCCGTTTTCTTATTTTCCCCCTACACCCTGCCCCCGAGTAGTTAGTCCGTTTTTTTAAAAAATAATTTTCTACATTTCTAGTAAATCTACTCCTTTTAGAATAAGACAGCATTCTAGAGCAGCGAAACCAACCTTGTTTTATAGAGGCAGACACCTAGCCAACCTTACGTTTTTGTGCATTTATTCCATGTCAGGACACGCTCTATTGTAACATATGCTCAACAGGTTTTGTGATCACTCCTGCACTGATACAGTTTTTGTCCACTATTAGACCATTAACTTTCGGATAATATGCCTAAGGGAAGTTTCTTGTTTTTCAGTATAGAAGCAGCATTATCTTGAAGTAGACTTTTTTAAGTGGACAGTTAATAAACTACTTGTTATTGTAACACATGCTTTAAAATTTAAATGAGTAATAGAAGTTACCACTAAAGAGAAAAGCAAGAATGGAAATTTTAATTTCTGCTACTAAGAACATTTTCTTCTTACTTGGAATACTAAGCCATTCATTTGCAAATTCTCATTAAAAATTTGACAGTGAAATTAACTACTGATAGATGTCATTCATCTAACAAGTGACCCGTGGCATTGTGTATTTACTGTTGGGCTTCATGCTAGTTGCTTTTCTAATTTATATTCCTTTGGATTAAAAAAAAATTATTAAGAAAATATGCTTTAAAAAAACACAGGCTCCCTGCTCAGTTAAAATTCAGCAGCTCTTATTTATTAAAGTAACCCATTGATGAATATTAATTTCATGCTATGTAATAAGAATAAAAAAAAATCACGCCAAACCTGCTAAAGAATATGACTTTTGTTGCAAACTGGCCAGAATTGATTTGGTCATTCACCATTATTAGGTTATTTTTGATAGACATGTATTGCCATCAGTCCTTGGAAACACATGGTCGCATGCAGTAAAATAAAACTTTGGATCAGATTTTGTGAAATGTGGAACACTTATTTGCAGCCAGGCATAAAAACAGTTATATGACCTGGGTGTCAGCTTGATGTAGTCCTGGTTGTTTGTCTTTTTATAAGCTCTGATAGCACCTTTCAGGAACGGTTCATTAGAGATGTCAGCAATATTCCAGAAGTGGAATCCAGCTACCTTTCTAATTAATGTCAGAATTGCTTTAAATCAGCCACTGAATCAGAGCTGTGAAACAGAGCCCATGTTGAACTTACTAGATTCTTTTACCCCTTTGCAAGGCAGGCATGTCCGTGTTACCTTTAGAATTAATCAACATGGTTTTTTTTTTTGTTTTTTTTTTTTTAAAGATTTTATTTATTTGACAGAGAGAAACACAGCGAGAGAGGGAACACAAGCAGAGGGAATGGTAGCGGGAGAAGCAGGCTTCCTGCCGAGCAGGGAGCCCGATGCGGGGCTCGATCCCAGGGCCCTGGGATCTGACCTGGGCCGAAGGCAGACGCCTAACGACTGAGCCACCCAGGCGCCCCAACATGGTTTGAACATCACTCATTTCACCAATGAAGTAGTCTTACTAATATTCCTTGTTCTAATTAAGAAACTTCTGTGTTAATAGGAAATAAATGTAGGTGAGACCTGTGGTAGTTGTTTAAGGAATATAGACTTCGGATTAATCTTTTGTGTATTAACTAGTCACCGTGGATTTAGATTTCTGATTATTGTGCTTCAAATGTTAACATGTTCCTCATCTCTTCCCTAGGGGGGCTATAAGGTAAAACTAATGAGCAGACACATATGTATCTCATTGTCTGTGCTGAAGTATTTGAAATAAATTACATGCACACAATAGTAATATTAAACATTTATCTTCACACATGTCCCAGATACTCTATTTTTCTAGCTCTCAGGGGAGATTTATCCTCAGAGTTGCTTTTTTGTTTTTTTCTCTTAGAGTTTTATCTAAGTCCTAAATTTGTAGGATTTCTCAGGCTGACATGTGTAGTCTGGATTCCTCTTTACCTAGTTACTGATTTGTAATAGTATTATTCAAACCTAAGTAAACTTCGGATTCTACTGGGGAACTTAAAAAAAAAAAATTACATATTCCTGGGTTCCACCCTGGAGAATCAGATTTAGAATTTCTAAAGTATAGCATAAGAATCTGGATTTTTAAATTTTCCCCAATTAATTTTTGTGCAGGCTGTTGGCAAATAGCTGTTTGAGAGGAACTAGATGGGACCATCTTTGCTTGAGGATGAGCATTTGACAATAGAAACAGTATATCAAGAACTAAGCTCCTTGGTCCTTTCCCAACTTTTTTTCTTTTTGTTAGTCATCATTCACTCCGTGCCCTAGCTTCGCAGTCTGGAAGTCATTTTGGCTCATTTTTCTACTATTCTTTTCCCAGTTCATGGAGGGCCATTTCAGGTTTGCAGCAGCCATTTTATTCAGGCTCCTGGTCCAGCAGTACCTGGAACACGTCTCATTGCCCCTGTGTTTTGTGACTCTGCAAGCAGCTCCTGGGAGAGCTATCTTAGGGTCATAACACTGTACTGCCTGCAGTTCAAATCTACTGTCAAGTTTTCTCCAACCCTGGCTTTTTATTTTGTAATCAGATCATCTTGGAAAGATATTTGATGTCAGATAATCCTTTAACACCTGTTAATTTAAATCTGAAAAGGGAAAATTTTTTTTTTCCAGAATGCTCTTTCCATCACTTTTAATAACCAGCCATCCAGATTGACTCTTTTTGGCCATAATCACATGGTAACTACTTACATATATAAGAGATGTACTTAAAGTTGTTTGTTGCTGACTTCATTAACATTAGAGGACAATCAAGGTTCTACAAGGCTGCCCAAACTGACAAAGTTCTGAAGCACTTTACCTATAACAAAATCTAGGCTCTCATCTAAACCCCCCTGCCTTTTTTTTTTTAAGTAGAAAAAGAAAATTCTGTTTAGTATAGTAGCCACTAGTCTTATGGTGCAATTTACATTTCAAATTAAGTAAATTTAAAAATTAAGTCCCTTAGTCACATTAGTTTCATTTCAAGTGCTCATGAACTTCATGTGGCTATTAGCTGCAGTGCTGGATAGCCTACGTTATACTATGTCCATCATTGCAGAAAGTTCTATTGGATGGTGCTGCTCTGGAGTTTCTCAGGGAGCCCCAAAGGTCAAAGAGGCTCACATGGTCTTCTAATATTAATATAACCGCTGCTTCTACCTCTGCTATCACTCTCCCAAGGACTTACTGTAGTTTTGTGGTTATAAATTTTTTTGGCTGCTTCTACCACTTTTCGTTGGCTGAATGTGTTTGCGTTCGACTCAGGCTTTCTCAGTCTGTCACTAATGTGGAAAGTTGCAGTGCGGCGCGTGCATAGTACACACACACACACACACACACACACACACAGTTAAATTGTACTATTTTGAGATGATTGCAGATACGCACACACTAAGTTAAACTATTTTGAGATCATTGTGGATTCATATGCAACTCTAAGCGATGATACAGAGATCCCATGCATCCTTCATAGTTTCCCTCAATTGTTACATCTAACAAAGTAATTGTACATTATCAGTGAGCATATCGATATTGATCTATTCAATAGAGAGAACATTTCTATCATCTCATCACTCATGTTGCCCTTTTATAGCCATACCCACTTCTTTCCCAATTCCCCCATCCCCTCCTTAACCTCTTTCAACCATTAATCTGTTAAGCATTTTTATAGTTTTGTCATTTAAAATTTTTTTTTTTGTGGGTTTTTTTTTCACGTTTTTATTTAAAGTGTAGTTAGTTAACATACCGTGCAGTATTGGTTTCAGGACTAGCATTCAGTAGTTCATCAGAACAAGAGCCCTCCTTAATGCCCACCACCCATCATTGCACCTCCCTCACCTATCTCCTCTCCATCAACTCTCAGTTTGTTCTCTATCATTAAGAGTCTCTTATGGTTTGTTTCCCTCTCTTTTTTCCCCCTCCCATATATACATGTTTTGTTTCCGGAATTCCACATATGAGTGAAATCATATGGAATTTGTCTTTCTCTGACTTATTTTGCTTATCATAATACACTCTAGCTCCATCCACATTGTTGCAAATGGCAAGATTTCATTCTTTTTGATGACTGAGTAATATTCCTCGTGTGTGTGTGTGTGTGTGTGTGTGTGTGTGTGTGTGTGTGTGTGTGTGGTGTGTACCTTATCTTCTTTACCTATTCATCAGTCAGTAAATATCTGTGGTCTTTCCATAGTTTGGCTCTAATGCTGATATAAACTTTGGGGTGCATGTACCCCTTCAAATCTGTATTTTTGTATCCTTTGGGTAAATACCTAGTAGTACAACTGCTAGATTGCAGGGTAGTTCTCTTTTTAACTTTTTGAGGACCTCCATACTGTTAGTCAGAGTAGCTGCATCACTTTGCATATTCACCAGCAGTGCAAGAGGGTTCTCCTTCTCTACATCCTTACCAACATCTATTGTTTCTGGAGTTGTTAATTTTAGCCATTCCGACTGGTGTGAGGTGGTATCTTATTGTAGTTTGGTATGTATTTCCCTGATAATGAGTGATGTTGAGCATCTTTTCATGTGTCTGTTGGCCATTTGTATGTCTTCAAATCTTCTTCCCATTTCTTAACTGGGTTATTATTATTATTTTTTTTTTTTTGGGTGATGAGTTTGATAAGTTCTTTATAGGTTTTGAATACTACCCCTTTATCAGCTATGTCATTTGCAAATATCTTTTCCCATTCCATAGGTTGCCTTTTAGTTTTGTTTAGTGTTTCCTTTGCTGTGCAGAAGCTTTTTATCTTGATATCCCAGTAGTTCATTTTTGATTTTGTTTCCTTTGCCTGTGTTGATGTGCCTGGTAAGAAGTTGCTATGGAGGGGCGCCTGGGTGGCTTAGTGGGTTGGGGCCTCTGCCTTCGGCTCAGGTCATGATCTCAAGGTCCTGGGATCGAGCCCCGCATAGGGCTCTCTGCTCGGCAGGGAGCCTGCTTCCCCCTCTCTCTCTGCCTGCCTCTCTGCCTACTTGTGATCTCTCTCTCTCTCTCTCTGTCAAATAAATAAATAAAATATTAAAAAAAAAAAAAAGAAAAAAAAAAAAAAGAAGTTGCTATGGCCAAGGTCAAAGAGATTGTTGCCTGTGTTCTCCTCTAGGACTTTGATGGTTTCCTGTCTCACATTTAGGTCTTTCATCCATTCTGAGTTTATTTTTTTGTATGGTGTAAGAAAATGGTCCAGTTTCATTCTTCTGCATGTTGCTGCCCAGTTTTCCCAACAACATTTGTTGAGGAGAATTTTTTTTTTTCCATTGGGTATTCTTTCCTGCTTTGTCAAAGATTAGTCAACCATATAGTTGTGGGTCCATTTCTCGGTTCTTTATTCTGTTCCATTAATCTGTGTGTGTCTGTTTTTGTGCCAGTAACATACTGTCTTGATGATCAAAGCTTTGTAATATAGCTTGAAATACAGAATCATGATGCCTCCAGTTTTGTTTTTCTATTTCAGAATTTCTTTGACTATTTGGGGTCTTTTGTGGTTCCATTCAAATTTTAGGATTGTTTGTTCTAGCTCTGTGAAAAATGCTGATGATATTTTGATAGAAGTTGCAAATGTGTAGACTGTTTTTGGTAGTATAAACATTTTAACAATGTTCGTTCTTCAAATCCATGAATATGGAATGCTTTTCCATTTCTTTGTGTTCTCTGCAGTTTCTTTCATAAGTGTTCTATACTTTTCAGAGTACAGATCTTTTACCTCTTTAGTTAGGTTTATTCCTAGGTATCTTACTGTTTTTGATGCAGTTGCAAATGGGATCAATTCCTCAATTTCTTTTTATGTTGCTTTGTTATTGGTGTATAGAAATGCAACAGATTTCTGCACATTGATGGAGGGTATGTAGCTATCTCCTCTGTTTTAGTGTTCTTACTGGTAATTTGTATCTTGTCTCTTTATTTTTCAGTATTGCTAATGATTTGTCAATTTTATTGATCTTTTCAAAGAATCTTCTTTTTGGTTCATTGGTTTTCTCTCTTTTTTAAAAATTGTTTTTCTTTCCAAGTTCATAAAGAGCTTATATTATTGATTTGAGACTTTTTGCCCTTTTTAATTTTTATTTATTTATCATATTCATTCATTTATTTAAAGTCTATTTACTTTTTAGTATCTCTACACTCTGTAACATGGAGCTTGAATTCGCAACCCTGAGATCAAGAGTTGCCAGCTAGGTGCCCCTGCCCTTTTTAATATATAACCATTTGGTACTACATATTTCCTGCTTAGTACTTCCTTATCTGTGTTCCACAAGTTTTGATATGTTGTATTTTCATTTTCATTTCAGATCAGCTTATGTATATACATATATATACATATGCACATATATACACATGTACACAGTTTATGTGCATACATATATACACATAAGTGTATATATATAATGTATACAGTGTTTATACATATATACATAAACTGAACTGAGTGAAAATGAAATATATATATGATTTCCAAATTTAGTATATATAAAATTTTTAAAAATTTCTCTTGAAGATTTTTTGGTCTACAGATTATATGGAGGTATGGCATTTAGTTTTCAAGTGCTTGGAGAATTTCCTGTTATCTTTCTGTTACCGATTTTTAATTTAATTCATTGTTGTTAGAGAATGCTATGATTTAATCCTTTAAATTTGTTAGGATTTGTTTATGGCATAGGATATCTTGATGTATGTTCCCTTGAAAACAACGTGTAGGGGCATCTGGGTGGCTCAGTGGGTTTAACATCTGATTCTTGATTTTGGCTCAGATCATGATCTCAGGGTCCTGGATCAAGTCCTGCATTGGACTCTATGCTCAGTGGGGAATCTGCTTGAGGATTTCTTTCTCCCTCTCTTTCTCTCAAATCAATCAATCTTTTTAAAAAAGAGAAAATTATGAAAACAATGTGTATTTGCTGTTGTTAGGCATAGTGTTTTTAAAATGTAGATTAAATACTTTGATGATATTGTTGTTCTTCTCTATCCTTATTGATAATCTGTCTAGTATGTCTGTCAGTTTTCGAGAGATTGATGTTTAAGTCTTCAACTATAACTGTATATTTGTCTATTTCTCCTTTAAGTTATATCTGTTTTTGCTTTACATATTTGCAGTGCTGTTATTTGGCATATACACATTTAGGATTGCTATTTTTCCTGTTAGATTGACCCTTTTATCATTATGTAATGTCTCTCTCTCTTTTTTTTTTAAAGATTTTATTTATTTATTTGACAGAGAGGAGAGAGATCACAACGAGGCAGAGAGGCAGGCAGAGAGAGAGAGAGAGAGAGAGAAGCAGGCTCCCCGCTGAGCAGAGAGCCCGATGCGGGGCTCAATCCCACGACCCCGAGATCATGACACGGGGCTCAATCCCACGACCCTGAGATCATGACGCGGGGCTCAATCCCACGACCCTGAGATCATGACCTGAGCCGAAGGCAGAGGCTTTAACCCTCTGAGCCACCCAGTCGCCCCGTAATGTCTCTTTCTATTCCTAGTAATTTTCTTTGCTCTGAAGTTTACTATACTTTTTGTTATTATAGCTACTTCTGCTTTCCTTTGATAAATGTTTGCATGGTCTATTTTTTTCACCCATTTTCTTTCAACCTGCCTATTGTTTTACTTGAAATGAGTCTCTTGGAAGTAACATATAATCAGTTCATGTTTCTAAATCTACTCTGTCAATCTGTGTCTTTTTATTGATACACTTAGATCATTTACATTTAATGTAACTATTGATATAGCAAGGCTAAAATCACCATTATATCTCTAGTTTTCCATTTGGTTTCTGATTTTTGTTTATCCAGCAGGGGATGGGGTGCACTGCTTCATTATTGTCAGTGGGCTTATAAGTTCAGTCTCCCCCTTTATCCTCTACTGACTGAAAGGGAAGGTATCCTCCTTCCTGCTGACCAGAGTGGAAATACTGGCCTTCACTGGCACCACTCTTGATGAGAGGGATGGTAGTGCCTCATTACTATAACTCACATGGCCTTATGCTGGGGAGGTGCCTCATTACATTGGATAGTAGTGAAAGTCCTGATCTTTCACTAGACATCTTTTGAATCACCCCAGTGGTGAGAGGATAAGATACCTCAATACTCATTGGTGAAGGTGAAAGTCCAGACTCTACCTGGTTTCCTTGACAAGGGTCAGGAGCTTATTACTGGCTCACAAAAATGTAAGTCCCATCTCAACTCTGCCTTTTTTGATACCATCCCAGTGATGGGTGGGTGAATGTCTAATTACAGTCATCAAGGGTGGAATTCTAAGATCTCCACACCTCCTTTGCTGTGTGGAACCAAATTCTTTTCCGTGGTGTAATGGTAATTATCAAAAGATTTTCTTTCTTATTGTGCTGTTCCTTTCCTGATTGTTTAGCTAGAGAGAACAGGATTTGTGGAGGTTTTGTTTTGTTTTGTTTTTGTCTGTACCCATTGGCATTTCTAGGTTACCAGTTTCTTCACCTTCAAGACTGGGATACATGAGGTTAGGAAAATTTATGTTTACTTCATCTTCCCAGAAACAGAAGTCCCAGCTGCAATCTTTTAATAAACCTTGTAACCTTGAGATTAGTATGCCTGACATTTAATAAATATGTGTTCAATGGTTTAACAAATAAATGTGCTGCAGATGTACTACTCATGGAGCCCAGAAGCCCAGGCTCTTTCTCCTGGTATTATGCAATTTTCTTTCATAGTAATTATCATTTTGTAATCATGTATTTGTATGATTTTTTTGATCAGTATCTTTCATTCTAATATATTAAAAATTTCATGAAGGTTGGGTCCACATGTCATTTGCTCACCATTGAGCAAATAACATTATATCATTAGTATTTATCATAATTCTTCTGTTTGACACATAACATGTATTCAGTTAATTTGTTGAATAGATTAGAAAATGAAAAAATGAATAATTTGGTAAATACACAAATAAAGTGTCTTTCAGGGTGCCTTTCTGAATGACTGTAGAGCTGTAACCTTTCCTGGCATAACAGTTAACTCTCAGCCAACTTCCATTTGAGAGAGAGCACTTATCTTTTCCATTAGGAGTGTTCTTTGGCCATTCCTCCCAACTCTTTAAATTATGTCAGACACATATACATAATAGGAATATTTATTTGGCACATGGGGTAAATAGTAAGGCAACTTAAAACCAGAGGTTACCAGCCAAAGCCACTAGTCATCTTAGACCCACCTGAGTTGGTCACTTAAGAGAATGAGGAATTCAGTATGTTGGCACCTTTGTAAATTTGTGCCATACCAAGTTTCATTGGTACAAGTTGGGAATAAATTTCATGCCATTTTCAAGTTTCTGTTTTCTCTTCCACAATCTTTTCTTTCTTAGGATGATAAAGGAAATAGCAGTTTTTTTATGGAGGGAAAGCCTTACCTTCATCCATAAGAGCACACTTATCTTTCATCTTGGCTGAGAAAATCACACCAGCTTATATAACACCAGTATAATAATATAATATTATACTGATTTGTTTGGTTTTAACATCATAGGGAATAATAATGATGATGTCAGTAATGGCTAATATTTGTTAAGCTCTATATAGATGCCAGGTGCTGATCCATATGCATTGAAAAATTATCTTCCTTGATCCTCAAAGTAACTATTTAAAGTAATGTTACTATTCTCATTTTAAAGATAAGGAAATTGAGGTACTATCTCCATTTTATAGATGAAGATATTGCCTGAGGTCATACATCTATTAAATAAAGATCCTGGATTTGAACCTGACTCTAGAGGCATTCTTATCTGTGATTTTTACCTAGTTAAATGCTTAGGAATGAATGAAGAGAGGAATTTTATGCATGTGCTGGTGTGTGTGTGTGTTTGTGTGTTTGATAGTTGTATCTCTTCAGCAAAGATAAAGGTCAGCCCTGAAATTCCAACCTGCACTCTCACCTCGGCAACAGACCTCCTGGATTTGGTGTTTCAAAGAAAAATATATGCCCTCCACCTCGGCAATGTAAGATTTACAGGCACAGTGCAGCTTAATTTAAATCATGAAATATACATACTTTCCCTCACTTTTTGGATGAGAGTCTGTTAACTGTTCCCCTAACTATATCCGTTCTCTCCTTTTGTAGTAACAAAGGTTTCAGCTGTGAACACAACTGCCCAGTTAAAGATGACATTGCACAGCTCTTCTGAAGCTTATTTGGGCCATTTGATTAAGTTTTGGCCAATGGGTTATGAAAGTATTTGATGTGTGAAATTTCTATTGCAAGCCAGTAAAACAAAGGAAATGTTTCCTCCTTTTCTCTGTCCTTTATTTCTCACTAACTGAAAATTTAGACATGTTAGTAGGAATGGGAGCAGCCATCTTAGAACCTAACAGGGAAGTCTCATGTTGAAGAGGTGAGAATTGTAATATAGAAAAAAAGCTGGAAACAATAACAACTTCCTGTAAATCCTGACAAGTTACATATTTTTTGTTTGTTTGTTTAAGCAACTGTTTGCAATTTGTTTCAGCAGCTGAACTGAGCTTTTTGGGGTGGATTCACAACCATTCATTTATTTTGTTTCTCAGCGTAGAGAAAGACTTTTGGCTCAAACATATCAATTAATATTACAGAGAAATCATTTGGCTAAGCACAGCTGCATGGAAGGCAGTGGTGCCTCAAAGTTTTTCCAACAATAATGGTTTATATAACTAAAGGAGCTCTTCATGTTTTTTTTTCCCACCCAGAAGAAAGGAACAGTCCTCAGAAAGAGAGTAGTCACATTTCCTTTTCTACAGCACAGAAAGTCCCTCCCCACTTTTTTCTTGGCTACTATCAGTTTTATTAAATATCAAAAACCTTTAGTAAGCTTAGCCACAGTTCTCTGTGCCTAGTCCTAGGGCCATGAGCTTACTTGTTTTCATTCTTTAACATTTGTATGTACCTTCTTCTTCTAGTTACCTAAAACATAAACTAAAGGAATCTTTTGTTTTTGTTTATTTGGTTGGTCAGTTGGCTTTTTGTATTTTTAGTTTCTAGTATTGTGCTCTGAATTGTATAGGTTCTCAGTGGATGACAGTTACTGATTAATAAGATTGAATAATGGAAATTCTTTAAATATTATACCTGTCATCTCAATTAAGTATGAAACTTTGCTCATTGTTTTCAAAACTTTATAGGATTATGAGGACAGTGAGCTCTTTAACATAGGGTGATTTATTTATTTATTTATTTATTTTTTAAAAAGATTTTATTTATTTGACAGAGAGAAACACAGCGAGAGAGGGAACACAAGCAGAGGGAATGGTAGCTGGAGAAGCAGGCTTCCTGCCGAGCAGGGAGCCCAATGCGGGGCTCGATCCCAGGACTCTGGGATCATGACCTGAGCCAAAGGGAGAGGCTTTAACCCACTGAGCCACCCAGGCACCTCCATTGGGTGATTTAATATTTAGAATGTACTTTAAACTTTTACTGTGTTTAAAATTTTTCAGTCTCTTCTGAACATAAAAGTGAAACACATCATTCTTAAAAATGATATTGAAATTTTATCTGTTGCAGGCTTTTTTAATGAGAAGACTTATAAGAAAAATAATTTGATCTGCAGAAATAAACTATATTAAGTCACATAACTATATAATGATATTAATCAGTGTTTATTTTAAAATTTTTATAAATAAGCACAGGGAAAAAAATAAGAGAGAGAGAGAGACAAATCAAGAAATAGACTCTTAATTATACAGAAAAAACCCTTGGTTACCAGAGGGGAGGTGGATGGGGGATTGGTCAAATATGTGATGGGGATTAAGGAGTACACTTGTCTAGATGACCCCAGAGTGATGTATGGAAGTGTTAAACTACTGTAGTGTACATGTGAACCTAATATAACACTCTATGTTAAACTAACTGGAATTAAAAGAAAAAAAATTTTTATTCATTGAATGAAACTATAGACATTTTGGGTAGTTACCTTATAATGAATATTGTACTTTATAAAAGGATTAGAGTAGTTTATATATTTTGGAGACAATGTAGATCTTTACTCTCTCTTCACCTATCAGTTATTTTTTTTTTTTTAAATACTTCAGTAAATCAGAAAACAGGGGAAGGGAAAGCAGGGCAAACAAAAACAAAAAAAGAAAAAAGAAAAGGAAATTTGTAGTATAAGTCATATATAACACTTTACAGATGTGAGGGGGGTGAGTTTCAACACCGGATTTCCACCCAAATATAGACATTGACTATTCTCCTTATCAGATTATCAGTGCACTTCTGGGAAACAAGGATCCTACTGTTACAAATGACTAAACATACTGAAAAAAGGATGCAAACACTGTGCACCTAATGTGAGGTTGATAAAACAAATTTTTTCACAAAGATAAAAACATCACTCATATAAACATAAAATGAACACATGAAAGATTTTATTAAACTCGCTAAATGAGAGAACAGATACTAAAAACAGTTCAAACACACATACACACATGCAAAAATACAATCAGAAATGCTGAAATAAATTTTCCAGTATTCAAACCTGATTATCATCCTTGAATATGTAATGTTTAGGATTTTCTTTTCTACAAGGCATAGGCCAATTGTATGTATAGTGGAAAAATGTATTTTTACATTTTCAGTGGAAAATAATCACTTGCATTGCTATAGTTAGATATCATTACATTTCTATCAATTTTCTGTAAGTCAAGTTAGTATCATTCAGAGATGCGTATCTCTATAGAATCCGACAATTTCTAAAAGGTCTGCTAGACCTTTTATTCAGCTCTCCACTAACAGGACAGTTCTTACTCTTTTTTGCTATATACAAGTCTTGGGCAACTTTTTTTCTGACGAGCTTTAACAAAATCTTGATACATGGTGTATAGTAAAGGGTTAACTCAAGAGCGTTTAGATGTTCAAACTCTGCATAATCTAAAGAAAGCATTGGCCTTTGGGCTACTTTGGAATATCCTGCCTGATAAGAGTGTATACTTTGGAACTTGGGCTGTTCTAGATAGTTTTATTAATGATGTGACTTATGGTAAATGCTAGTTCTTGTTTGGCTGTGGTCCTGGGACATGCTGTATTACTTTAACCTCTGAGGGGGTTGCTGAACATTGAGTAGTTAAGGTTGTATGGATACTGCATACCCATTTGACTGACCTCTAATAAAATCCCTGGAGACCAAGCCTCAGCTGATGAACTTGGTCGGCAATAATTTGTATATACTGTCATACATCGTTGCTGGTAGAATTAAATTCTGTTTATGTGACTCCATTGGGAGACGAAAACTAGAAATTTGTCTCCTGGACTCTGCCCTCTGTGCCTTTTTCTTTTGCTGATTTTAATCTGTAACATTTGTCTATAATAAACTATAGGTGTAAGTATAACAGCTTTTCTGAAATCCAGGAGTCCTTCTGGTAAGTTGTCAAACACAAAGGTGGACATAAGGACCTTTGATAAGTATGGAGAGACTTCATTTTTACTGGGCATTCAGGCCTCACTGAAGGAGTCCCTTAAAAGATAGAAGCGAGAAGCTGAGAAACTGGGCTTTTTTCATGTTAATGTAGTATTTATTATAATGGGCATTTGTCTGAGTCAAAGATTCCTGGAGTTGATCATAGAGTACATTGGGTAGGCTGTTTATGGAGGTCTCTGTACTCCTCCCAACTATCTCCAAGATGATTCTCCATTGAACTCAATACTCTCATTCCCAGCTGGCCTCCCAAAAGGCAGCCTGGGATTCCTCTATTCTCTTCATAAACTAACTTCAAAGTATAAATTCTGTGACCTTCTTCTTTAGGACCTGGCTTTTACTTCTCTCAGTAAGAAACAGCTCTCATAAACCACAAGCTTTGATTTACAAAACTAATATTTTTCCCAGTATGGCACAAAGAGCCAATTTTGGAAATAAAAAATAGGGTGTTGGATTTTTTTCATCTTTGCAATTAAAAAAAAAAAAAAAACCCTAATTCTTTTGCAGCCAGATAATTCCTTTATGTCATGCACTGAGTCTCCCTTGTCTAACCATCTACAATATGATAATTTTCCATTATTTGATTCTTACAGTCACATAAAAAGATTTTGGCAGTTGTGGGAAAAAAGAAAAAAAACTTGTCCCCTTCCAGTAAAATCTCTCTTTTCAGGATTATAATGTCCCCAAGTAAAATTCTTTGCCTCTCAGAACTAAATAATGACTAAATCTCTCTCCTTGACTGGAGAAATTAACTTCACGTCCTGACTTTAATGGTAGAAGAAATGCAGAGAAGAATCCAGTTACTGATGAGGTATTTCCTTAAATTTACTACTCAGCTGTAGGACATTTTTACTTTTTCTTTTATAGAAATTGCTTTGACTCACTGGTTGGCAAAGCCAAATGTTGCTAGTGTGAAATAGCTGCCATATTGCTCATACAAAGATTTTTAGTTTCATGGCCCGTTTCATCCTCGATAGGCACTATTGACTGTCCCTTGGAACATGCAAGGGCATGCTTTTTGAGAGGTGCGATACCATGTTACACAACTCTGAGAATGCCATTCACATCCATACAAGTTGTGCTATAGATAGTTCTATAATGGGGCAGCCTGTGCTCTAAGGAGTGGCCCCGAACATATTTCAGTTGTTTGACAGACTGATTTGTTAGAAAGGACAACTGTGACAGCTGTGTCCAAACATTTTAAGGCTGCTTTGTAGAAGAATTAGATGGGGGATGCCAGGCTTACTCACTCCAAAGAGTGGGTGACTCTTGATCTCAGAGTCATGAGTTTGAGACCCCTGTTGAATGTGGAGATTGCTTAAATAAATAATACTTAAAAAAAAATAAAAGAATTAAGGGCACCTAAGTAGCTCAGTTGGTTAAACATATGCCTTTGGCTCAGGTCCTGATCCCAAATCCTGGATCGAACCCTATATTGGGCTCCCTGCTCAGAAAGGAGTCTGCCCTTCCCCTGGCTCATACTAGCTCTTCTCTCAAATACATAAATAAAATCTTTTAAAAAAAATATGTTTTCTCTATGATTCCAATGGTTAAAAATAGTTCTGATGGGTATATCCTATAGGAGCACATATTGCACTTAATAAAATGCAGAAGTTTTTTTTTACAGTCAGAATTGCTCAAAAGTAGAGTAGTTTATTGAAATAATTGGAATTCAGTCAGTGAAAGTGTTTAAATATAGTTTGGACAACTATTTGGTAGAGATACTGTACAGAGACTCAGTCTTTGTAATAATGATGGTAGGATAAGATGGTATTTAAGTTCCTATCTGACACTGAAACTCAGTGATTCAAGAGATCATTAGAATTAGTAGCATTGGGGTACCTGGGTGGCTCAGTGGGTTAAAGCCTCTGCCTTCGGCTCAGGTCATGATCTCAGGGTCCTGGGATCGAGCCCCGTGTCGGGCTCTCTGCTCGGCAGGTGAGCCTGCTTCCCTTTATCTCTGCCTGCCTCTCTGCCTACTTGTGATCTCTCTCCTCTCTGTCAAATAAATAAATAAAATCTTTAAAAAAAAAAAAAGAATTAGTAGCTTTGTGCTTAGAGATGTAAATGAAATTGAAACACATCCTGTGGCTGCCAACAGGCTATATGAAGTTGTGATTGTTATCAAGTTAAGTCTTTTATGCCTCAATACAGACAGCTACCCTGGAAAAAAAAGATGGATTCATGGAGTCTCTATTCTTCATGAATAGCTGAAGCTATTCATGGTAGTGAATATAGCTACCTGTGGTAGTAAATTAGCTCAATCTGAGTGTCTGTCTGGGTGGCTCAGTAGGTTAAGCGTCTGTGTTACAGCTCAGGGTCCTGGGATTGAATTTAGTATCTGGTTTCTTGCTCAGCAGGAAGATCCTGCTGTTCCCTCTTCTTGCTGCTCCCCCTGCTTGTGTGCTCTCTCTCTCTCTCTCTCCCTCTCCCCCATCTGACAAATAAATAAATAAATAAAATCCTTTAAAAAATTAGCTCAATCTGAGGCTTAAAAATCTGTAAAAATATAAATAAATAAACAAATAAATATCAGTCAATGAGGCTTAAAGCAAGATGTCATAGTGCAGGATGTCGTAGTGCAGGACTGGGCTGGAACAAATTCATACCTGGTATGCCATTTTCAATTGATGGTTAGTCACCTGGAACTTCATGTCAAGGAGCATTATTAGGCCTTGTCTTGATTCAGCTGGAAATGTGCCATGGGTGATTAGTGTTGGGAAGGGAAAATGGTAGAATATAGTTTAGATACTTGCCATCTCTCTCATGCAGAATACTTGGCACTCTAGTTAGATAGAATTCATGGAATTCATTTCCTAGGAGACTTTACCTGCTCAGGGTTTTGAACCTTAGCTGTGTAGGTCCAAAAACTCAAAGCATCCAGGGTCAATTTGGTTCAAGCACTGCCTCATACAATCAGAAGATTATAATGTACAAATTAGAATGCCAATGTAATAATTTTCAATTAGAACTATTACTGTCAAGTTGATTAAAATTCCTGTGTTTTTTAGTCAGGGCACTCACGCTGCTGGTGACATTGAGATAGATGAGTTAATAATACTGCTTAAGACTTAGTGTATTCATTTATAACTTTCTTTTTCCAGTGTTCAAATTTCACTCTAACTTTCTAACTTCCTAAGACTACCTCCTGATTCTCTGCACTGACTGGTCATACATTTGTACTTAATAGCTCAGGGTCAAACTACTGTGTTGAAGGTCTGATTTCTTTTGTCTTCCCAATCCAGTA
Organism: Procyon lotor; assembly: GCA_028646535.1. NCBI lineage: Eukaryota > Metazoa > Chordata > Mammalia > Carnivora > Procyonidae > Procyon > Procyon lotor. The sequence goes on from CM053608.1 coordinate 30,039,945, forward strand.
TGGACTGGTACTTTAATAAAATGCCATATGAATGAGTTATTATAAAAATAAAATGAAAAATGAAAAACATACAAAATACAAGCATATGTTTTATTATTTAATTCAGTGAGCATAAAATAACTTCAAAATTCTTGTAAAAGTTTCTAAACCTTTAGTCTCAATGTCTAAACCATATTTTATAAGCAGAATACTTAATGAGGTGTTCAATGCTAATGAACTTAAGGAAAATTTATAATACAGTGAAGCTTAATTTTTATGGATTGGATGAACACATTACAGTGCATTGGAGCCCATGTATAATCAATTCAATCAGTATATTTATATTCATTAAGTGAGATGAAGAGAACAGGTTTATTATTTTAAATGGCTATAGAGGTCTGTAGTAGCTATATTTAGTATTTAGGATATAAAGCATAGGCAATTATATTAAAGTATATAAAATGTACTTGAAACTAAGTTCTTCCTAAGATAATAAGTCAGCTCCCAATGCAACATTGTCCATATAAAAATTATAGTACTATTTATGATACCATTTTTTGGGTTAAAACTTGGGTAAAATGTGGGGAATATTTGGTCAGTAGTAGTGTCAGGAGATGTAGAACCACTGATTTGTTTCATCACCATAGGGAAATGTTTCATTGATGTGTAGGAGGGATATTCATTTCATAGATACATATCCCAAATCCCTTTGCTCTGATAATTGTTAACACAAAGAGACACAATGATGAGTTCTGTCCTTAATACCCAACTTGCAAACTCTCATCACAGTTTTATTGAATCTATTAAATTGATTCTACTATTAAACAAATACCAAGTTTTTAGCTAGCATATGAAACTATACATTTTTGTCCCTCAGCCACTAAAACTTAGTCATTAAGTGCCACACACATCACACAGACTGGTTGAAAAGTGGACATTTTCTGGCCTCACTACTATTTTAATTTGCTATATTGGCTCTCAGGCCTCAGCTTTTCCAACTTGTGGTTTTCATTGCTTTTCCATGTTTATACTTAAAAAAAATATTTTTTTATTTTTAGAGAGAGAGAGTATGGGGGTGGTGACGGGGGCGGTGACAGGGGCAGAGGGAGAGTGAGAGAATCTCAAGCAGACTCCCCACTGAGTGAGGGTCCCAAAGTGGGGCTCAATCTCACAACCCTGAGATCACAACTTTAGCTAAAATCAAGAACCGGATATTTAACCACCTGCCCCACCCAGGTATCCCTCCGTGTTTATACTTTTTAAGACTCAACAACATTCACTATAGTTTCTAGCATAATTCTGTCTTTAGGCTTGACTTCCTGCATAACACTTCAATTTCCACCTCACAGGAAGAACCCCGTATTCTTACAGGTGAGAGGGATTATTACACCTTAATTTTTCTTAGTGTGGCCATCACTTTTCTTACTACCTGATGCCCACATTTTGCCCTTTTTCTATTGATATTTTGGCAATGGGATAAGAGATTTTGTATGACCTTGCAAGATCATTTCCTGTCAACGTTCAGATCTATGTATCTCTCTGTGGATATCCAGTGTTGACTAGTAGAATCCGGCCCTAGTAAAACTGCAAGATTGCTGTTCCATGCCCACTTATCTCCACAGTGCATTCCAGTATCATGTGTATCTATTTTTAGGCATATTCTTCATATAGTGAGAATAACTTTGCTCTTCTCTACAGGGAATAGAGACAGTTTTTTTATGGAACACTGGCTGGCTATATAAATGTCTGTTACAATCATAGGCCACTTCAAGCCTTATGCCTATGGTAAACTATCTAGAGATTCATTTGGAAAATTGAACTTATTACTCTAATGGTCTCTCAATGCCTTCTCAACCACCAAGTCTAGGGACAGCATTGCTAATAAAATTATTTCACACTTATATGTTTCCTTTGTGGGAATGCTTCTTCTTGGTAATTTGCACAATCCTTAAGCAAAGAAAGAATAATCACACCTGTTTATGAGGAGCAAAGACACATCTTCACCGGCAAACCCAATTTGACATGGCTCTATATACACTATCATACAATATCAATCAAACTTTACACATGTAATTTCTGAACTCTTCTAAACCTATCTCAGATTATTTCATGAGTACCACCCTCAAGTTCAGCAATATAAAAATGATAAACCTAATGGTAAAGTGGGAAACTTAAAAAGAGATTCATATTATAGAATAGTCCATTCTAATATGCCTTGTCTAGCAAATCTCATGTAAGCTTGTACATTTGCTATTAAACATACCAAATGAAAACATAACCCATGCCAAAGCTTTGGTTGACCATGCTTTCTATTGCATTCCCAATAATTTATTGTCATTTTACAGTAAAGTTAAGGTATATATAATTCAACATTCACTAAGGATCAACTAAGTGTCAAAAACTGTATTACTAGTTGTGTGGATTGTGAGGATGGGTATAAATATGGTTAAGAGATATCTCTAGGAACTCATGATAAATTCTAAAATATTCATAATATCAATGGGTAGAAACAATATCCCAAGAGCAGGCTGTGATGGTAATCACAAAGTGGTTACAATGGAGATACGTGCAAACTGCTTTAGAGCACAGAGGAGAGAATTAATTCTCACCTAGATGTAGGAATCAGGAAAGACTTTGAAGAAGATGATGGATATGAGCTGAATCTTCAGGATCGATTGAACTTTGGAAGGTGGGGAGGTAAGAGGGTGAGTAAGTGGCTTGGTAGGACTAGGGAAGGCAGTGGAGAATGGAAGGAATGGGTACATCCTGAGTTTAAAAGGGAAAAAGAGCCTCTGCACAAGGTAAGTTTTAAACTTTCTATAGAAAATGGAAGAAAACCTATTGAACCAACTGTTGTGGCTGTTCCAGTGTGATCATAGCATTGCTTGTATGGATTGTCAAATAAGGGATGAGCTCATAAAAGGATATTAATGTGTCATTTTTATTGAGCAAAGTAGCATTACAGGAAAGGTGATTTCAAAGGCACATAGCTCTTTCATTACAGCCTTCAGGGGCGATGTTTGATCACTGAAAACAGCCTGCTTTGTTCCAGCTTTCTCTGATGTTTGGCATTATCCTGAATACATATGCTCTGACTTGGAAAGAATCAGTCTATAAAGATTTAATAGATTTTAGATTTGCATATTCAAAATACATGTCATGGTTAAAATGAAATGAAAACTATTTTAATATCTACATCTGTATTATACATAAACATGTAGTTCAGACATATCTCAGCAAATTTTTAAAAGGCAATTACATATGTTATATTTGCTTGATCTGAGATTATGAAAGTTGGCTATTTTAAAAATTAACCATTTTATATTTTCACTGAGGAAAAAATATATTGTAGGAGACATTGGTGATAACAAAGGACAGGAAGCCTTCAAGTTTCAAGGATTTGAAGTTGCTGTATGTTCTTGTCTCCTTTCATGGACATAACTTTCAAGTGTTGTGTGTCAACGATCACTTTCTTTATTAAAAATGAATTAACACCATTCTTGGGTAGAGAAAATTGAAAGTCAATAAATAATTAAAGATAAATGTAAAAGATTAGTATTTGCATAAGGTTCTTTTCCTTATATGACTAAAGAAATGACTTTTTTTTTCCCAAAAGGAGAGATTCTTGGAAAGAGACCTGAAGAGTCAAAAGCTTGTGTGGTGACTAAAATAGAGTTTTCTCTTCTTAGAATTCTCTGGCCTCTGTTCCTGTAAATTGATAAGTAATCTCACATAAATTCATCTTTTAATTTTGAATTCCAGTGGAACCTTTGAGAGAAAGATGGCATTCCAAGTCAGTCAGTTTGATAATACTTTACATCTACAATTAGACACTCATTGCATTGAAATTAAGCCCAATGGACTTCAGCTAATATTCTATTTCATGTGACAAAGAAAAATCTTATCATGTCACTTCCCTACTTAAAATCTTTCTTTTTCCCTGTCCTCACTTACAACATCTTCCACCTCAATGACACTGAATGCCTTTGTATGGCACGTCCATCTTTTTCTGGTTAGTTTTGCAACAGTCTCAGGACAGAGACTTTCAGTTATACATTTGTAGCCCTGATCACTGCTTCCCAAATGTTAATGTATTTATGTATCATCTGGAGATCTCGTTAAAAATGCAGGTTCTGATTCAGCACATCTGGGGTCTGGCCAAGATTCCAACAAGCTCCCAGGTGATAAACCACACTTTGGAGAGCAAGCATCTAGGTACTTATGACCTCTTATTAAATTGGTATTAGTTCCTGGACCATGATAACTGAAAACTTAGATTTTCTGACTTTGCATCAGACTTCGACTTTTTTGTTTATTGGTAATCTCATAAAGATGCTGTGTGATCTGGACTTCTTTTTCTCCTCTAGTCTCTTTTCTTATCCTGTTCTTATTTTGCATTTGAGACATAACAAATTGCTTGAAATTTCCAGAATGTGTCGAGCTCTTTTACATCTCAGTTCCTTTTCAAATACTGTCTCCTCTGCTTGTCCCAACATCTTGTGCTGCTTCATTTAAAATTCAGCTCAACTCAGGGCATCTGGGTAGTATAGTCGGTTTAGTGTCTGACTTTTGGTTTCAGCTCAGGCTGTGATCTCAGGGTCCTGGAATCAAGCCCCATGGCAGGCTTCATCCTCAGCACAGGGTCTACTTGAGATTCTTTCTCCCTCTCCCTCTGCCCTTTCTTCTCCCCCTCCCCCACCACGTTCTCTCTCTTTCTCAAACAAATAAATAAATCTTAAAAAAAAAACACACACACACAAAAAACAAAACCTCAGCTCAGCTGTAGTCTCCAGGAATCCTTCCCTAATCTCTTTACATTGAAATTGTTTAATTAAATACTTCCAGGATTCTCCCATAATGCCCTGTATTTCCTACACTACAGCTTTCTTGTAATCTATTGTAGTGTCTGCTTACTTGTCTCCTTGGTTTAAGACAACACGTCTTGGGAGGAAAAGATTATACATTCTATCTCTGTTACCTACTGCTAATCACAATGCCTGACACTTAGTAGGTTTCCATTAAAGTTTGCTGAATGAATGAGGAAGGGCAGTTGATGTGTTGTAGTTAGGAAATAATATAATGCAATATTGTCTTTCATGAAGATTAAATTGAATTGAGAGTAATAAAAACTAAAGTCATAAAAAGTACAGGATGAGATAATACTGAAGATATAATGTTAGTATGTGATTAATTGCCAAATGAGGATCATAGAAAATAACTGTTCTAAGTTCATTGGAGGAAAATGTCACTATAGATTTATTACTATGTCTTTAATACCCCAGTTGTTCCACAAAAAATTGAGATAGCTGACAACACCATGTATGGGAATTAATGAGAGGTATGAACAGTATTATGAATAGTATTAGAAATAGTATTAGAGCTATGAATAGTATTAGAAAAGGAGGGAGTTATGGAAGTACATACTCAGAATTTGAGGAGCAGATATACTAGCATATTTGCAAAAATCATCCTCATTCAATAATGAGCAATAAGGATAGTGTACTGGTCTTCCATTTCCACTCTTTACCTTGGAGGCTAACTTCTGTGGTGGCATCAGTAGCTCCCTTGCCCTCTGGCTTCTGGCTTAATTTGGCCAAAGGAGGATACCCTGGCAGAGGATCAAATGGAGGGAAAAGAGTGAGGTCAGGATATTTATTTTCTTGTATTACCTAGACCTGGTTGTGCCTCTGTGTAAATTGCCCCTTTGTTAAAATCTCCTTAAATTATTCTAATTTGAATGTGCCCCCTGTTCCCTGTTGATACTCTGATACAATCATGGAGTTGTTTAATGCTAGATTGGATGTCAGGCTTAATAACTTCTATGATAATCATTAATGTTACACAAATGTTTGAGGTGCTGTGTATCAGGTAAGATTCTATGAGGAGGGGATTCAATAGAGAAGAATTCAGAAAACAAACCAACCTGAAATCTCATACTTATATTGTTTACATTTTAGTGTGGTAAAGAGGATATAAATCATATTAGAGGTCGGGAAAAATTGGTATGTTCAAATTTCCACAGTTCTGTAATGTTTCTTTACATCAACCTTTCTTTTAATGCTTAGTTGTAAAGTAATAATATCTTAGAGCTGTAATTTTGGGGTTGTTCCCTTTTTACTTGGGGTAGATTATCCAGATTTTTGCCTTTCCACTTTTCTGTTGCTCATTTTCCAGCTATTTTACTGCTCACTCTTCTTCCATCAGGAGATCTAAAAGGAGAATAAATGGATGAAAAGCTTAGCTTTAGGATCTATGATAAGAGGTGTGTTAGGAAAGAGACTGAAATTCTGAACTAAAATGAAGCTTTTCAGTTTATCTGGGCTGTTCTGCCCCCTATTGCCATAAAGATACAAAGGTATTTCCAACTAGTCAAAAATTGAGAAAATAGACGGAAAGTCTTATATTCATGATGATGAAGAGAAACAGATTTAATAAATAGGTATGATGCTCTTAATACGAGGAAGGCCCTGGTATATAGACTCTGTCTTTGAATCTTGGAATTGTATTACAGTCTTGTTTGCAATACATACTTAAATCATTGTTGACTCATAGGAGCCTAATTCTGTGACCCAGCAAAAATAGATCATAAATCCTAGCAATGGAAGATAAGTTTGTAGTTTGACCTTGGAATGATGAGCTAAAGGTGCTGAGGAAACCATAAATCTAATTTATAATAATAACAAAAATAAGATTGTTTATACTTTGCCTGGTGGATGAAGTGAAAATCTAATATTTTTCTTGGTACATGCTGTACATTTTGCCAAGCTTGATTAAATTCCTGTTTAGTAGGTAGCTAGGAGAGGAACTGCATAAAAACACTTTATATGAAATTTTAGACTCCTACTTTGTTCTTCCTGATTTAATTCTTTTCTTAAAAGCTGTTTTAACTCTTCCTTTTTTTTTTAGGTTCCATTTATGAAATGTTTGGAAATGAATGCTGTTTGTCAACAGGAGAAGTGATTAAAATTACTGGTCTCAAAATTAAGAAGATCATAGCTGAAATTTGTGAGCACACTGAGGGTTGTGAGTCTCTACAACCATTTGAGCTACCTATGAATTTTCCAGGTACAGTATATTGCAGCCATTTCACATTTATAAAACTATTGTTAATATACATCTATACATCTATACATCTAAACCTAAAACAAGTGGTAGGTTTTTTTCACACTAGGGTAGTGGGTTAAAAAATTATTCTTTTTAATTTTTTTAAAATACAGTGTTATATCAGTTTCAGGTGTGCAGTATAATGATTCAACGGTTAATACATTACTCAGTCCTCATCTTGATAGGTATACTCTTTATCCCCTTCACTTGTCTCATCCATTCCCCCACTTCTACCTCCTGTCTGGTAACTGTCAGTTTATTCTCTATAGTTAAGAGTCTGTTTTTGGTTTGTCTCTTTTTTCCTTGTTTCATTTGTTTTGTTTTTTAAATTTCACATATGAGTGAAATCATATGGTATTTGTCTTTCTTTGACTGACTTATTTCACTTAGCATTATACTTTCTAGATCTATCCATGTCATTGCAAATGGTAAGATTTTATCCTTTTTGTGGCTAAATAATATTCCAGTATACACACACCACATCTTCTTTATCCATTCATCTATCAGTGGTCATTTGGGCTGAATCCATAGTTCCATAGTTTGGCTATTGTAAATAATGCTTCAGTAAACAAAGGGGTGCATGTATCTTTTCGAATTAGTATTTTTGTATTCTTTGGATAAATATCCAGTAGTGGAATTACTATATCATATGGAAGTTTGATTTTTAATTTTTTGAGGAAACTCAATACTGTCACAGTGGCTACACCCATTTGCATTCCCACCAATAGTTCATGAGGGTTCATTTTTCTCTACATCAGTGCTTTGTAAGGACTAATAGAAGGTAAATTATTTCTCCCCTTTCTAATAAATATCCTTCATTTAGGACTTAATATTGTGAGTGCTAACTGTATGCATTACTTGGTATGCTAGTGAGAATGAAGAAATCAAAGGTATTTTGCAAAGTTATGTAGGACTAATATCTCTTAAACATATTTACTCTCTTTATTCCTATTGTAAGTAGAATCTAGCTCTTTGGATCACTGCTAAACTTCCCATTCTGATCTTACTGACACATTAGTTGTTCTTTGTCTAGTTAACTCTACTCACCCTTCCAAAATTAGCTCAAATACCATATCTTCTGGAATACTTTTGCTGATGCCCTAATCTACTCTAGGTATCTCTCTTTTATGTTTCCAATATCTTGTTCACCAATAGCATTCGGTAGTCATTGATGATTTTCTTATTTGTTTTATTCTCCAGACTAGGGGTTAGCAAATGTTTTTTATAAAGAACCAGATAGTATATATTTTAGACTTTGCCACCAGATGATCTCTGTCACAACATTCCACTCTGACGCTGTAACATGAAGGAAGCTATAGATTATACATAAACCAATGGATGTGGCTGTGGTTCAATAAAAATGTATTTACAATAATAGGCGGCCAGCAGAATTTGGCCTGTGGACTATAGTTTACTGACCTCTCCTCTAGACTAAAACTTTTTGACAAATAAAGTATGACATACATGACTTTATATCTAGTAGCAGGCACTTTTTCAGTAGTCATTTATTGAATGGATGAATGAGTGAAATGAGTGAATAAATGATTAGTGGAGGAGAAAAATCTAGTAAATACTTAAAATATGATGTGATTCATGGTGTGATTGAAATATCCATAGGTTCCAGAGGAAAAGGGAGAGAGGGGAATGAGAGAGGGGGGAAGAAGGAGGAGGGAGAGAAAGAGGAAGGGGAAGGAGGTGGGGAGAAGGAAGGGGGAGGAGGGAGAAGTAGGAAGGAGGAAGGGAGAGGAGGGGGAGGAGGAGAGATATGCATGGGTTCCATGAGAGTCTTGATAAGGAATATCTAACTCCAGTTGGTCATGTTTCAGAACATGGATTTTGGAGTCATTACATATATTTGAATTTCAGCTCTGCCATTTGTTACTTGTATAGCCTTGCCAACTTACTCTCCTCTCATGTAAAATGGCAATAATAATAATACTATCTATCTTCTAGTATTTTGGAGAGGATTGAATATTGAAATATATTTAAAGTGTTCAGAATGGTACTTGTTACACAGCAAGTGTCAGGTTTTATACCGTTATTATCAAGTGGAGTCAAGTTTTTCAAAGCTTTTGAAAAATGTTATACTTGAGCTTAGATTGGAGAATGAAAATAAACTAGCTATATGAGGAAAGGATTCTTCCATGTGTTCCAGTATCTTCTTCTTTCTACTGGAATTTTACCTAGTTTTCAATTCTATTTACTACTTCCTTACCCCCATCCTTTATAGCAATGGTTCTCAAACAAGGCTGCACACTGGAAATCACCTAGGGAGGTTTAAAATATCCTGATGCTCAGGCCACTTGCCTGCAATATTTTGATTTATTTAGTTTGGGATGAAGTCTGGTTACCAAAGTAGCTTAAAGTGACTAAGATGATTATACTTATGAGCAGTCAATGTTGCAGACTATTGCTTTATGAGAAACTTTCCCTGAGTATTCTAATTGAATGTAACAATTCTCTTTTTGAAAACTATAGTCTTTCATGCCTTTGTCATTGCATTTATCACATTTTGAATGTAATTGAAGTTATTTGTGGACCAACTGTTTAACAGATTACAACATACAACATTGCTAACAACAGAACCTGGATCTCATTTACTGCTATGATCCCCACAGTGTTTAGGAGAAGATGTATATAATAAATATTTAGTAAGTTAAAATGACTAGAATCTTCTAGTAGAAGAAGTGTTTGTTATGAGAGTAGTGAAAACACTTAGCTTTTTAATTTTTTAAAAAATTTTTATTGTGTTATGTTAGTCACCATATAGTATGTCATTATTTTTTCATGTAGTGTTCCAAGATTCGTTGTTTATGTATACACCCAGTGCTCTGTGTAATACGTGCCCTCCTTAATACCAATCACTGGGACAACCCATACTCCCACATCCTCCTCTCTCTCTTTTTTTTTAGAGTTTATATTATATTATATTATATTATATTATATTATATTATATATTTATTATGGGCACTTAGCTCACATAATTATAGAAATTGTCAAATCTAAAATCTGCGAAGCCTATTTCCCATTTTGCTTTTGACTAACAGTTTAGTTTGGGGAGTTACTATTTAGAATTTTTTGAGTCTTCAGTTGACATGATAAGCTTGCATCAATTGAGCAACAATTAGAAAAATTTATTTACAAAACTAGTTTTAATGTATGGATCAGGGCTAATGTGGAGGGGAAAAGTGATTGGTGATGATTACAAAATACTTTCTTTCAAAGAGGTCTCTGAGGTGATAATGAAAGAGATCCCAGTATAGAAGTAATTCTTCTATGTCAGCACTAGGGAAAAAGAGAAATTAAGGCCATTAACATTTTTTAATTAATTTCAACAGAAACATCTCTTTATTTATGCTGTATTTAAAACTGTCAGTTTAAACTCCCAGTTAGAAATTAAACTCAAAAAGTACTTCAATATATATTTTAAGCATCCTTTGTTATTTGGGAATTTCCCAAATTTTCTTTTGTTATTGTGATTTCAACTGCATTCTATTATGGTCAGAAGACATACTTTGTATGGTTTCAAATCTCTTAAATTTTTTCAGGCTTGTTTTATGGCTTAATGCATGACTTATCCTGGAGACTATTTCATGTGCACTTGAGAAGAATGACTATTCTGCTGTTATTTGATGGATTGTTCTATAGACGTCTGTTGGTTTATAGTGTTGTTCAAATCTTCCAGTTCCTTGAGAATCTTCCGTCTAGATCTATCCATTATTGAAAGTTCCAACTATTGAAGTTTCCAACTATTACTGTCAACTTTTGCTTCATGCATTCTGGGGCTCTGATGTTAAGTGTGTATGTGCTTATAATTGTTATCCCTTCTTGATAAGGTGACCCTTTTATTGTTATATAGTATTCTTTGTCTCTAGTAAAGTTCTGTTTTAAGGTTTATTTTGTCTGATATTAGTGTAGTTACTACAGTTCTCTTTTGGTTACTATTTGCATGATTTTTTTTTTAATTTAAATTCATTTAGCCAACATATAGTACTTCATTTAGTTTTTGACGTAGTGTTCAATGATTCATTAGCTGCATATAACACCCAGTGCTCATCATATCATATGCCTTCCTTACTGCCCATCACCCAGTTGCCCCATCACCCCACCCACCTCCCTTTCTGCAACCCTCAGTTTGTTTCCCAGAGTTAAGAGTCTCTTAATGGTTTTTTTCCCTCTTCTGATTTCTTCTCATTCAGTGTTCCCTCCCTACCCCTATGATCATCTGCATGGTTTCTTATATTCCACATATGAGTGAAACCATATGATAATTGTCTTTTTCTGATTGACTTATTTCACTTAGCCTAATACCCTCCAGTTCCATCCATGTAGATGTAAATGGTAGGTATTCATCCTTTCTGACGACTAATATTCCATTGTATATACAAACCACATCTTCTTTACCTATTCATTTGTTGAGGGATATCTTAGCTCCTTCCACAGTTTGGCTACTGTAGACATTGCTCCTGTGAACACTGGGGGTGCATGTACCCTTTCCTTTCACTATATCTGTATCTTTGGGGTAAATATCCAGTAGTGCAATTGCTGGGTGGTAGGGTAGTTCTATTTTTTAACTTTTTTTTTTAATAAATAAAAAGATTTTATTTATTTATTTGACAGAGAGAGAGAGAGAGAGATCACAAGTAGGCAGAGAGAGAGAGAGAATAGGCTCCCTGCTGAGCAGAGAGACCGATGCGGGGCTCGATCCCAGGACCCTGAGATCATGACCTGAGCTGAAGGCAGAGGCTTAACCCACTGAGCTACCCAGTCGCCCCTATTTTTAACTTCTTGAGGAATTGTCTTCCAGAGTGGCTGTACCAGCTTGCATTCCCACCTATAGTGTAAGAGGGTTCCCCTTTCTCTGCATCCTCACCAGCATTTGTTGTTCCCTGTCTTGTTAATTTTAACCATTCTAACTAGTGTAAGGTAGTATGTCATGGTTTTGATTTGTATTTCCCTGATAGTAAGTGATTTGGAGCATTTTTTCATGTGTCTGCTGGCCATTTTGATGTCTTCTTTGGAGAAGTGTCTGTTCATGTCTTCTGCCCATTTCTTGACTGGATTATTTGTTTTTTGGGTGTTGAGTTTTATAAGTTTTTTATAGATCTTGGATACCAGGCCTTTATCCGGTATGTCATTTGCAAATATCTTCTCCCATTCTGTAGGTTGCCTTTTAGTTTTATTGACTGTTTTCTTTGCCATGCAGAAGCCTTTTATCTTGATGAAGTCCCAGTAGTTCATTTTTGCTTTTGTTTCCCTTGCCTTTAGAGATATGTCTTGCAAAGAATTGCTGTGGCCAAGGTCAAAGAGATTACTGCCTATGTTCACTACGGTTTTGATAGATTCCTGTCCCACATTTAGGTTTCTCATACATTTTGAGTTTATCTTTGTGTATGGTGTAAGAGAAGGGTCCAGTTTCATTCTTCTGCATGTGGCTGTCCAGTTTTCCCAACACCGTTTGCTGAAGAGACTGTCTTTTTTCCGTTGGATATTCTTTCCTGCTTTAATCGAAGATTACTTGAGCAAAGAGTTGAGGGTCAATTTTTGGGCTCTCTATTCTGTTCCATTGATCTATGTGTTTGTTTTTGTGCCAGTACCATGCTGTTTTGATGATCACAGCTTTGTCATGTAGCTTCAAGTCTGGAATTGTGATACCACCAGCTTTGGGTTTCTTTTCAACATTCCTTTGACTATTCAGGGTCTTTTCTGAATCCATACAAATTTTAGGATTGTTTGTTCCAGCTCTGTATTTTGGATTGCATTGAATGTCTAAATTGTTCTGGGCAGCATAGACATCTTATCAGTGTTTATTCTTCCAATCCATGAGAATGGAATGTTTTTCCATCTCTTTGTGTCTTCCTCAATTTCTTTCATAAGTGTTCTGTAGTTTTTAGAGTACAGATCCTTTACCTTTTTGGTTAGGTTTATTCCTAGGTATTTTATGGTTTTGGGTGCAATTATAAATGGGATTGATTCCTTAATTTCTCTTTCTTCTGTCTCATTGTTGGTGTATAGAAATGTAACTGATTTCTGTGCATTGATTTTGTATTCTGCCACTTTACTGAATTCCTGTATGAGTTCTAGCCATTTTGGGGTGGAGTCTTTTGGGTTTTCCACGTAAAATATCATTTCATCTGCTTAGAGAGAGAGTTTAACTTCTTCTTTGCCAATTTGAATGCCTTTTATTTCTTTTTATTGTCTGATTGCTGAGGCTAAGACTTCTAGTACTATGTTCAACAATAGTGGTGAGAGTGGGCATCACTGTCATATTCCTGACCTTAAGGGAAAAACTCTCAATTTTTTCCCCATTGAGAATGATACTCGCTGTGGGCTCTTCATTGATGGGCTTCTATAATATTGAGATATGTTCCCTCTATCCCTAAACTTTAAAGAGTTTTAATCAGAAAGGATGCTGTATTTTGTCAAATGCTTTTTCTGCACCAATTGAGAGGATTATATGGTTTTTGTCTTTTTTATTAATATGATTTATCACGTTGATTTGTGTATGTTGAACCACTCTTGCATCCCAGGAATAAATCCCAGCTGGTTATGGTGAATAATCCTTTTAAGGTACTGTTGGATCCTATCGGCTAGTATCTTGGTGAGTATTTTGGCATCCATGTTCTTCAGGGATATTGGTCTGTCATTCTCCTTTTTGATGGGGTCTTTGTCTGGTTTTGGGATCAAGGTAAGGTTGGCCTCATAGAATGAGTTTGGAAATTTTCTTTCCATTTCTATTTTTTGAAATATCTTCAGTATAATAGGTATTAATTCTTCTTTAAATATTTGGTAGTATTCCTCTGGGAAGATATCTGGCCCTACACTCTTGTTTTTTGGGAGGTTTTTGATTACTGCTTCAATTTCTTTGCTGGTTATTGGTCTGTTCAGATTTTCTACCTTTTCCTGTTTCAGTCTTGTTAGTTTATAAGTTTCCAGGAATGCATCCATTTCTTTCATTGCCTAATTTGTTGGCATATAGTTGCATATAATATGTTCTTAAATTTGTCAGTATTTCCTTGGCATTGATTATCATCTCTCCCCTTTCATGCATAATTTTATTAGTTTGGGTCCTTTCCCCTTTCTTTTGGGTAAGTCTGGACAGAGGTTTATCCATCTTATTAAGTCTTTGAAAGAACCATCTTCTATCTTTGTTCATCTCTTATACTGTTATTCGGGTTTCTGTTTTGTTGATTTCTGCTCTAATCTTTATTATTTCCTTTTCTCTGCTTGGTTTAAGCTTTATTTGCTGTTCTTTCTCCAGGTCCTTTAGATGTAAGGTTAGCTTGTGTATGTGGGATTTTTCTAATTTTTTGAGAGAGGCTTGTATTCCTATGTACTTCCCTCTTAGGACTGCCTTTGCTATATCTCAGAGGTTTTGAACCAATGTGTTTCCATTGTCATTAGTTTCCATGAATATTTTAAGTTCTTCTTTAATTTCCTGGTTGACCTATTCATTCTTTAGCAGGATGCTTTTTAACCTACTAGTGTTTGAGTTCCTTCCAAATTTCCTCTTGTGATTGAGTTCACATTTCAAAGCATTGTGGTCTGAAAATATGCAGGGAATAATCTCAATCTTTTGGTATCATTTGAGACCTGATTTGTGACCCAGTACGTGATCTGTTCTGGAGAATGTTCCATGTGCACTCAAAAAGAATGTGTATTCTGTTGCTTTTGGATGAAATACTCTGAATATTATCTGTGAAGTCCACCGGGTCCAGTGTATCATTCAAACCCCTTGTTTCTTTATCTTCTGCTTAGATGATCTGACCATTTCTGTGAGTGCGGTGTTGAAGTCCCCTACTATTACTATATTATTATTAATGTTTCTTTATTTTGGTTATTATTAGTTTGTATAATTGGCTGCTCCCATTTTAGGGGCATAAATATTTACAATTATTAGATCTTCTTGCTGGATAGACCCTTTAAGTATTATATAGTGTTCCTCTACATTTCTTACTACAGTCTTGGGTTTAAAAGCTAATTTATCTGATATGAGTATTGCTCCCCAGCTTTCTTTTGAGGTCCATTAAAGTGGTAAATGGTTCTCCACCCCCTCACTTTCAGGCTGGAGATGTCTTTAGGTCTAAAATGAGTCTCTTGTAGGCAGCATATGAATGGTTCTTGCTTTTTTATCCAATCTGATACACTGTGTCTTTTGGTTGGAGCATTTAGCCCATTTACATTCAGAGTAACTATTGAAAGATATTCGTTAATGCCATTGTATTGCCTATAAAGTCCCTGTTTCTGTAGATTGTCACTGTTTCTTTCTGGTCTATGTTATTCTTAGGGTCGTTTTTCACCTCCAGTACCCCTCTTAATATTTCTTGCAAGGCTGGCTTGGTGGTCACAAATTCTTTCAGTTTCTGTCTGTCCTGAAAGTTCTTTGTCTCTCCTTCCATTCTGAATGATAACCTTACTGGATAAAGTATTCTTGGCTGCATGTTCTTCTCATTTAGTACCCTGAATATATGTTGCCAGCCCTTTCTGACCTGCCAGGTTTCTGTGGACAGGTCAGATGTTACTCTGATGTTCCTCCCTCCATATGTAAGGAACCTCCTCTCCCCAGCTGCTCTCAGGATAGCTTCCTTTTCTCTAAGATTTGCAAGATTCACTCTTATATGTTGGGGTATTGATCTATTTTTATTAATTTTGGGAGGGGTCCTTTCTGCCTCTTGGACATGAATGCTTGTTTCATTCCCCAGATTAGGGACGTTCTCAGCTATGATTTGCTCAAATACACCATCTGGCGCTCTTTCTCTCTCCCTCTCCCCCCACCCCATCAGGCACCCCAATAATTCCAACATTGGTTTGTTTCAGGGTATCATTAATTTCTCGAAGCCTTTTGTCATGGGCTATTAGTTATCTTTCTCTTTGCCTCAACTTCCTTCCTTTCCTTCAGCGTGCCTTCTAGATCACTTATTCTCTTTTCTGCCTCATTTACCGTAGCTGTTAGAGCATCCAATTTAGACTGCATCTCATTAATAGCATTTTTAAGTATGTCCTAGTTAGAGCTCATTTCCACCCTTAGAGATTCTGTACTGTCATTTATGCTTTTTTCAAGCCTAGCTATTAATTTTATAATTGCTATCCTGAAATTCCATCTCTGACATCTTATTTATATCCATATTGATTAGCTCTGTGTCAGAGAACATTGTCTTTGGTTCTTGCTTTCTTGTGAATTCCTCCTGCTAGTCATTTTGCCCAGAGAAGGACGAGTAAGCAAATGAGCAGAGTCCCAAAATATTGACCATTGCTCGAGCAAAATGCTCCCTCAAGAAATCTGAAGCAGTTGGAAGCCACCACCATAAAGTAAACAAAACCAGAACGAATCAAAACAAAAAAGGAGGTGGGGGGAAGAGAGACTATTCTTACAGGGTGGACAAAGCAGGGTGATCCACCTTTTCCTGATTGAATTTTGGTTTGTGTGTTAAAAGACACTACATCCCAAAATTTCAAAGAAAGCAAAACTTACATATAGAAGTTGTTTTTTTTTTTTTTTTAAAGATTTTTATTTATTTATTTGAGAGAGAGAGAGAGTGTGTCACAAGTAGGCAGAGAGGCAGGCAGAAGGAGAGGGAGAAGCAGGCTCCCCGCTGAGCAGAGAGCCCGATGCGGGGCTCAATCCCAGGACCCTGAGATCATGACCTGAGCCGAAGGCAGAGGCTTTAACCCACTGAGCCACCCAGACGCCCCTAGAAGTTTTTTTTATATAATATATAATATATATTATAATTGTATATATAATAATATAATAAAACATAATACATATATACACACACATACATATATATGTATAAAATTGAGTAGAGAGAAAAAAGGACTAAAACGAAGCATATATCTATAAAATGTAAAAAAATAAAAGTTTAAAAGTGACTTAAAAACCTAAGTTGGTAAAATAAGAATCTAGTTGAAATGGGTAAAGGTAAAAAAAAAGAAACGGATAATTTTAGAGTAAGAGATAAATGAGTCATGAGAAAATACCTCATGGAGGGGCACCTGGGTGGCTCAGTGGGTTAAAGCCTCTGCCTTCAGCTCAGGTCATGATCTCAGGGTCCTGGGATCGAGCCCCGCATCAGGCTCTCTGCTCAGCGGGGAGCCTGCTTCCCCCTCTCTCTCTGCCTTCCTCTCTGCCTACTTATGATCTCTCTCCTCTCTGTCAAATAAATCAATAAAATCTTTAAAAAAAAAAATACCTCATGGAGCTCAATATACTATTTTTCCCTGGTGCTGGAGTTTTACAGTCTTGTGGGATCCATAAAGTTATAGTCCACCTGTTCTTCCAGTCTGTCTTCTAGGGGAGGGGCTGGCTGTGCTGCTTCTTTGGTGTCTTTGCCTGGGCAGAGTTGTCCCACCCCTTGTCAGGGGGCTGGGCTCAGCATAACCTAGTCACTTGTGTGGCTTTTATTCCCTGGAGGCTTTCCGCTCTTCTTCAGAGAATCAGAGCAAAAATGGCCATTCCAGATCTCCAGCCCAGAGCTGAAAGATCACAGTCCCCCTTCTTCAATAAATCCTCTCAGACAAACAGATTTCACTTTCGTGTGTGCCAAACTCCATAGACGCTGGCAGGGCAAGCCCCTGCAGTCCTCTCGGGGTCTCCCAGGGACCCCTGAGTGCCACTACCCTTTGTGTCCTTGGGACTTCAAGCAGTTGCAGGCTCACACATGCTGGCTGCTCTGCTGCTTGGTCACAGCTGAGTGTCTCCTTACTGTCCTTTCCAGGGGCTACCACTGCCCTGAAAGCTGTTGCCTTGTTGTGGGTGCAGCCGTTTTGCCCCTCCCAAGAGATGGTAAATTGCCTGCACTTTCCAGTCCTTTTCAGGGTACTCAGGCAAAGAGCAGTCATCTGACTGGCCTGGCTCAAAGTTTATGGCAACCTGAGCTGAAAGTCCCTCCTGGGCTTGCTGACCATAACCAGCTTCCCTGCTCCTCTGCTTGGGCACTCTACCAGTTCAGGCACCCGTGTTTGTTCTGTATCTCCTAGGATCATGAGATCACTATGACCCAACCAGAATTCTGCCCTTTTTATCCCCTGAGGCCCTTTCAGAAAAGAATGTCTCTCACTAGGGTAGATTTCTAAGGGTTCTGATTTTGCACTCTGGTGTTATATCACCTTCCAGTAGCCAGCTTATGTGTTATATCATAAGCTATATCCAGTAGCCAGCTTATGTGTTATATCACTTTCCAGTAGCCCCCTCCATTTATCTTCGATATCTCCCCACAGATTGATGACTCTGAGATTGATGACTCTGCACCTCCTACCTTGTGAAAAGCAGTCGCTTTTCTGCTTGTAGAATTGCAGATATATTTTCTTATATCTCAGGCTGAATCTGTGGGTGTTCAGAATGGTTTGATAGATACCCAGCTAAATTCAAGGGACCAGATGAAATGAAGTTCCCCACTCTTTCGCCATCTTGCCTAACCTCTTATCTATCTTCTTAGGTTCTTTTTCTTTCAGACTATTGTGTCTTTGAATTTGAAGTATCTCTTGTGGGCAGCAAACAGATGATGTTTTAAATCTGTTCTGCTAATCTCTGCCTTTCAATTGGAGTGTTTAATCCACTTATACTTATTGTAATTACTTATAAAGTAGGATTTACATCTACTATTTTGCTATTTGTTTTCTATATGTCTTAGGCTTTTTTATGTTTTTTGTTAAATAAATATTTTCTAGTGTATCATTTTAATCCCCTTCCCTGCCTGTTTTTAAATTAAATTTCCATTTTATAGAGCAATTTAGGTTTATAGCAAAATTGAGCAGAAGGTACAGAGATTTTCTGTAGACTAGCTGTGCCCAAATATGCTACAGCTTCCCCATTATCAAAGTAACATAACTTCTTTTTATAGTTTATAGCTCATTTCTTTTTAGTGCTAAATAATATTTCATTGTCTGGAAGTGCTACAGATCATTTAGCCATTTACCTACTGAAAAACAACTTGATTGCTTTTAAGTTTTTGTAGTTATAAATACAGATACTATAAACATTCATGTGCAGGTGGTTGTGTGGATATAAGTTTTAAACTCATTTGGATAAGTACAAAGGAACTTTACACTTTTATAGTTTGCTGGACCATATGGTAAGAATATATTTAGTTATAAAAACTGCCAAACTCTTTTCCAAAATGGCTGTGCTATTTTGCATCCTACCAGCAATAAATGGGAGTTTCTGGTGTTCCACATCCTCATCAGTATTTTGTGTGGTCAGTGTTTTGACTTTGTCTATTCTAATACATATATACCTATGGTATCTCATTATCATTTTAATTTTCAATTCCTAAGGACATCTGATGTTGAGCATCTTTCATATGCTTATTTGCCGTCTGTATATATTCTTGGGTTAAATGTCTGTTCAGGGTTTTGCCCACTTTTTAATCAGGTTGTTTGTTTCTTTGTTGAATTTTTTTTTCTTTTTTACATGGTGAAAAAAATTGTATTTAGATTTAGCCAGCTGGACTCAGTTTAGATGATCCCAATTTTGTTGGCAACATCGAAAGCATCATAGTCAGGGGCCAGTCGAACATATGCCTTCTTCTCTCCATCAGGCCTGATCAAGGTGTTGACCTTGGCCACATCAGTGTCCTAGAGCTTCTTCACAGCTTGTTTGATCTGGTGCTTGTTGGCTTTGACATCCACAATGAATACAAGCGTGTTGTTGTCTTCTGTTTTCTTCATGGCTGACTCAGTAGTCAGGGGGAACTTGATGATAGCATAGTGATCAAGCTTGTTTTTTCTGGGGGCGCTCTTTTGAGGATATTGGGCTGCCTTAGGAGAGACGCAGAGTCTTGGGTCGTCAGAACACAGGTAACATGTGGATCTATTTTTTGTGGCTGTGGACGCCTTTCAGCACTGCTTTCTTGGCCTTCAAAGCCTTTGCTTTGGCTTCAGCTTTGGGAGGGGCAGGGGCTAACTTCTTAGCTTTTGGCGCCATGTTTGTAAAAAGGCTCCTTGTTGAATTTCAAGAGTTCTTTGTATATTTTGAATATAAGTCCTTTTTCAAATAATGTCTTTTGCAAATATTTTCTCCCATTCTATGGCTTATCTTTTCATTCAGTATTAATTATGGAATACAAGTTTTTCTTTTTAATGGAGCCTAGCTTATCAATTATTTCTTTCATAGATTTGCCTTTGGTATCATAACTAAAAAGTCATCATCAAACCCAAGGTCACCTAGATTTTCTCCTGTTATATTCTCAGAGTTTTATAGATTTGCATTATACATTTAGGTCTATGATCCATGTTGAATTAATTTTTGTGAAAGGTGTAAGATCTGTGTCCATGTTTGTTTGTTTTCATTTGGATGTCTAGTTGTTCAAGCATCATTTAATGAAAACCTTTCTTTGCTCCGTTGTACTGACTTTAGTCCTTTGTCAAGGATCATTTGACTGTATTTATATGGGTCTATTTCTGGGTTCTGGGTTCTGTTCTGTTGATCTGTTTGTTTATTCTTTCACCAATACCTCACTATCTTGATTACTGTACCTTTATATTAAGTTTTGATGTTGAGTAGTGTCAGTTCTCTGATTTTCTTCTTCTTTAATATTGTGTTGGCTATTCTGGGTCTTTTACTTCTTCATATAAATTACAGCATCAATTTCAATATCCACAGAATAACTTGCTGTGATTTTGATTGGCATTGCACTGAATCTGTAGATTCAGCTGGGAAAAACTGACATCTTAATAATATTGTTATTGTATTCATGAACGTGAAATATCTATTTAGTCCTTTGATTTCTTTAATCATAAATTTGTAGGCTTCCTCACATAGACCTTGTACATATTTTGTTAAATCTACACCTAAGTATTTCATTTTTGGGGTGCTAATGTAGATGGTGTTATGTTTTTAATTTTAAAATCAACTTGTCTATTGCTAGTATACAGGAAAGTGGTTGCTTTTGTGCATTAACCTTTTCTCTAATCTTCCTACACTTGGTTATTAATTTGAGGAATTTTTTGGTCAATTCTTCAGATTTTATATATAGACAACCATATTATCTGTGAACATAGTTTTATTTTGTTCTTCCCACTCAGTATACCTTTTATTTCCTTGTCTTACTGCATTAGCTAGGACTTCTGGCACAGTGTTGAAAAGGAGTGGAGAGAGGGGACATCACAGCCTTATTCCTGATCTTAGTGAGAAAACTAGTTACTTAACATGATGTATAATGTTATCTATCTATCTATCTACTTTTTAAGATTTTCTTTATTGAGCTGAGGTAGTTTGGCTTTATTCCTAAGTTACTGAGAAGTTTGTTGTTATTGTTGTTTGTTTTATCCTGAATGGATGTTGGGTTTTGTCACTTTTTTCCCCTGTGTCTATTGATATGATCAAATGATCATATATTCTTCTGAGCCCTGTTGATGTGATGGATTACATTAGTTGTCTCTCAGATGTTGAACTATCCTTGCATAATGGGGTAAATCCCACTTGGTTGTGGTGTCTAATTCTTTTTATACGTTGTTGGGTTTGATTTATTAATATTTTATTGAAGAATTTGTATCTACATTTATGAGAAATATTGGTATGTAGTTTTTTCTTATAATGTCTTTGTCTGGTTTTGGTATTAGAGTAATGCTCGTCCATAGAATGAAAGGGAGAAGGAGAGAGGATTTCAAGCAGTCTCCATGCTGAGCCTGGAGCCATTGTGGGGCTCAATCTTATGACTCTGAGGTCATGACCTAAGCTGAAAGCAAGAGTCCAATGCCTAACAAACTGAGCCACCCAGGTGCCCCTGTGTTTTTATATTTCAAATTGATCTCCTATAGAAAATATATAATTGAGTCTTGTTATTTGATTGACTCTGATATCTGTCTCTTGGTTGTTGTACTTAGACCATTGACATTTAAAGTGATTATTGCTATATAGTCAACCCTTTAACAATGCAGAGGTTAAGAGCAATGATTTTTCCTACCCAGTTGAAAATGTACATATCACTTTTGACTCCCTAAAAATTTAACTACTAATAGCCTACAGTTGACTGGAAGCCTTACCAATAACATAGTTAATTAACACATTGTGTAGGTTATATGTATTATATTCTGTATTTTTACAATAAAGTAAGCTACAGAAAATAAATTATTAAAAATCTGTGTATAAATTGACCTGCATAGTTCAAACCCATGATGTTCAAGGGTCAACTATAGTTCCGTTAATGTCTACAGTATTTGTTACTATTTTTTGCCTTTGTTCTTTGTTCTTATTTTTGTCCTCCATAATTTTTCTGCCTTTTGTGGTTTTAATTAAGCATTTTGTATGATTCCATTTTATCTCTTTTCTTAGCATATCCATTATACTTGTTATACTTAAATTAACTTTTATTAGTGGTTGCCATAGGGTTTGCAATATACATTTACAACTAAGCCAAGTTTAGTTTCAAATAAGACCATATTCCTTCTCAGGTGGTCTAAGTACTTTATCATAATGAAATATTCCTAATTCGTCCTCCTATCTCTTGTATCAATCCTATCATTTATTTCACTTATACATAAACACTCACAAGGATGTATCTATATCTAAGCATACATAATTTAATACATTGTTCATATTATTATTACATACAAGCTTTTATTATTGTATAATAAAATTATACAATAATTTTATTGTAATTAGATCAATTAATAATGAACTGGGTTTTTTTTTTTTTTTAGTTTTAAGTTTATTTATTTGAGAGTGAGAGAGCAAGAACACAGAGGGAAAATGAGAGGAAGAAGTGAACTCCCCTGCCATGCAGGGAGCCCAATGTGGGGTTGATCCCAGAACCCTGGGATCATGACCTAAACCAAAGCAGACACTTACCTGACTGAGCTACCCAGGCACCCCTGTTAGATCAATTAATAATGAGAAAATGTCACTTATTCCTTTGCTAATGTTCTTCTTTTCTTTATGTAGATCCAAGTTTCTGACCTATATAACTTCTCTGTTCTCTGCAGAATTTCCTGCAAAGCAGGTTTACTGGCAGCAAATTCCTAGTTGTTTGTCTGCAAAAGTCTTAAATTCTCCTTTATGTTTGATGAATTATTTCTCAGGATGCAGAATTCTAGGTTGATTTTTTTTTTCTCTTTACACTTTAAATATTTCAGTCCAGTCGCTTGCTTGCATGGATTCTGAGTAATTGGATGTAATTCTTTGTTCCTTTATAGGTAAGGGTTTTATTCTGGCTTCTTTCATGATTTTTCTTTATCTTTGATTTTTTAGTTTAAATATGATATTCCTATATAATTGGTGTTTTTTGTTTGTTTGTTTTCATTTATCCAGTTTAGTGTTTTCCAAGCTTTCTGGAACTGTTGTTTGTCATCTGATATTAATTTGAGGAAATTCTCAGGTGTTGTTTCAAGTATTTCCTCGATTCTTATTTCTCTTTTCCTTCTGATATTCCCATTATGCATATGTTACACCTTTTGTTGTTGTTTCACAGTATTCAGATATTCTGTTCTGTCTTTTTGGTTTTGTTTTCTCTTTTCTGTTTTGAAAATTTCCACTGATATATTCTCAAGCTCAGGGATTCTTTCTTCAGCTATGTCCAGTCTACTAATGAGCCCATCAGATAAAGAAATCATTTATTTCTGTTAAGGTGTTTTTGAACTTCAGCATTTTGTTTGGGTTCTTTCTTAGGTTTCTCTATCTTTGCTTACATTGCCCACCTTTTATGCTTTATCCACTTGGGCCCTAGCATTTTAATCATAATTGTTTTAAGTTCCTGGTCTGATTATCCCAACATCCCTGCCATGTCTGAATCTGCTTCTGATGCTTGCTCTGTCTCTTCAGTTGTCTTTTTTGCCATTTAGTATGCCTTGTAATTTTTTTCTTGATAGCCAGATGTGATGTACTGGGTAGAAAGACACCATTGTTAATAGGACAAACAGTAAGTTGTAGTATGAGGGGAAGCATCCTATAGCCCTCTGATTAGGTATCAATACTTTTATAGGCCTATGGCTCTGAACCATGAACTTCATAAGTGCTTCTCAGTCTTGTTCCCCACCCCTTAGGTGGGAAAGTGTGGCTAGAGTGGGTTGAGCATTTCTCTTCTCACATGTAGAAGACTAGAGCAGACCAGATCTGGGTATTTCCATTTCCTTAAATTGAAAGACTAGAGTGGGCGTTAGCTGCACATTTTCTCTGAGTGGAAGGCTAGAGTGGGTGTTAGTTATATATTTTCCTTCTCCCAGGTCAGTTAGTCCTAATAAAACACCAATAGTGTCTTTTAAGGGAAAGCCTTATTAAGAAGAATAGATTGTTCTGACCTATTTTGAATTTTTTTTTTTAACCTTTCCCCTGACAGAAGTATGAGGAGGTTTTTCTCTGATATTTACTGTGAGAGTCTGGTCAAGACCTAGAGGTAAAATTTAGAAAATTATGGGTGCTCCTTTATGACTAGGATCCTGGATGTTTTTACTCTCAGACTTGTCCATTCTGAGCTTCTAGCAATTCAGCAATTATAGTTTAGATTTTCCTAGCCTGGTATTGGTTCCTGTAGAGGTTTCTTTGGCAAGTTATGGTTCTCTGTACTTGCCTATCTATCTATTCAATTTTAGAGGCATCGGTTTATCCTCTGATCCCACTTCTCTAATAGATATAAGAATACTTGTTGATTTTTCAGTTTGTTTGGCTTTTTACTTTTTGTAGGACAGAGTGACAACTTCCAAACTTTTTATATGCCAGGCCAGAGCTCAGAAGTCCAATGCTTTTTTTTTTTTTTTTTTTAAATATACATTTTTAGTTATTTTTTTAGTGGTTTCCTGGGGATTACAATTAATGTCTTAATTTATAACAATCTAGTCTGGATTAACTAATTTAATTTCAATAGTATGTAAAATTTGGCTTCTTTGTAGTTTTATCCCCTGTCCTATCTTTCTAGTTATTATTATCATAAAAATTACATTTAATCATTATATGGCCATAAACATAGATTTATAATTATTCTTTATGCATTTGTCTTTTAAATCAGATAGGACAAAATATTTAAAAGTAAAAAGTACATGTAAACTTCTTTACAGAAGTTTATATTTTGTAAGTATATTTACTTTTATATTTACTAATATAAATATTATATTTCTATATTTAGAATAAAATACTTATTTTATAAAATTTTATGTTTACTTCTATAGTAAATGTAACTTACTATAGAAGTATACATATACACTTCTATAGTAAGTTATAGAAGTGTATATGTTTTATAAACATATTTACTTTTATATTTACTTCTATAGTTCTTTTTGCTGTTGCTTTTATTTCTTGACACAGAATAAAGTTACTGTCTTATGTCCTTCAGCCTGAAGGGTTCCCTTTAAGATTTCTTCTGTGGTAGATTTGATAGTAATAAATTCTCTCAGTTTCTGTTACCTGTAATATCTTAATTTCTCCATCATTTTATTATTTATTATTAATTAATTAGAGTGTAGTTAACACACAGTGTTACATTTGTTTCAGGTGTACAACGTAGTGATGCCACAATTTCATACATTATGTTGTACTTAGTATAGCTACCAGTATCACTGACTATATACTTTATGCTGTGCCTTTTCTGTGACTTGTTCATTCCGAAACTGCAAGCCTGTATTTCCACTCCCCTTTACCCATTTTACCTGTCCCCCCCCTTCTCCCCTCTGGCAACCATCATTTTGTTCTCTGTATTTACAGGTCTGATTCTGCTTTTTGCTTGTTTGTTTTTTAGATTTCACATATGAGCAATATCATAGCGTATCTGTCTTAATCTGATTTGTTTCACGTAGCATAATACCTTCTAGGTCCATACATGTTGCAAATGGTACAATCTCATATGGCTGCATAAAATTCATATATATATATATATATCATCTGTCTATGAACTCTTAGGTTGCTTCCATATCTTGGCTATTGTAAATAATGCTGCAATAAATGTAGAGGTGCATACATCTTTTTGAATTAGTGTTTTCATCTTCTTTTGGTAAATAGTAGTACAATTATTGGATCATATAGTATTTCTGTTATTAATTTTTTGAGAAACTTTCATTTTTAAAGGATAAATTTTCTGGATATGGAATTAGTTCACAATTCTTTTATTTTAGTGCATTAACTATGTCATCCCAGTGATTTCTGGCTTTTATGGTTTCAGAGTAGAAATTGGCTTTTAATCTTATTGAAAAATGCTCGTACTTGATGAATCTCTTTTGCTGTTCCCAAAATTCCCTGTTTGTCTTTGTTTTTCAATAGCTTGATCAGAATGACATGAATCTCCAAGTTTATCCTACTTGGAATATGTTGACCTTTTTGAATGTGTAGATTAATGTTTTTCATCAAATTTTGGAAGTTTTGGTCATTATTTCTTTAAATATTTTTCCTATGCCTTTCTCTTTTTTCCTATGCCTTTCTCTTTCTTCTTCTGGAGCACACATTATTCACATATTGATATGCTTTGCTTGATGGTATCACATATATCTTTGAGACTCTGTTCATTTCTATTTCTATTTTTTATTTTTGCTTCTCAGATTGGATAATTTCAACTGACTTATCTTTAAATTTGATTTATATTCTCTATTTGGTAAGATTTCATTTTCATACTTTTTAGTTCCTTAGATGTAGTTTTCTTTAGTTCTTTGAACATACTTAAAAATAGCTTATTTAAATTCTTTTCTTGAGGAAATCTAATGTCTGGGCTTCCCCTCAGGAACAGTTTTTATTGCTTGTTCCCTGCCACTCACTCACCCCCAGGCCCTTGATGGGTGGATGGGTCACACTTTCTTGTTCCTTTGCCTGTTTCATAATTTGTTGTTGAAAGCTGGATATTTTAAACAACATAATGTGGCAACTCTAGAAATTTAATTTTCTCCCCATCTCAGGACTTGTTGTTATTGCTAGTTGTTGAGTAACTTTCCTAAACCGTATCTGTAAAATCTGTATTTTTTGTTGTATGGGGCCATTGAAGTCTCTGCTCAGTTAGCTTAGTGGGTAACTAATGCCTGGACATAGATTTTCTTAAACAACTGGAACCAGGAGGTCTCCCAGTCTTTGTTGAGGGGTCAGTGTTCATTTGGGGGCATAGCTTTAACACTCAATCTGGCAGGTAAAAATTCTTGTTTGCTCATGTGGAGCCTCAAAGTCAGCCAGAACTGAGAGTTTAGGACCCTCTCAGGTCTTTCCTGAACATACACATAGTCTGGGGCATGTACACAGTCCCGCACATGTATAAGGTCTTCTAGATTACCAGGAATATATCGAAACTTTTCCGTATTCTTACAGGTATCTCATTTCTCAGCTTTTCCTTTTAAACTGTTTTGGTTAGCCTTTTTTTTCCCCCTCAACTGTTATACATGACTGCAGGCAGCCACAACAATTAAATAATTATCTCTTATTGTTTTTGACAAATACTCCCTAGGAAAAGTCTTTTCCTACTGAGTGAGCTCAAAATGGGATCAAATAAAGACAATGTTGCAAGTAGAATCTTCCAGGGAGTTATCAGACATGTCAAAAGTTACCAAAAGTCAACAGTTACCTGAGAATGAACTTTGAAAGAATTCCAGCTCCTTTCTGCTCCCTCTTGTAACTGCAGCAGTATTGGTTTTGCCATGATTGCAAGCTATTAGTTTTCAGTATGAAGTTGAAGGGGGTAGGAGAAATGGAATACTGCAAGTTAAAATGTCAAAAAAAATTGCTGATTTTTTAAAGATTTTGTAAATCTTAAATTACCAAGATTTAGCTATTTTTACTTTAATAAATGCTCCCCAGGTTACAGCAATCCTTTGGCTAATTTCCAGAGTTCTAAAAAAAATTAATTCTGACCATTTATTTTTAACCAGTTTCTTCACTGCTTTCATAAAGGAAGAGATGATTTTCAGAGATCCTTATTCTACCATATTTGCTGACATCATCTACCCTACTATGTTAAAGTATATTAACAGAGATCCTTAATTTCTCATTGTAATTTAAAAGTTTTGAGGAAAGTGGTCATAAACTTGGCACGGGTCCCCATAGTAATTTCTTTGTAAATAAAGATGGTCTACTGAAAAAAGATACCCAGACTTTGATCATTAAATATAGCTTTAGAGATGCAGCTCCAGTAAGTAGAAGCTCAAGCAACAGTCAAAAAAGGAAAACTTGTAGAGATTTGGTGAGGATACTTTTAGGGTACAAAATGGAAGTTGATTTTTGCCAAAATGTGAACAGGGAACTAAACTTGCAATTTATATCCCTGGTTGCATTCTTTGTTAATGTTGTATTTCCATATGTCTCTATTTTGTCACTTCAAAAACTGTTCAGTATATTAAAAAAATAAAAAACAATTATTTAAGTTCTTTATAGATGTAAACATACTACTTTAGAAGCACAATTTCTTCTTTTAGAAGACAGCCCTCTTGACTGAGTCTTTTTCTGAGATAGAAAATGTGCCATTTTGGCCAAGTACAGCAAAAATACATTCTGATATTTGGTAGTAAATTACATTATCCCCATGGATTATGTAATGTAATGTTTGGGGTGTAGTTAAATTCCAAATTTCTGGATTACTTCCTGGCAGAATCCTTATGAAGCATGAATACTAACTGCCTTCTCTTTAGACATAATAAATTTCCTGGAAGGAAGTGTTACAAAGAAGAAATACATTTTTCTAATAATCAGAGTCCCCATCCCCTCCCACCAATAGCAAGTTTACATACGTGTCTCTAAACCACGTCCAAGAAAGGTTGTGGTTGGATCTGTAAAACCACTGCTAAAATTACATGGCCACATTGAAGTTTTCTGTTTGAATTTTAAAATTCTATGAACTTTATTACTGTATAGGAATAATATTGCTGGAGAGAGGAAGCATGTAAGAAATGTGATAGTAAAACTTAGAGGTGGAACATTCTCTACTACCCTTCTTCACACACTCAAATTAGAATCCTGATGACTGCTGAAGAGTGTTCTAAAAATTTTTACATATAAAACTGTTCTAAACACTTTTATGTATATGTACATATTATTCATGAAATGTGTGTTTATATATAATGAATATATATTTTATTTTTATGTATATAATGAATTAACATTTACGTATGAGAAAACAAGGAACTTGCCCAAGACCAAATAGTGGATAAATGGTTGCAGTGAATGTATGCTAGTACTGTCTAATATAATATAAAATATAATGTGAGACTGTACATTCACATTCATTCATTTAAATTCATTTATGTAGCTGTTCTAGGAGGCTTCAGTTCTTCCACACATGCCTACTCCATTAAGTTCCTCCTGAGTGAATGACCGGAGAGTGAGAGAAAGCCCAAGATAGAAGTTACAGTCTTCTGTAACCTAATCTCAGAAATGACATACTATCACATCTTCTGTATTCTTTTGATTGCCCAAGAAATGCTGGTACACTCTAGGAGGGGACTGCACAAGGGTATGACTATTAGGAGGCAGAAATTCTTGAGGGCTGTCTTGGAAGCTACCTGGCACAGATATTTAAATAAGTTAAAAAAAAAAACAGCAAAAGAAAACAAACACTGAGAGAGATATGAAATTAATTTTAATAAAATATTTTATTAAAATATGTAACTATAATATTATCTTTTTAACATGTTATCAATATGAAAATGATTGAGATATTTTGCATTTTTCTCATGCCAAGTCTTTAAAGTCTAGACATATTTTCACCCCATAGTACGTCTCAATTCAGACTATGCTAATTTCAAGTAGCCATGTTTCAAACACTTAATACAATGCCTCTAACAATGGTGTTGTATTGGAGAGCACCAATACAGATGTAAACAGTATGGCTCCCAAGTCTATGCTCTGAAACATGTCTTGTTTAATTGTAGAAGAGTAAAATGATCTTTTTGTCAACCAGCATTGGTGTTAGGATGAAGATCCATAGATTACTTGGATATGTGGCATCCTTTCTAATTTTTCAGTTATGTGCAGTGAACATTATAATATTAAAGTGATATAAATTTATTATTCTCCTAAAATAGCATGAAATAGGAATTTTTAAATATAAAATTTCCTTCATAGGTTTAATGGATTTAAACCATGTTTTAAAGACAAGCTTCAGGCAGTGCTTCCTACTTAAAAGAATTTTTTCTGATAAAGGGATAAAAGAATTTGATGTCAAGTGGACAGTCCATTCCTAAGCAACCATGTAGCTGCCATGCTAAATTGCCACTCTCCCATAAATATGGTCAGTAATGAAACAGCCCAAATGAATGTGTAGCAGATTAGTTCTCGTGGCATAACAGACAGCATTATCTTCATGTCTTAGTGTCCCTTGAACCCCATGTCTCATGGGGGTGATGATAGAGTAGGACGAGGTGGGTGCTAAAGGCACAGCAGAGAAACACCAAGTTTAGGAAATCCCAAATATGTGAGGGGCTGCTGGCAAACCTGCCAATCTTTGCCCACTGGGAAAATATTGTTTTTATTGTCCTGGAATGTAAGAAACTTTCTTTAGGGAGAAGGAAGAAGACTTTGCTGTCTTAGAATGTCTCTCAGAAGAGAGAGATTCTCCATTTTGTTTATCAATAAACAAAACCTCCAGCTTCTGAAGCATGTAGACATGCCATGGAGAATTAGCTCCCAAAATATCTCTATCTCTTCTGATTCTTTTAAAATCACTTTAAATATAAATGTGAAAAATAGAGAAAAGTACTAAGAAAAATCAGTGGCAAAAATTAGGTTAATAATAGAATTATTTCTTCAAGAAGTCAATTAAGGTTAAATGACTAAATTTATTAAATCTGTTCTTTTATGACTTATGAAAAATACTTAATACGTTCACTTTTTCAAAATGAATTTTCCCATTTTCTCATTTGGGAAACTGTATACTTAATTGCTAGACAATATACCATGCATTCAGTGGTCATTCATTTTGTGTTTTATGTACCATTGAAATGATTAAATCTTTCATGTTTAGCTATTTTATATTTAGCCATCTTATGATTGTAGGTATTTTTTTATTTGACTAAAATACCAGTTTCTAAAAGGACCTGATAGGAAAAGTGTTATGCAAAAAATATTTAAAATATATTTAATAGCTTTATAGTTGAATAACGTTTTTATCTTTTGTGTGAAGGACTTTTATTAAAAGAAACAAGATATAGGGCACAAATTGCTCCTGTTTTTCCATCTGGATGTTTTGATGACATATGATTCAGAGAAGCCCTAAAAAGGGTTCCTTGCCTTTTGGATAATTTGCTATTCAGGGACTCATGGGGCATTCTTCCAAATTTTCTGGGTCAACTTCTCTTAAGGTATCTCTTCCCACTGTGCTCACTTACACAAAATAAATCGAGCATGTCTTTTATACAAAATATTTTCCTAAACAAAAAGGGGTATTCTGCCTCTACTCTGCAAGAAAATCTGAAGTAATCTTAATATACAAGAATGCAGACTTTTACTTTAATTTTCAGTTCCTTTGGGGGGAGTACTATTTTTCTTCTATTCTGTAGTATGTGATCAAATTATTTCTTTAGGTCCTTGGTCTTTGGATAACTAAAATGTATATTATCTGGAAGACAAAGAGACTTTGCAGTTCTAAGTTAAAATGTTCTTTTCACTCATCTTTGTACATTTTAGTATCAGACCAGAATTTTGTCATAAAAACTATTTTAAAATAGACATTTCTACAACTGACACTGTTCTATAAGTTTTTGCGGTATTACTATTTTATGTACATCTTCTAAAAATCTATCTCATCACATTTTGCTCTTTCCGTCCCCCTTTTCTACGTCAGAAACACCCAAAGTTCACAGTTTACATTATGGTTCACTTTTGATGTTGTACATTCTGTGGGTTTAGACAAATGTATAATGATATATATGATATATGTATATATATATATGTATATATATGATAAATGTATAATGATATATATCTATCATTACAGAAGTATCACAAAGTATTTTCCCTGTCCTAGCAACCCTCTATTCTTCTCCTGTTCATCCTTCCTCTCTACAACCTCTGGCAACCACTGATCTTTTTACAGTTTCCATAGTTTTGCCTTTTCCAAAATATCATACAGTTGGAATCATGGAGTATGTAGACTTTTAAAGATTGGCTTCTTAAATTTAGTAGTGTGCCTTCAAGTTTCCCCATGTCTTTTCATGGCTTAATAACCCATTTCTTTTTGGTGCTGAATAATATTGTATTATCTGCATGTACTACACTTTATTTATCCATTTACCTACTACACGACATCTTGGATACGTCTAAGTTTTGGCAATTGAATAAATTGCTGTGAGCATCCATGTGCAAGTTTTTGTATGGACATAAGGAACACAACTTTTTAAGGTTATAAAATGTATTCATTTTTTTTCAATTTTACAAATACTACATACATCTTGTGTATTTGAAGATTAGAAAATGGGAGAAAATATGGGGAAGTGAATTACAGCTCCCTATAATCTCATCACCAGAGCTATCTAGCATTAATATTTGGTACATTTCCTTCCTTTGTTTTTGAGTACATTGTACACATGCATATATATAGACATATGTTCTGATATGATGGGAAATAAGCCTATTTCAGAGGACTTGCCCATGTCATTAAATATTCTTCTTTTGGGGCACCTGGATGGCTCCATTGGTTAAATGACTGCCTTCGGCTCAGGTCATGATCCTGGAGTCCTCCATCCAGCTCCCTGCTCTGTGGGGAATCTGCTTCTCCCTCTGACCTTCCCTCTTCTCATGCTCTCTAGCTCTCTCTCATTCTCTCTCTCTTTCTCTCTCTCTCTCTCTCATTCTCTCTCTCTCTCTCAAAAAAAATCTTTAAAAAATATTCTTTTTTGTCATTAAATATTCTTTAGAACATAATTTTTTCTGTATGTTTTTATATGCATATACAATAATTAATAAATCCATCCCAAACATGTTCACTTCTGCAATTTATGCTATTATGAGCAGTTCTTAACTGAAGTTTTGTCTGCACTTCTGCTTATTATAATAATTTCATATACATGAAATTATGACTTCAGAAATAAAAATGTTTTTAAAGGTTTTGATGTGTATCGCCAAATCACATTCTGGAAATACTCTGCCAATTTACATTCCACCAGGACCTAATGAAAGGACCAATCTAACTGGTTTTTTTAATTTACTACTTAGCTATTTATTCCTCCCCCCTCTGATTTTTAAAAATTAATGGCTTTACTGAGTTATAATTTATATAGCATAAAATTTTAGCTATTTAAAGTATATAATTCATTAGTTTTTAGTATCCCTATATCAGCTTTTTTGTTTGTTTGTTTTTAGCAACATGAGTTTAAAAACCTTTAAAATCCTAGAAAATGGAGGGCCTGACACAGGGTGGCAGAAGGTCACGCTGTCAACAGTACAAATGAATTTAGCAGGAGGACAGAATAAAAAATGCATAGAAAACAAATATATACAAAATATGTACATAAACAAATATATATTTATATATAGAAGAATATATAAATACTGTTAAAACTTTCTAGTTATAACCATTTAGAATTTGTAATGATAATCTATTTAAAATAGCAAGGCAAAAACATAGAACAACTAGGCTTAATATCTTTATAACTTAGTATAAGAAATATTAGAAAACTTTAACTTATGACTTACTTATTTACTTAAAAATATTGTGAAAGCTTGCTTATTAAAAAGAAAAGAACATTTTAGGTGGTGGAATTAGAAAACTGAATACTTTGTGTGTGTATATGCATGTGTATAAATTGCACATGAATTAATTTGTGAGATTAATACAATGGTAAACATAATTCCTGTATTATTTTAGTTGTAATTATTATAATCACAATTATAATATTGACTCTTATGAAACTAATTCTAAAGTTCATTTGGGAGAATGAACAAGTGAAAATATCCAAGAAAGTATTTAAGAAAAAAACAATAAGGGGATATTTATCCTGCCAATATTAAAGCCCATTATGAAGTTATAGTAAATTATGTTGAATGTTACTTATAAATAATCAAAAATTGAATTAATGAATTAATAACAGTGGTACTAGGTATAGAAGCATCAAAGTAATGCTTTGAATTTGACTCTAGTGACTGAACTTAAGCACTTCTTTATAGCCCTGAGATAGATCTTAATATAGAGTATTACTTTCTATTTGATGTTGATACTGCACATCTGAGGTTAAGGAAAGAGTTATTTAGTAAATTATCATAGTATGGTTATCAATTTAGAAAACAATAAATGAAATTGGATCATCTTAATAACCACATAGCAAAGAAAATTTGAAGTAGATGAAAAGTTACATTTTAAGTAAAACTTTTATTTGATACAAGTTTCAGATTATAAATGTTAAAAACCATAAATAAACAATGCATTTTATTACATAAAGTGGAACTTTCTGGATATCAGAAAAGTAAAAACAGTAAAAAAAAAAGATTAATAACAAACTGATACAATTTCTGAAAGAATAGATAGCACTAAAATGTAAAACAAAATCAATTAAATAGTCTAGTATAACATTATTTGGGAAACACTAATTGGACAAAGGACAGAAGAAACTGAGATGGCTTATAGCCACATATAAATTAGTTTAGATTCAGTGTAAATTAAAACAATGA
Organism: Procyon lotor; assembly: GCA_028646535.1. Classification (NCBI taxonomy): domain Eukaryota; kingdom Metazoa; phylum Chordata; class Mammalia; order Carnivora; family Procyonidae; genus Procyon; species Procyon lotor. The sequence goes on from CM053608.1 coordinate 30,074,521, forward strand.
CAACTTTTCCATGTATTTGTTAACTAAGCTTTATAATTTTGATAATAAAATTGAGAAAGATACTGTCAAATGGTGACTCTCAAACCTAACTGATGGGTGTATAGAATGTTATAACCTTCTGAACATAAATATGATATTTTGTTTTGAAAGCCATCTGCTACTCAATTGGCAAATGTTTCTTTTGTGCATGTACAGAGATAGTGACTGATGACAGAGATACACTTATGTCTTGATCCCTGGTCTCCTGGAACTAGTAGTCTGCCTGCTAAAGGGCCTTTTATTCAGTGGTTCTACAGATTAAAATAAACTCTAAGGGGATAGTCATCGTAGAATTATTTGTAATAGTAAAATAATGGAATCAATTTAAATGCCCAATAGTGCAGAAAAAGATAAGTATGATACATTCATTACGACATGTTTTTACAGCCATTGGAAATCATACTTACGAAAAATATTTTAAAATATGAGGTTTAATCATGATTCAGTGTTTAATGAAACAAGTGGAATCCAAACAAATGTATATGATATAGTTTCAATGTTAAAACATTTCTGTGTCTATCTATCAATATGTATGTCAAGATTGAAAAAAAATACCAGAATTTTAAGACTGCATGATCTCCTTGCTGTATTTTAGTGCATCAGTTTATTAATTTCCTTATTTATAGAGTTAGGAAATATCAATGCTCTTTATGTCATAAAATTCTTCCAAGAAATAAATAAATGAAATGAAGTGATCATTGAGTGTGTATTACAAACATTGGTCTATAGAAACTACTCTATGATTTTAATTCTTTTTATTATTACTCTTCTTGTTATCTTTTAAAAATTTGGAGTGGCTGCTCTGTTTCATGAGATGCAGTATGGGGTTCTTATTTCAGCTCTATCTTCCTTATTATGAAAGTAACTCTCCTGGCTTTTGGGGGCAGTTAGTCTACTATTCTTAGTTTTTGATGGTGTGGTTAGTTTTCATCTTTTTCCTCTCACATTCTGTGTCTCTGCAAAAGAAAGAAGTTAGGGACTTTTATGTCTAGGCTGCTAGACAGTGATATTTAAATTCCTCTTGATTGCATATAAACCATATAAAATTCTAATTCATTTATCTTCACTGACTAAAGTGATCAACAATAGGAAGTCCGGTGTCTCCGGTCTTTCCATCTAGCTACCCTCTAGGCCAATCTCTGTATAGCCTGAGGCTGTTCCACAGGTATTTCCTGCACCAGATTTCCCAATACTCTAAGGAAATTCATCTCAGAACTTCTCAGGAACTCTTGCTGACCAAGTACCAGGTCAGATCTTCTGTGTGGGATCCAGCAAGCTGCACTCCAGAGCAAATCCAGTGGGCATAGAGGTGGGCTAACCATCTGAAGAACCCATTGCCTGTTTTCAAATTCCTGCCATTCAAGTCGGCTTTTTGTTGCCTAGTAATATGGAAGCAAAGGGATGTGCCTAGGAAGAAAATGTTCTTTTTTATATGCTGGCAAATTTAGAAAAAAAAAAAAAAAAAGACAAAGTTCCTTTTTCTTTATCGTGCAAATCAAAATCTATTTAAATCATAAGCTCTGAGATCCATTTAAAACTTATGGTTACATCAGGAAATTATATCTCTTCCTAATTTGAATTTAATGTAAACTGATTTTTAATTGTTTTGTATAACCATGAGTAACAGATATTTTTGAACACTGCATGGTAAAATTCAGCAAATATGTCAGACAAAGCACAACATTAAAGGAAATACCACGGCATATGTTGACAGTTATAGAAGAATTGCTGCTGTTTTCACCCTTCACACCAGAATAATTTTTTCAATATTTACCTCCCATGTGTAGAGAGGGAAACATATGGGGCTTTACATAATCATAAGCATAAACAGGTGGCTACTTAGGTACATTTAATTTGCAGGCAACAGCAATACTGAAAAACGCAATCAGCGCCACATGGCTCCCCAACTCCTTCCACTAACATTCCATTAGCAAAATTAAGATCATTAAAATAGAGGGAGGGTATACTCCTCAGTCACTTAGCTTCAACTACCTTTCAGGGCCATGAATAAAACACATTTTCAAAAATGCCTTGGCATTTTACTGTTTCTTTTGTTCAAGGGAGCTTCAGTAGCTATGTATAATACATACCTTGTGAATAACTACAAGCAGCACAATATTTGCATTTAAAATGTGCTTACATCTCCCTATAATCTGCTCATTATGGACATAAAATTATGGTGGTTAAATTCTAAGCAATTTATCAAAGCATGGGGTCAGACAAACTCTTGAGAGCAAAGGTAGTCCACCTTAAGAGGTCACCTAAGGCTGATTTCCATATTCCAACACTCTGACAAAATCTGTAGAAATGATTGTCGCTAGGATTTTTTGCTCAGTCTGTGTCAGATGCTACATTGTAGATTCTATGTATTTTGTCTCATCTGATTTGATCCAGGTTGAAATATTTACTTTGTCCTCTTTGGCCCTGTAAATACTAATCTCTCTGACCTTCTAAAATGCCACCGAGGATTAGAATTTCAGAGTAAAAGAAAATAAGGAGAAAGAATAACTGTTATTATTTTGCTTTTTTGGTGTCTGCCACGTGTATGTGTGAAGTGTTTTCTAAGCATGTTACACATATCAACTCATTTAATCATCACATTGACCTCATGAGGTAGATGATAAAATTTTCTCCATTATGCAGAAAAGGAAATTAATTGTGGTCCTAGGGGGTGTAAGTTCTTGAGTTTATACAGTGATGGAAAGACTAAATCCAAAATTAAACCCAGGCTGTTGAAATGAATAATTAACATTTTAAAAAACCATTTCATTTTACTCTTGAGATAGTTGTGTATTGCTTGCCCTGAAAATTCTACTGCCTAAAGTCACCCAAGGCCAGGAGTAACAAATAGGCAATATTTCTGAAGAACCTCTTAAAAAAGCCTAGTGAGAGATTTTGGGGTGGCTGAGGTCTATGGCGGTTCTTTCCAGTCCCGATGTGTGTGTGTGTTCCTAGAATACAAGGGGCAGTGCTCTGCACAGTGCAGGGAGCCGTGCTCTTGCCAAGGTCTATGAGAAGTTCTCATATTCTCTCACCTCATCCTAGACTGTTACTCATCCTCACTGCTTGGGGGAAAGAAAGCTTTAATATGAACAAGTATGTATGACACATTTGTTAGTAACCTAAGATTATAACAGAGCTTTAGGGATATAGAGCAAGTTATATCATTTGATTTCAAGACCTAACATTATTAATGTTATTTGTTAAACAACCCAAATGTGTTAAATATTGCATAGTCACTCCTTTAAAGGAGTTTAAGTGTTATTGGGAAAAGACTTTTTTTTTGCTTGTTTGCTTTTTCTTTTCTTTTCTTTTCCTTTCCTTTCTTTTCTTTTTTAATGCAAAGTTTGAGCCAAAAAGGTAAAGATAAATCGAAAGCTTTTATGATTTATCCTTTTTTTCTCCAGGTAAAAGAACTATTAAAAGCTGTTAATAGCTATCATAGACAATTTTGATCCCATTGTAAATGTAAAGGTGTTCAAACACAGGAATTCTAGTCTCACTAATCTCCTCTAACATTTAACAAATGTGGTTGCCATCTTTGATATGGCTCCTGCCTTCCCAAAGACTCAGTAAATTATTATCATGAACTTTGACTTTCCTTAACATTTCTTGTTTCTGCTGTTCTATCAAGACTCTTCTGTCTTCTTCTTTAAAGATTTTTGGAGTCACTCATTTGTTGAAGATGTTTAATAATCCTATAATTGATTCTGAGAAATCTGGAGAACTTTCTCACAGTTTAGACATTATTACTATTACTATTACTATTATTATTATTATTATTATATATCTCAATACTTTGCTCAAGGATTGTGAGTTTTTGCCTTGATAAGATATTTCATGCACCTCATTTCAATCTGAAGTTGGATAAAGATACTAGAGCTAGGAAATTTCATGGAAATAATGGATTTGGGGTAGACTTGAAAAAGGTAGTTTTTGTAGGATATGTTGACCTAAAAAATGTCTTGGAAACATAACAGAATGATAGTAAAGCTGCAGGAAGCATGTGAAATGAGAAATCTATTTAGATATGTTTAAAATAACAAGGATGTTTAGGAATTTGCAGGACAGAGTGCAATTACAATTTTTAAAGAAGCAGAAGCACACACAAAAGTAAGTGAGATGTACTTTGCGTCATTGGCAGAGAAGACACATAATCAAAATATGTAGTGGTCTGATTCATCTCCAAATCTCCTTCATATAGCTCAGTTAATTAGAAATTTTTGAACATGCATTTCAAGTATCTGTGTATTTATTCAAAATTGTGTATGCATCTTTGACATATCTTTACCTCCATTTTAAAGGCAAGTTTCTTTATGATGATCATGGAAATGAATCCACATTTTGATAACTTTGAGATGTTAAAGAAGTTTCAGCCACTTTTTATATATCATTAGACTAGCATATTGTTGTTTTACCTCATAATATGGCTAAAGAAAAGTTTGAGTAAGAGTAGAAATGTCAACTCTTTCATTTCTTTGTTGCTCACCAGTGTTTATATTAGTTTTATTTTCAATACGTGGTTTCTTTGTAGGAAATGTTTAAAGGCATTTATCCATTTTGTCAGAATTACTTTCTTTAAAAACTGTGGTAACGTATTCTGAAAACCCACTTAAATATGGCCTCGTGACCTGCCCACACTGGGAGTACGCGAGCCTGTGTGGCAGCAGCATCAACCCTTTCGCTTTATATAGTCCCCACCCCCCCTCAGAGGCTTCACCTGCATCTCCAGGTACCTGGCACATCTGACACATGGACAGATGAGACAGTCAGCATCTTAAATATCAGTGAAGTTCATTTTCTTATGTTGCTTGATTTAAAAAGTTCTAAGATTTTCTGCACCCAAAAGGAAGGCACCTTCTTCATTAGCTAATGAAAGACAGTTTATAATAATAATGAAAGATTGAAATGTGTCACTGTGATTAAGCCCTTGAACTTTAGATACACAAAAACCTACTATGTATTTTGAGAGCTATGGGAAGATAGTGGATTTATGGCATCTTTTCAAACTTTCATGTCTTTTTATCTATGAAATGTACGTGTTTTATTTGTAGCTACCTCACACTACAATTCCGAGAATTAAATATCATACACGTACATTTCCAGCATATTCTAAGCTGCATATTTTAATAATCCTATTTTTGTTTGTTTTTTCATTATTTTATTATTTTTTTCATCATGATAAATGTCCCGTTCAATCCCCATCACGGTTTTCCATCATTGCCTCACTGACCTCCACTCTGCTAATAATCAGTTTGTTCTTCATAGTTAAGAGTTTGTTTTATGATTTCCGTCTCTCATTCTCTCTTTTTTCCTTTGCTCATTTGTTTTGTTTCTTAAATTCCACATATGAGTGAAATCATATGGTATTAGTCTTTCTCTGGCTGGCTTATTTTGCTTAGACTTATACTCTCTAGCTCTCTCCATGTTGCTGCAAATGGCAAGATTTCACTTTTTTATGGCTGAATAACACACGCACACACACACACGCACACGCACACACCCCCCCCAGTTTCTTTATCTGTTTATCTGTCAATGGACAGTTGGGCTGCTTCCATAATTTGGCTATTGTAAATAATGCTGCTATAAATGTAGGGATGCATGTATCCCTTTGAATGAGTATTTTGGTATTTTTGAGGTAAATACCCAGTAGTGAAATTCCTGGATCATAAGGTAGTTCCATTTTTTATTTTTGTGGAACATCCATATTGTCTTCCACAGTGGATACACCAGTTTGCATTTTCATCAACAATGAAAGAAAGCTGCTCTTTCTCCACATCCTCCCAAAACTTTTGTTTTTGTGTTTTTAATTTTAGCCATTCTGACAAGTGTGACAGCTCATTGTAGTTTTGATTTGCATTTCCCTGAGGATGAGTGATGTTGAGTATCTTTTCATACATCTTTTCATGGTGTATTTTGACCATCTGTATGTTTTCTTTGGAGAAGTGTCAATTCATGTCTTCTGCCTATTTTTAATTGGATTATTGGATTATTATTGGATTTAATTGGATTATTTGTATTTGGGGTGTTGAGTTATTTAAGTTTTTTTATGTGTTTTAGATATTAACCCTTTATCAGTTTTGTCATTTGCAGATACTTTTCTCCCATTCAGTAGGTTGCTTTTTAGTTATGTTGATTATTTCCCCTGCTATGCAGAAACTTCTTATTTTGATGTAGTCCCAATAGTTTATTTTTGCTTTTATTTCCCCTGCCTCAGGAGACATAGCTAGAAAAACACTGGTAAAGCCCATGTCAGAGACATTACTGCCTGTGCACTTGTCAAGGGCTTTTATGGCATCAAGTCTCACTTTTAGGTCTTTACTCCATTTTGAGTTTATTTTTGTATATGGTAAAAGAAAGTGGTCAAGTTTCATTCTTTTGCATGTTGCTGTCCAGTTTTCCCAACACCATTTATTGAAAAGACTGTCTTTTTCCCATTGTATATTCATTCTTCCTTTGTTGAAGATTAATTGACCATATAACTGTGGGTTGACTTCTGGGTTTTCTATTCTGTTCCATTGATTTATGTGTCTATTTTTATGCCATTACCATATTGTTTTAATTATTACTGCTTTGTAATATAACTTGAAGCCTGGAATTGTGATACCTCCAGTTTTGCTTTTCTTTTTCAAAATTGCTTTGACCATTCAAGGTCTTTTGTTGTTCCATACAAATTTTAGGATTGTTTGTTCCAGTTCTGTGATAAATGCTGTTGGTATTTTGATAGGGATTGCATTAAATGTGTAGATTGCTTTGGGTAGTATAGACATTTTAACAATATTTATTCTTCCAACTTATGAGCATTCAGTGTCTTTCCATGTCTTTGTATCATCTTGAATTTCTTTCATTAGCATTTTAAAGTTTTTGGAGTATAGGTTTTTCACCTCTTTGGTTACCTTTCTTTCCCCTCAAATACAGTATCGTGATCATTTTGATGATGTATGTGTAAAATGTGAGTAATAGAATTTATGTGTCTGTGTTCAATCTTTTGAAGACTTTCTCATATGTGGCAATATATATTGCTCTTTATCCTTTCAACAAAGCACATATAATCACCACTGTTCTGTGAATTCCCCTTTTTACCTCTTAAATGTCTGGTTAGTAGGGACCCAAAGATTCCAGTGAGTCAATGTATGTAACTTTGTACATAACATAGCTATACTGTATACAATAGCAATCTGGTGCTACTGTTTTGCTCTTGACATTCTCAGGTGGTGCCTGATTCCCCTCCTTTGTCATAGCTCAGTTGTGTTATGTTCTGTATAGTGAGATTTCAGTTAGGGGTATTGCCTGTGGCTCTTATCCTGCCATCCAGTGTGGAAAATGTGTACATATTTCATACTTGATACTTACCACTTACCTCTCAACGTATCATCCAGCTTAACTTTAACAAAACAGTGTTTTGAATGAATGGGAAAAATGTGTATTACTGTTACTGAGTGTTAATCTCTTAAAACTACTGAGTTTTAATCTCTTAGATATTCCTGGGAAGAGGGAACCATAGGATTTGGAATTGGGGATGTGACAATTAACAACTAGGACACATCCAAGCTTTTACAGAACAAGCTATCTGATTATTTACCCTGTGTTGGGCCATTACTTTCTGAGAAAGTTCACTTTAAGATTCCTTATCTCAGAGTTGGAGGGAATATATTTGGTTGGAACTGGGAAAGCAAAGCAGGCTATGAAAAAGATTGTGAAATCTTCATGATGATCTTATGTTATACATATTAAAGAATATTGTGGGGGTGCTTGGCTGGCTCAGTTGGTGGAACATGCAGCTCTTGATCTCTGAGTCATGAGTTCAAGCCCCACATTGGGCAGGAAGCCTAGTTAAAAAAAAACTTTTTAAAAATAAAAATAATTTTTAATTATGTAATGTACCGTCAGAAATTTTAATTTTTAAAATTACTCCCTATTTGGGAGGGCATTGATGAGATAAAAAAGGTAGAAAAAAAATATGATGAGCATAAATTAAGCACAATAAACCAGGAAATTACTCTTGTTCTTCTTACACTGGAGGCTCTGGACAGGCTGATTAATGCAAAGGGAGAACTGGCTAATGAGACCCATGTACATATTTTGTGAACTAGAACAAATATGTTTTCTTGAGCAATGTCCTTGTAAGTTATATGCAGGATGGGAGGTGGGAGGTAGCCTAGTATGGTGGCAAGAACATAAAACTTGGATGCCAAAGGGCTGTTTTGAGATTCTAGAGACATGACAATGAAAATTGTGACCATTTTTATATCCTTCAGTAATAACATTTGTTTTATTGTTTATTGTACTTAAAGGATTATTGTCAGGATAAATGACGCATTAAAAAAATATTTCCAGGGGCACCTGGGTGGCTCAGTTGGTTAAGGCCTCTGCCTTTGGCTCAGGTCATGATCTCGGGGTCCTGGGATCAAGCCCTGCATTGGGCTCTCTGCTCAACAAGGAACCTGCTTCTCTCTCTCTCTGCCTGCCTCTCTGCCTACTTGTGATCTCTCTCTCTCTCTCTGTCAAATAAATAAATAAAATCTTAAAAAAAAAATTTCGATCTTGTAAATTTCCAAACAAATTTCAGTTGTTACTACTACTTAAATGGCAGATCATTAAGAATTGGTTAAAATTATAAGGTCTCCAAAAACTTGAGATTCAGAGACAAGATCTTAAAGACTAAATTCACTCATCAGTTAATTTTCAATAGATCAATAATTGCATTTCCTTATAATTTTTATTTCTCAAGTGCATGCTCTTTATGAATAATTTCTCCTAATTTAAAAGTAATAATATCCATTTTAATAGGTAACAATCAGATTTGGAAATTGCAATATATTTTTTTTCTGCTTCTTAGCTTACTTTATGAAAGTTACATATTGCCTTATTTTATAATCACCCTGTGATCTCTCAGCTCCTGAAATGTGTTTTTTTTGAGTGAGGGGAAGGCAAGTTATATTTTCTCCAGTGTAAAAGTATTATACTCTTTGTGAAAAGATGGAGGAAAAATTGATGAAATATAAATCTGATCAGGCTTATGGTACTTTAGTTTATTGTGAAATTGAAGTTTCAATATGGCAATATATATATATATATATAATTTGTTTATATGTGATTATATGTGGTTGTTGTATTTATATGTGATTATTATATATATATTTTTAAATAATATATATTTTATATATATATATAAACTTGTCCTAGTTTGTATAGGATTGAGTGGCTGTTTATAAGGATGGATGACTCTGGATTGACTGCAATAGTAGATGAAGAAATAAGTTAATCAAAGATATTTTCCTATGTCTACCACTTAGTATGCTAAATTGTGTACTTAATCATCTTCTAAGGGAAAACACACAGGTTCATAGATAGATTTTTCTTGCAGTAGAAACATCCAGCAAGACAGCTCTGAAATTTGTGATTAACTTGAAATAAATGGTGGCCCTTAGGGTTTCAGGTTTTTCTGCTTCATAACATTTTAAGTCTGTCATTACCTTAGGCGAATGCAATTCCCCAAAAAAGAAGATGCTGAATTAATTCTTCTGTGACTTATGTCATCAATATATCTAGAAAAGGAATAAAACTATGTGTCCCTACCATTTATTAAATTCTAGGTGGCTTTCTTTTTTTTAACATTTCACAAAAATTACTCAAGTTTCTATAGCCTGGTAATTATTGTGGACTCTTAGAAATAACTCTTCACGTACAAATGAGAGTAAACATGTGTATGCTCATGCACACATACACACAAATTCATTTACTATGCAGAATTCAAGAATATTCTCTTAGTGGATTTTCCCTGATACAAGATCTAATAAAATAAGAAGTTCCTTCAAAGTAAATATTTCTTTGCCTCACTGTCTTCAAACACACCATACAGTGAGTGAACACAAGTCAAATTTTTGAAGCTTTTCAGGACAGATTGTATATGCTTCCTTACTTTTTGCCAGGAAAAAAGTGCATCACTGGCACTTTTTCAGGATGTTTATGTCTAAAAATAACCCAAATCCTTTCTTTGAGCAAAGATCAGCTATAAAAGTAACTGATCATTTGTGTAGTAACCCATAATAGGCATTAGACATTATAATCTGGTTAATAATGATTTGATATATAGATGAATTTAATTGGAATATATTCACTGAGTAAACTAATAAATGATTTTTCAAGCTATATTGAATTCTAGTAAGATCGTCTCATTGTCTAATGAGTATCTAGCAAGATAATCTATCTTCTTAGTTCATGCTAGTATATAATACTGTCATTCATTTACTTTTGTGTTAAGAAAGCAATTACCTAATTTTTTTCTTTGTTCTTATTTTCTCTGGAATTTATTAAAACCTCTTCAATAAAGTCGTTTCTGAAAATGCTACAAGGCAGATGTTCCCATAAAATAAAAGTAATTTAAAGAGGAGAATTAAACATGCAAGCCTCAAAAGCTATATCTTAAATAGTAAAAATCCACTGTATCAGTGATTATCCTAATAGTATTAGAGGAAAAAATTTCCAATAGTGAAACCATGACAAAATTAGAGAAGCAATGAAAAGAATGGTATATCACCAAGAGTATTCAATCCAGAACAGCTACCTAACCTGGCATTTTCCAAGGAGAGTTACATGGAGTACCAATATACAACGGTATGTTGTAATTTATTAACGGATGTTTCCCCAAGAGTTTACAGTCAAATTTTCAAAATTCTACATGTTATATTCTCTTCTGGGGAGTTGCAATGCCTCTAAAGTTCTTTTCTTTTTTTTAAATTAATTTTTTAAATTAACGTATAATGTATTATTTGCCCCAGGGTACATGTCTGTGAATCATCAGGCTTACACATTTCACTGCACTTACCATAGCACATACCCTCCCCGATGTCCACAACCCAGTCCCCCTATCCCTACCCTCCCGCCCCCCCAGCCACCCTCCAGTCAACCTCAGTTTGTTTCGTGAGTTTAGGAGTCTCTTATGGTTTTTGAGAAGTATCTAATTGGAAATATGTAGGTATTTCTTACTGTGGTAAAATGCACATAACATAAAATTGACTTCTAAAAATGTACAATTCAATGTCATTAAGTACATTCACAAGGTTGTATAACCATCACCGCTGTCTCCTTCTAGGTATATAACTTTGTGATTGTTAATTTGACCATGAAACAGTTTTCTTCTGGAATATCTTTTAATTTTGGTATGTCCAAAAAATATAGTTATGGAAACACAGATCTAATCCAATCCTCAATTTAAAAATTGAAAATAGAAAATGTGATTTTAAGAGATTAAATGCCTTGCTGAAGATTACACAGATCATTGGGATGCAGCCAGTCAGTATCTCATTCATATTTCCCACTTCCAAGAACAGTGACTTTGCTGTTTCAAGATATTTTCCCCTTGTTTTCATTGGCGTTGCCTGGATCCAATGATCCAGTAATCTACAGATGATACATTACAATTTGACCTAGAAGAATTCAGGACTAAAACAAATGCATTACTTTTTAAAAGCTACATTGTACCTGTTTTATAACTCTCACTGTGATTTTCTTATGAGAACTTCCATTGTAAGAACTCTCTTTAATTTACATAATTCTTTTGTTCTTAGGTCTTTTTAAGATTGTGGCTGATAAAACTCCATACCTCAGTATGGAAGAAATAACAAGGACCATTCATATTGGATCAAGTAGACTAGGGCATCCTTGCTTCTATCATCAGAAGGATCTAAAACTAGAGAATTTCATTGTAAAACATGGTGAGCAAATCATGCTCAACTCAGTTGAAGAGATCAGTGGAGAAATAATGGTGAACTGTGGAGTGGTAAGGAATCATCAGAATCATTCGTTTACGTTGCCTTTGTCACAAGAAGGAGAATTCTATGAGTGTGAAGATGAACATATTTATACTCTAAAGGAGATTGTTGAATGGAAGATCCCGAAGAACAGAACACGAACTGTGAAGCTTACTGGTTTTTCAAATAAGTGGGACTTAACAAATCCATTTCCTAAAGGCTTTTATGGTGCTCTGATTCTCAAACCTGTTTATGAGATTCAAGGTGTGATGAAATGTAAGTATCCACTGAGAATGATGCCCTATGAGGGTGAGCATTATGGGGTTTGGGAAGGAGGAAGGCTTTAGAGTTTGAAGAATGAGACCATGTCCCTGACTTGTCCTTTAAGGCCACTGAGAGTTAGATTCTCATCTATCAATAAGTAAACCATGTATTTGGTGCAAGGATCAAATTGAATAATGTATATAAATACATATTATAAGTTGTGTGGTACTGCAAATGTAAATTGCAGTAATTGGCCTGTGCAGACAGGTTAAACTACTAATTCATTTCTATCACTGCCAGTTAAACATGGTCAGAAAAGAGCTACTTTTAAAGATAGAGCATATTTGGTTAGAAAGAGCCTTTTTTTGTATGAAGGTGGTCAACAAAGTGATAAAGATACCAAGTTTCCTTAATATGTCCCTTACTGCTATTTTTGTAATAGCCTTTTTTTTTTTCCCAGCTACCCATCACTGGTCATAAATCTTATTAACTAGGAGTCCCTCTGACTTAAGGGAAAATGATGTGACAAATTAATTCACACATAAATGTGTTTCAATATACGATATTTATAGGATTATTTGCATTTAAAAATAGAAATAGCTGGAGAGAGCATTGTAACGCTAAAGGAATTAATACTTTAAATTTTCAAGATTATGGCACTAAGTAGGCAACCATGGAGCAAAGAGTTCTATAGGTAGTCAGAAGTCCTGGATTCTAACTCTGAGTGGTAACTTGTTACTTGTTACTTGTCAGTTACCTGTTACTTGTCAGTAACAAGTCAGTTGATGACTTTGAGTGAGCCATAAACTGTGTCTTTGGAAAGGAGATGATGATACCTCTTTTGCCTACCTCTTAGAGTTGAGAATGCAATAAGATTGTATTAAAGTACTATATATAATACACTTGAGGAAAAAAAGCAGTATGTAAAAATGTTTGGTCAAAGGTTATGCCTTGGATATCTCAAATTCTGTTTATCTCTGCTCCTATAAATGTTGTTGGTTATGGTCACTTACATAAATATGAAAAAACTGTTGTGAATCTTTGGGTAAGTTTTAGAACTACATGTTAAATTTTGTTACATATAAGTAATTCAACCAGAGATTAATTAATTCATCTGAATTAAAGGTACAAAAGGAATTCCACTCAAGTAGTGATTATATTTTAATACTGCAAAAAATTGAGGCCACAGCATGATCATTTTTTAATATGACAAAAAATGGATATTGCAGCAAATTTTAGACCTCACATTAGCGTTTTTGTTAGCTATCCGAAAATGTGTAATTGAAATTGATAATTGAGTTTTCCTCATTTTTCATAAATAATGGATATAGCATTTTCTCATTTTAAAATTTGTTAATTTTTAAAAACCATTGGCATCTCCTATCACACAGCTGCAAATTTAGGCCAACTCAGAACCTAAGCATGTGAACACAGTGGTTACTGCATTTAATGAATCTAGATTAGGGATCAACAAAGGCTTCTTTGAGGAACTAGCATTTAAACTAAAACCTGGAGGATGAATAGGAGATAATAAGGTAAAGAGAGAAGAGACAACATTGGAGGAAGTGATAGCAATTTCTAGGAAGGTAAGTAAGCAAGATATTGGAGCTTCAGTATAGCTGGTGTGAGAAGAGAGAGGACAGGTTGCGACAAATATTAAAACATGCAACAGGGTAGTGGAATCAGTCATGGAGAATCTTGACATACATGTTAAGGGGTTAACATTTGTCCAAAGGGCAAATTAATAAAGGGTTTCAGTGGAAGGGACAGGGACAGAGGAATATAAGGAGGCCATTGGGTGTATGGCAGGTACTGGGGGGTTGGTTAGCACGATAGTGATATCAGCAGGACACTTGCTCCTAATGGGTATTTAAGAAGTACAACCAACAAGATTTGGAGGTCTGTTGGAAGGAGGAAAGAAGTCAACCTGATCCCCAGGCTGCTAGCTTGATCTCCTAGTTGGATGATGATACAGTTTACTAAATATACACACTGATAGATAAACAGGACATATTAATACAGTTGTTTAGATGGACTTATGTATGGTTTCATGCTAACCAAGGCCCCAGAAGAAGGCCTTTGGTTGAAGTCCTTTCCAAAATATTTTAGTCTAATTTCCATTCTTTAATGGTATTTAAATTGAATTTTGATTTATTATTTTTGGACCTTTAATTTCTTAGGGATTATTTCAAACATTAGTTCTTTGTGTATAGCAATTTCATGACATGCTGTATGGGACTGCTTTGCATGTATACTGACTGCAGAATATTCCCTGGAAATAGAGAACAGGTGTCCAAACAAAAAGTCCAGTTTTAAAAATTATTGTTGTAGGCATTTTTCTTCTAAATATAAAATGTAGGCTATTTTTAAAAATCAATTGTGGTCTTGTTTTACATTATTCTTTCTTATATTAAAGATTCAAACTTGCCTTGAAGTCAACAGCGTATCGCTTGTAAGTTCCTTTCCGATGGCCTTGAGTTCAGACATACTTGAAAACCCTCTTGTCTCAAGTCGTCCCTTTCTCAAGTAACAAGAAAAAGAATAGGTCTGAGGCAGGGATAGAAAATTTTAAAGAAACCTTAGGGGTAAAAGCAAGATGAAAAAGACTGAGAACTATAGGAAGCTTTGAAATATTGATTTGCTGAAAAGAGAACATAGTAAGTCAATAGAAAAAAGAAGGAATGTAACATATTCTACTCTTGGTGTTAGGTTTTTAATATGTTATTGATGTGAAAATTTAGGCATCATAAAGAAGTAGCAGGGCATGTTTAAATGAAATAGTAGTTCCTGGCAACTCTGGTCATAATCCCCATTATAGGCCTAAAGCCCTTCTTGACTCTCACTATGCATTTCATGATTTGTAAAATATTCTATCTCTTTGGAAAATAGATATAAATAACCACCCAAGACCTTTAACTGCTAGTCTCATATAAGTCATAGTAAGATCTGTTTGTGCCTCTCATTGGAAGATAAATTCATGTTAATGTGGCAAATGGAATGCCTAATATTTACAAATTAAAAATTGAGTCAGCTATTTAAGGTTGCTACTAAAAATCAGAAATCTTGCTTCTTAAAACTTCTTAATTGTATTATGTTTTGATGTACAGATTGATAATTACTTTTCTCCTAATGAAAATTTCAAGAGTTGAAAAAGCTGATTCATTTTAGGTAAAAACTTCAATGCCTTACAAAATTTAAAGGTACAGTTTTTGCTTAGATATATGACATATCAACTCATTTATAAACTGAGGGTTGAAATCACACAAACAGAAAGATGGTATCAGAGAAGCAGTATCTAGGGGCGCCTGGGTGGCTCAGTGGGTTAAAGCCTCTGCCTTCTGCTCAGGTCATGATCTCAGAGTCTTGGGATCAGGGTCCTGGGATTGAGCCCTGCATTGGGCACTCTGCTCAGCAGGGAGCCTGCTTCCCCCTCTCTCGCTGCCTGCCTCTCTGCCTACTTGTGATCTCTCTTTCTCTCTCTCTCTAATAAATAAATAAAAAATCTTAAAAAAAAAAAAAAAGAAGAAAAGCAGTATCTGAATATTGAATAATAGGTGATAAACCAATAGCAAAAAAAAACAAACAAAAAAACCTCCCAAACATTGGTCTTTTAGTATTCTGAGACTTCTTTTTTTCATTTTATTTAAAAAAATAATCTCACTATTTATCAAAGTCAAAAAAGTCAAATAGTGGTAAGAGGATTTATAACAAAGTGATTAGCACACCTTATGCCCTTGACCATTGCCAAATTTTCCCTACATTCTGCTACTTTAAGGTAACTGCTTTAAATATTTTGTCCCTACTTTCTTGTATTTGCACTTGAATTTCCAAATAATGTAAAGGTAGTGTATTTTTCAAGACATTGACTTTATACGGGATTAGAAGAACACTAATCCCCTTCATGATGGATCCATGCTGATAACATCATCAAATTCTAATCACCTCCCAAAGGCTCCACCCAAAGGCTCCACCATTACACTGGGGAGTAGAGTTTCTTTTGGGGGGGTGGGTGGAGTAGGGCTTCAATATGTTTATACTGGGGGATGAAAACATTTAATCCATAACAGGGTTGTCCTGGGACTTCCATTTAAAACCATCCGAGTGGTCCTGGTAGTTTTTAGTCTGGAAACTCAGATATTTCATTTCTGTGATAATTTCCTCTCAACTATTTTTTTTCTCTTTTCTCTTTCTGTAACTTCTGATCTTTTGTTGAAGCTCCCATACTGATCTAGGACTATTTTCTTCCCTATTTTACATCTTTCTTGTCTTTGGTTTATCTTCAGGGAAAATTCCTTAACTACATTTCCAACTGTTTCAATGAATTTTTAATTTCAGCTATCATATTTTTAATTTCCAAGAGTTATTTCTTACATCATTTTTAAAATGTTACTACGTTCATGTTTTAAGAATGCAGTATCTTATCTCTCTGAGAATATTTTACAATTTCTTAAGGTTTTCTGTGTTCCTTGCATTTTATCTGCCTGTTTGGGATGCCTGGTTGGCTCAGTTGATTAAGTGTCCCACTCTTAAATTCAGCTCAGGTCATGATCTCAGGGTCATTAGATCCTTGAGTCAGGGTCCATGCTCGGCATAGAGCCCACTTAAGATTCTCTTTCTCCCTCTCCCTAAAAGGAAAAAAAAAAAGTTTTGGTCTGTATCACTCTGATTAACTGTTTTCCTCAAACGCCCGTGATTATTTGCCATTTGTTCATATTTATATGTGAGACACTATTTTTTTTTTTAATTTACAAATGAGGCACTATTTACATACAAGCCCTTTGTTTCTGAATTTTAGGTTTCATTTTGTCAGCTTTTGTCATGAAAGCATTCCCTAAATTCAGGCTCTGTGAGCCTTTCCTCTAGGACTTGCTCAGTTTCACCTGAGAACAATCTTTCTGATACCTTGTGGGCCTTCTGAAACTTTTGTAGCTGAGTGGGGAAGTTGCTGAGGGTTTCACTATTCCCCCATAGGGTTAGACTTACTCCTTTGCTTTCAGTCCTCCTGTTACTCCCCTGCTCGCCTATCCCTAGCTTCCAGATTCTTCGACTCTGTATCAACTACTTCCTGCAAAGAGAGAGGTAGTAGGTGTGACTGCTCATCTTCCCCAGAATAGAGTTGGAAACCTGGAGTTAACCACTCTTCAGACATTCAGATAACTCCTTAGCCCCCTAGATTCTCATCCACAGGTCATAGGAGCCTTATGTCTCCAATTTTTTTGAGACCTCATGGGACAAGCTTTTCATCATACTATGGCTTCCTAGGAACATAGGCTTTCCTTTTTCTATTCTGCCAGATTTTTTACCATTCTGCCATTTGGCTCTATCTTCATTCCCTAGAAGGGTTGTAGATGTCTTTTAGATTTACTGAATCTTATTATCTTTTTTTCTTTCTCTTTCTTCTTTTTGCCTTCACGGTAAATTTGAGAGGAAAAGGGTTGGAAAGACACATATTTCACCTATAAACTCACTACTTACTTAAACTAGTCCCAGCCCAGAGCTTTTCCTGGACCTAGAATAATCTTGAAAGAGCTGGTTGCTAATATTGCTAAAAGAGAACTATAATTTATAAAAAACATTTTTATTAAAATTTAATTTTCAGTAATTTATAAACATATCAGAGTCAGTTTCTTATGTATTTATTTTTATATTCTCAATGCATGAGATAAAGTAAGTGTTCAGTATTGGATAAATTGAGTACATGAATTAATGAATGAAGCAACTAAAATATCTGTTTCTGTATGTATATATATACTGCATAGTACAAAGTTCTTGTTTACGTAACAAGAAAAGTTTTCTGACTCACCATATCCAGATTTGATTTATTATGATAACATATTTATAAATTTAATAGCTAAGGAGAGTGAATATTCACTTCAGGGCACCAAAGTCGATATCATTTGTATTTGTACAAGAGGTTCAATTTTTATTAGTGATGCTTTTCCTAATGTGCCTATGAAAATATTGTGACTTAACATGATATTTAGAACCAATGAACACTTTAGTCTGCTTCTATTTCATTTTCTTCCTTTAGGCAAGTAATCTTATTGCTAATAGAAATATCAAATAGTAAGCAGTATAAGGTAGAGTTTATGTATGTATTTATTTATTCTTATACTACTAACTGTAAATATTTATTCTTATACTGCCAACTGTAAATATTTTACCAGTGTTCTCCAGAAAAACAGAAGATACTTATAATAATATATATAATTACATTGTATAATATAAACAAAATTATGTCTTAATTAGATTAATTTAAGGACTTGACTCACATAATTATGGGGGCTAATAAGTTCAACATTCATAGGACAGAGTAGCAGTCTGTAAACTCAGGCACAAGTTGATGCTATAGTTTGAGGCAACATTTTTTCTTCTCTGGGAAACTCCGATATTTGCTCTTAAAGCCTTTAAAAGATTAAGTGAGGCTCACCTATGTTATTGAGGGTAATATCCTTTACCCAAAGTCAACTGATTTATATGTTAACCACATCTGCAAAATACCTTTGCAGAAATACCTAGAATAGTGTTTGATAAAGTAACTGGGTACTATAGCCCAGTCAAGTTGATACATAATAACCATCACAAACATCAGTGGAGAATTGTGTTGATGTGTGTCATCCAGGATAAGAAAATGGCTAGTCACTTCTCATAGCTTTTATAAATTAAATAAAAATATAAAAGGAAAACTATAACAAGCTCGTAGTATATATAAGTATATTCATTTTAAATGACTCTTAATTTCTCAGTGAAGGTCATGATGATTTTTTTCCTGCTACAAATGTTAGAGAGCAACCCAAAAGGCACTTTCTCTATTCATAAATACAAACAACAATAGAACCAGGGCAGAACTATCTGAGAAAATGAAATTGACGGTATAGTTTCTTTTAAGTTGAAATGAAGCTGAATAAATGGGGAAAAAAAGATATTTCACAGAATATTCATAAAGAAAATTGAGACTAGAGGCGCCTGGGTGGCTCAGTGGGTTAAAGCCTCTGCCTTCGGCTCAGGTCATGATCTCAGCATTCTGGGATCGAGCCCCACATTGGGCTCTCTGCTCAGCGGGGAGCCTGCTTCTCCCTCTCTCTCTGCCTGCCTCTCTGCCTACTTGTGATTTCTCTCCTCTCTGTCAAATAAATAAATAAAATCTTAAAAAAAAAAAAAAAGAAAATTGAGATGAACTATAAATGGATGAACTATAAAGAAAATTTTAATTCAGGATGCCTGGGTGGCTCAGTCGGTTAGGCAGCTACCTTCAGCTCAGGTCATGATTCCAGGGTCCTGGGATCGAGTCCTGCATTGGGCTCCCTGCTCAGCAGAGAGCCTGCTTCTCCCTCTCCCTCTGCCTGCTGCTCAGCCTGCTAGTGCTATCTCTCTATCAAATAAATAAATAAAACCTTAAAAAAATTTTTTTAGTTTAAAAGCCTAGAATAAGGCAAAGTTTGGAAATTATTAGTGCATTTAGTAATCGCTATAAAGAGTATAATGTGATACAAAAAATCAACGAAACAATTCACTGAGCAATCAGATGTGAAAACACTTTTAAGAAAAATGTTAAGTATAATCTTGGAAAGTAAATGACAAAGAAATCAAACTTAGAGAGTGGAAATTTCCAACAAATATAAGAATTATTATTATTATTAGATAATAATGTCGGAGGAACTAGCAGTTGAGAGAAACTGCAGGGCTGGAATTGACAAAGCTTGTTTTCAAAAAAAATATGTAGTAACAATCACCTCTTAGCGCTTTTTGACTGGGCCTGACTTAGATTAAATAGGGAGAAGCAGACAAATTTACATGTTTTATGTGAAAGAGGAATCCTCAAAAGGGAATGAACACTCCCCAAATGGCAAAACCTACATGTTTTATATTGGTTTGAATAAAAGAGGCAACTGCGGAGAAGTAACTAAGTATGTGGAGAGACTAAAGGAAGATAAGAGTTATTGTAACAAGGTCTGTTTGGACAGAATTCACTTGGCTTTAACTCCCTATAGAAGGATGTTTCTTTGGGGCACCTGAGTGGCTCAGTGGGTTAAAGCCTCTGCCTTCGGCTCGGGTCATGATCTCAGGGTCCTGGGATCGAGCCCCACATCAGGCTCTCTGCTCAGTGGGGAGCCTGCTTCCCCCTCTTTCTCTGCCTGCCCCTCTACCTACTTGTGATCTTTCTCTCTGTGTCAAATAAATAAATAAAATCTTAAAAAAAAAAAAAAAGAAGGATGTTTCTTTTCTCTTGGTATAGGGAAGGCTATCTTTCATCTTTCACATGGGAGTTTTGTCTCCTGTTTTCAGGAAGAAAAGGAGAGATTAGAATATCCTTCTTGCACCTGCTGTTTTATCAAGGAGATTAGAATATCCTTCTTGCACCTCAAAATAATCTTGATGCCAGAGTGATTTATTTTGGGGTGGCATATCCTGCCACCCTTCATTTTTGAAGAATAATTTTTCTAGAGATAGAGTACTAAGTTGGCGGGTTTCTTTTTCTTTAAACACTTTAATTATGCCACTTACTCTCGCTTGAATGGTTTTTGAAGAGAAGTACAATCTAATTTTTATCCTGGCTTCTTCAGGTTTTCTCCTTTTTTTTTTTTTTTTTTTTTTTTTGGATTTTCTGTACTTTGAATATGATATACCTAGATGTAGGTTTTTTGGTATTTATCATGCTTGCTGTTCTTGAGCTTCCTCAATTTTGGAAAATTCTCCACCATTATTACTTCAATATTGTTTCTGTTCCTTTCTCTCTTGTTTTCCTTTTGGTTTCCCAAAAAGGAAAGGTGCGTGTTACACCTTTTGTAGTTACGTCACAGTGCTTAGATATTCTGTTCCATTTTTTTCATTCTTTTTCTTTTACTTTTCAGTTAGGGAACTTTCTGTTGATATATCTTGGTATATCTTCAAGCTCACTGATTCTTTCCTTAGCCATGTCCAGTCTAGTGATGAACCCATCAAAGTCATTCTTCATTATCTGTTATCATGTTTTTTAATATCTAACATTTCCTTTTAATTCCTTACAAAACTTTCCATCTCTGCTTATATTACCCATCTTTTCTGCCATTTTCCTGCATTAGAGCTCTTAGCATATTAATTATATTCTAAATTCCCAGTCTGAAAATTCCAAAATCTCTGCATATCTGAGTTTGGCTTTGTCTTTTCAGACAACACTGGCTTTTTTGCCTTTTAATAGACTTTGTAATTTTTTGTTTAAAGCAGACATGATGTAACAGATAAAGGAAACTGATGCAAATAAGCCTATAATGTGAGGTTTTATGTTTACCTAGCTGTGAGTTAGTCCATGTTTACTGTTTTCTGTATCTATAGATGTTAGAGGCTAAAATTTTATTCAGTGTCCTTACTTTTTTGTCTCCCCTGTTGTCTTTCCCTAGAGACCACTTCTTAAACAGAAATATAAATACTTCAGTTATAATCCTCTATTATTATACAGGAGTCCTCTTGATATGGTTAGTTAGGTATAGGGGAAGAGACACATTCTATAATCTTGTATTTAGGTCTGAGTCTTTTTGTGGCCCTGTGCCTTATGACCTTCACAAGTGCTTCCCAGCTTTCTTCCCCATGCCTCCTTAGGTGAGATAGAATATGACAAGTGGGGGCTGAAGTTGGATATTTCCCTTCTCCCATGTGGAAAGATAGAGGAGTTTATAGTTGGGTATTTACCGTCTCCTACGTCAATTAAACTCTGGTAAAACCCAAGTTGGTTAGGCTGTGGTAAAAGTTTTCCTTGAGGGCAGACCTTTTTTAAGGGAAACTGAATGCTGTGACTTTTTCCATTACCCTGCCAGAAGTGTGAGGGGATTTTTCTCTGATCTTTACCCTGAGAATCTGGTGGGGCTCTTGGGAATAAACAAGAAGTATGGGGGGAATCCCCCTAAACCTAGACCTAGAAGTTTTATCTCTTAAGCTTGTCTAGGCTTTGTCTCCAGCAAATAGTCAATTACTCTTAAAGTGTTCTTACTAGTTGTTGAATCCAGTGGTGGTTTCTGCTGCCAATAAGCAGTAAGTCCATATTCACCTATGTCTCTCATTTTAGGGGTGATGGTTTGCCTTTTAACCTCAATTCTCTGATGAATCAAAGAAGAGTTGTTGATTTTCACTGCATGTCCTATTTTTCCTTATTAAATCTTCTACTAAAGTACATTCATTGTGATTATTTTTATACCTTAAAAGGTCTAGATTGTTGTTTTATAGAAATTAAACAGTAAAAGTAAGAATATTTATTGCACCGAATAAGCCATTGAATAAGATAAACTACAACCTACAGGGGCGTGTTTTAAATGATATATAGAGTACCTTCTATGATGTATAGCAGGAGTATTAGCAGTAGAACATTTTTTTTCCCAATGAAATATTATGTGGAACTCTACTTATATAATAGATCATATCCTTTAATGCTCAATCAAGGACATTGTTCTAGCAATAGTTTTTCGTTTATTCAATTCATTTACTGAGTACCTACTATATACTAGGCGCCATTTGAGACCTTGGGATATGTTGGTCAACAAAATAATCATAGATTCTTGTACCCACAATACCTGTACTGCCCAAATATAGACTGGGACTTAGATTACATTAGGGTCCCTATGGTCTGATGGATCAATTTAGAGCCCCCAGAAAGTCCTTAATGACATCTGTTCTACCAATGTTTCACTGTTCCCTCAACTTGAGAAATGGCATGAGACTATGATGCTTACCTAGTGCTAGTGCTACATTTCTTAAACCTCCTTCATTTCTATCCAACTTGCTGATATCTTAAAGTTTTTAAAATTACCTTCAAATGCAGGGAAGCCTGTGGCAACAATCTTAAAATTTGGGGTATGTGGAGCACCTGGGTGGCTCAGTTGGTTAAGCATCTGCCTTTGGTTCAGCTCATGATCCCAGTGTCCTTGGATCAAGTCCTGCATCAGAGAACCTGCTGCTCCCTCTTCCTCTGCTTCTCCCCCTGCTCTCTCTCTCTCTCTCTGTCAAATAAATTAATAAAATCTTTTATAAAAAGTTTGGGTATGCTAAACTTTTTACAATGAATTGATGAACGTAGGAAGTGTTCTTTTAGCCTTCTTTTTATTTTTTTTTAAATGAAGTGTTTTTACAGATTTTCATCCTATAGACAACCATTGATTTTTTTTTCTGTTCTCTATTCAAGAATATAAAATAATGCTTTTTCATGTTATGCCTTCAGGAACTCTGTTACACAGCATGTGCAAATAATGTGACACAAATTATAAAGTTATAGTTTCCAGATGCTGTGTAAAGTTAATAATATAAAAAATAATAACATAGGTAATGCTTTTAAAAAAGAAATTCTGTTTTCAAAATCTTCCAAATTATTTGTTTTCAAAAGCATTCAAGGAAGAAAGTGTATCGACAGAATTGTGGCTGGAGATATTGGGAAACAACAGTGGATGGTGAAAATGCTATAAAACATTATATGGTAGGAAATTGTCAAGAAATTATAAACCATTATATTACTCTGTTAATAGTAACTTTATTTCTAATTCAAGACCATTCTAACAATCTATGTGGGATAGTGCATGGATAGCAGATAAATAATTTTAGGACAATATTTTAAGTGTCTTTGTAGTTTCAAACAAAGACTTCTACGATAGTGGGTGCTTAGGAAGAATTTGAGATTTATTAGTCCCCAGTGCCACATTAGGCAAAGAATACATTGGTAAGTACCCCACCAGCATACTTAAGGCTCCTGAATGGCTTCTCTGACTATGACCCATCCTGTGACACTCCTTTTCTATTCAGGTTAATGGAACATCAGCAGAGAAAGAATAACTTTCACACTGGAAAAGGATTGCGTCTTGTTATTCACTTCCATATATTAATCTGAAGTACCTTATATCCCATGATCTTGCAGTGTTGTTCTGCAAGAGGATAGAATTTTGTTTGAAGAATGTATTTCTTGGGCCTGATGCAGGAAGGGTCTTATTCAAAGTATTGAAACTTTCTTCTAAGATAATTTCATATGTTATGGCTGGAGCTCAAGAACATGACTTCAAATGATATTATAAGCCTTCTGAAAAAGATATATACACACATATATACATTTTTAAACATGCACATATATTTATCTATGTTATATGAGATAAAATTATTTTTAGAACAGGAGAATGATTAACTCTAGAATCAGGAGAATGGTTTTCCTTAGGTTGCAGTGAGGAGAATGAAATTTTGATCAGCTTCATAGAGCTCCAAGAAAGGGATAGGTTAATATCTCTTTTTTTAAGCTGAACAGTGAGCTTATGGGTATTGATTTCACATATGAACTACTTTCTTTTAAAATGTGAAAAAACAAAGGTCACACATAAATGTTATATCGTGAACATTTTATTTTTTTTAAGTGGAATTTATCTATGGCACCAGGAGGGATTCTAATACTATCTCAGAGCAACATTTTGATGGACAAAATATAATAGTCTTTTTTTTTCTTTCAGTCCGAAAGGATATAGTCCGCATCCTCCCCAGTTTAGATGTTGAAGTCAAAGACATTACTGACAGTTATGATGCCAACTGGTTTCTTCAGCTATTATCTACACAAGATCTCTTTGAAATGACCAGTAAAGAGTTCCCCATAGTGGCTGAAGTCATAGAGGCACCTCAGGGAAACAAGCTGCCCAGAAGCATTTTACAGCCTGGGAAAACCATTGTGATCCACAAAAAGTACCAGGCATCGAGGATCTTAGCTTCAGAAATTCGAAGCAATTTTCCTAAAAGGCACTTCTTGATCCCCACTAGCTATAAAGGCAAATTCAAGCGGCGACCTCGGGAGTTCCCAACTGCCTATGACCTTGAGATAGCAAAGAGTGAAAAGGAGCCTCTCCACGTGGTGGCCACCAAAGCCTTTCATCCCCCTCATGACGAGCTGTCATCCGTATCTGTCGGGGACCAGTTTCTAGTGCATCACTCACAGACGACTGAAGTCCTTTGTGAGGGAATCAAAAAAGTGGTGAATGTTCTGGCCTGTGAAAAAATCCTCAAAAAATCCTATGAGGCAACACTGCTCCCTTTGTACATGGAAGGAGGTTTTGTAGAGGTGATTCACGATAAGAAACAGTACCAGGTTTCTGAGCTCTGTGCACAGTTCCGCTTGCCCTTCAATGTGAAGGTATCTGTGAGAGATCTTTCCATTGAAGAAGACATTTTGGCTGCTACACCAGGACTGCGGTTGGAGGAAGCTATCACAGACTCTTATCTACTCATAAGTGACTTTGCCAACCCCGAGGAGTGCTGGGAAATTCCTGTCAGCCGCTTAAATATGACTGTTCAGTTAGTTAATAGTTTTTCTAGGGACACAGGATCAGTTCTAGTCAGGACTCTGGTTGAAGAGATCACTGAAGAACAGTATTACATGATGCGAAGATATGAAGCCTCTTTCTCCCACCCTCCACCTCGCCCTCCCAAACATCCCTCAGTGGAGGAAACAAAGTTAACCCTGCTCACCTTAGCAGAAAACAGGGCTGTGGGTCTGCCTAAGTCTCCCAAGGTAAGGCTATGATTTTGTAGTTTTTCCTTTTTTAACATTTTTCTTGAGGCAATTTATTTCAAGTCTCCTCTAAGTTTGTTTTTTGCTTACTTTTCTTTCTTTCATGCCATATTTGAAATGAGCCTTTCTGATGCACAGTGGATGAATGAACATCAACAGAGCATAAGCTGTTGCAGCATTTTGTATTTTGATGCTTAACCAGTAGATGTGACAAGAAGTTTGTATTGAATTAGAAATAGCAGGGATGACATTTGGATGTGATGACCCAAACTGCTGTCTCAATGGGTTTTGGTAATTAGGAATGTTTTATAAGGTGCCTCAGAAGCAAATCTCTTTTATTTTGGAAGTGCTGTTCTTTTTTTCTAGGTGGAGTTGTTTTAATACTTCATCCAGGAAATGAGCATACCCTAAACTCGCTTCTTTGGTGGGGGGGGGGGGTTGGTTACCAGTAGCTTGCATCTATAACACATGTCTTCATTTTGTTTTATGTGCAGAAAGATGTAAAAATATCTTGGCAGAACTGTGTGCGAGCATAAGAGCATCTGCCCACATTCTGCCTATCTGAGGATTGTAATCTTTAACAGTTCTATTGAAAAACAGAATCAATAAAATTGCAGACAGTGTGAGATCATAACAGAATCAACAACTCCATAACCATTGGAAAGAATTGGGGAGGGGAGGGGTTTCAGCTTCGTTCCTACTTGAAGTCTTTGCCTCTTGAAAACTGCTTGCTGAGTGCCTGGAAAGCACTTGCCGGTACACCACGAAGTGTAGGTCGTTTATCTGGCTGGCCGCGGCGCTGTGGTGTGTGTAAGGAGTGCATTCTGGCCTGGCAGATGTTGTGCTAGCAGCTTGGGGAAACAAAGCAATTAGTAAAACAAAGAGAGATGCTGTGTTTACTCTCTACGCTCAGGAATGATAGCAGCCTCGGGCTTCAAGTATGTGGGTATGAAAATACTTTTAATTCTGCATTTCAAAGATTGCATTCTGAGTATATGCTGGATAAATCTGGTAAGAATCTTCAAGCTCATCTTCAGAAGAAAGATAAAAGGAGCAGAAATTTCCTTTCCAGAAAAAACGATCTTGAAGGAGTCATTTTAAATTAAATAATTGTTCCCAGATAATGTTGATTAACAGACTGCTATTAATGTGGAGAGTGTCTGGCTTCTCCTGTTTAATATTTTTTTTTATTGCTGAATGGAATGATGTGAGAGATGGAATGCTGGTCTCATTTTTAGTGGTAGGCAGGATAATCCCCCCTACGCCCTCCCAAGATGTTCATGCCTAAACTTCCAGAACTTGTGACTATGTTACATTAGATGGCAAAAGAGACTTTGCACATGTGCTCAGAATTAAAGACTTTGAGATGAAGAGATTATTCTGGATTAACCAGATAGGTCCCACTTAATCACAGATCCTAAAAGAACCTTTCCTAGTTGAGGTCAGGGTCAGAGAGATGTGACTCAGGGAAATGGTCACAGAGAGTGTTGTGCCTTTGAAGAGGAAGGAAGGGAGAATTGAGTCAAGGGAGGCAGATGGTCTCTAGATGCTAGAAAAGTGAAGAAAACATTCTTCCCTAAAGCCTCCAGAAGAGAACACACTCTGATGTGGTTTTGGAATATAAGTGAGGTTCGGTGGCGTGAGGTCCAGAGCCCATGACCAAGAACGTTTCAGACAGCCTTCTGTTCCCTCATCAGCTCTGTAGACACCTTCATTTTAGCTGATGAGACTTATGTAGGATTTCTAACTTACAAAACTATAAGGGAATCAATTTGTATTGTTTAAGGCACTAAGTTTATGGTATAGCAGCAGTAAAAAGCCAATATAAGACAGAAGTTGAACATGAGGAGTAAGTAAAAGCTTCACTTAGAAAAATCTATATTTAAGTTAGAAATTGTTTTTTTGGCA
Organism: Procyon lotor; assembly: GCA_028646535.1. Lineage (NCBI taxonomy): Eukaryota > Metazoa > Chordata > Mammalia > Carnivora > Procyonidae > Procyon > Procyon lotor. Next base: position 30,101,983 of record CM053608.1, read on the forward strand.
AAGTGGCTTTTCTTTTTCCTTTTCTTTTTAATGAATTTATTAGCTCATGTATCCGTGGAGAACCTAAGGGTTCTAAACCTCAAGGACAGTTGAAAGGAGAATTTTGAATGTGGCAAAGTGGGCCTTGCTTTTCATCACAGAGTTACTTTCACGGTCTAGTTTTACTCATACAAGGCACATTATGATGATAGTTCTCACCACTTGAGAAGAATATCATGTCTTTGTTTCCAGTTTAAAAAGAGGGGACTTTGCAGGACATGCCTATTTCCTGGTTCAATCAATTCATTCGCTGCCCCAACTTACAGCCAAGATTGGAGGGGAAGGGAATGTTGGGTTGTCTCAAATTGTGGAGATAAATGTAAAGTATGTGAAGATCTGGAGATGTCCATTGCAATCAGAAAGGAAAGAATCGAAAATCCTAAACTATTAAGAAAGTATTCATAGACAAAAAAATGGGTTACAAGTTTTAAAAATGCCATTTCACAGCATATCAGATGAAAATGATCCAAGTGTTCTATTAGGAGAGAAACTCACAAAACAATAAGTTACACCTCGGTTACTGACTTGGAGAAACTTCTAGACCCCCTTCCTGAGTTTTTCCTTTATTCATACAACTGCCACAATCACAGTACTTTCGACACCAGATGTGTGAGTTTGCTGACACCAAGCAGTTTGCTAACACCAAGTGGGCGTCCTACAACTTCACTCAATTCTGAAACTACTAACTTGGAGAAAGCATCAGATCCCACATGTTAAGGGCTCAGTCCTTCAAGTCTGCCCCCCACTTCAGATGCTAATTCCTGTTAGTAGGTCCTCGGGTTACCTACAGCTTCTGTCTGAGAAGGCTACAAATTGGAGGTTCCCACAAGCCCTTCCTTAGGTTCAGTGAGTTCCCTAGCACAGCTCAGAGAACTCTGGAACTGGGTTAACTAGTTTATTAAAGGATATGATAAAGAATACAGAGAATAATCAGAGGAAGAGATATTCAGGGCAAGGTCTGGTAGGGTCTTGAACACAGGAGTTTCTGTCTTGTGCAATCGGGATACACTACCTTCCTGGTATATGGATATGTTTGCTAACCTGAAAGCTCTCCAAACTCTGTACTTTTGGGATTCCTGTGAAGGCTTCCTCACATAGGGATGGTCAATTATTAACTCCACTTCCAGTCCTTCTCCCCTCTCTGGAGAATTCCAGAGTGGACAGTGGGGGAAGGGCTGAAAATTCCAAGCTTCTAATTATGGGGTGATTTTTCTGGTGACCAGCCTCCATCCAGAAGCCCACCCAGAGTCACCTCATTAGAACACAAAAATATTCCTATAACCCAGGAAATTCCAAAGGATTTAGGAACTCTGTGTCAAGAACCAAGGATAGAGACCAGTATATATATTTCCTAGTATCTCATAGTTACTAAAATAAAACTAATGCAGTCTTTGACTAAATCCATATGTGTAGGATTCCATATCAACTTAGTAATTCCTAACTGCTTGTTCACTGGTCATACTGCACGTGGATTCTTTTGTCTATTTCTGAGTCTCACCTCTTTTTCTTTTTCTTTTTTTTTTTGAAATTAGTGTATTTCAGAGAGGGAGAGAGAGAGAGAGAGTGAGAGAGTGCACAAGCTGGAGGGGCAGAGGGAAAGAGAGAATCTTAAGCAGACTCCATGCTGAACATGGAGCTTGACATGGGGCTCAACCTCAGGATGCTGAGATCATGACCAGAGCTGAAACCAAGAATCGGATGCTCAACTGACTGCACCACCCAGGCGCCCCTCTGAATCCCACATTAAAGAATATTGAGTAATAGAAGTTTGTTAAATGTTGAGTCATTTGTTAAGTCGTTAAAAAAGTCCAGGAGCCATTTTCATCTGAGAAATAGTTGAGGGAACTGAGTGATTGTCTAAACTTGAATGACTTGGTGCTGAGTGATACTGTTGTATACATTTAAGGAGCTGCTCTGTGGCAAAGAGTGCGTTCTTATTTTCTGTCATAATGTTGGCTGAGAGTCAAAGGGAAGTCAATTTTGATGTATAATATGTGGGAGTAGATTTCTTGTCCCCTAAGAGGTGAAAGCAGAAGCTAGGAAAACCTAGGTCCTCAACGTTATCAGGACACTTGTGCTCAGTTGAAAGTTTATCAGTCAGTTGAGAAGGGTCTGTAATTCTTTGTTTATAAGTAGTTTCACCAATGCTAGTGTGGTAGATAAAGAATTATATTTTCTCTGAAATCACTTTAAAATGGCAGAGAATGCTATAATTTACCTGTGCTCAGACCTACTGACCTCATTTTCAACACTTTTTCTTACCATGAAGATAGAAATCTGCTTAGCGGATCATTTTTGAAATATAAACAGAAGCTCTGTCAGTTTCTGTGTAATCTACTTGAAAAATCTTGCAACCAACTATTTCTTATCATCACAGTGTCATCCTTTCATATATTTCTTTTATGTTTCTTCTGATATCTACATTAAAGCTCTTCTATCTATGTATGCTTTTAGAAGTGATCGGTTAAAACACTTTTTATACTCCACAGGCAGGAAGCAGCCATTGAAAACAAGCCTCTAAGATTTTAACTTGCATATGGAATATTGCTTTAAATCCGGAGGGCTGTTCAGAGTTTAAATATTCAAACCCACTTAACTCCTTAAAATGCCTCATTTTATATGTAGAGAAGAGTATCAGATTCCTCATTCTGTAAGTTTACTTATGCCTTCCCAGTAGGTCATTACTTCTCCGAGATCATTTCTTGCACTGTGAAACTACAGGATAGAAGCATATGCTACCTGAGAGTACACATAGCTACTGCCAGTGATGAACCCTACAGGTTCATCTAAGAAGTTTAGAAATTAAGACTATATAAGGACAGGTCATAGAGACCAGGATAAATAGAAAGAACTGTTTTCCAGGGTAGAATGGAACAACTGCTCTCTAGCTTGAGTAATGCCTAGAATAAGGAAGGATGGATTGTAGTATCACTTTGAGAATTATAATATGGATATGAGCAGGGGTAGGTGTAGGGTGTGCGGGCAGTAGATATCCCCTGAGATGACAGCACATCTCGAGGCCTAGGAAGTTTTCCATGGAAGGACTTTATTGTTTTGAAAACGTGATAGCCTTTAGGGGAAATAATGGATGGTGTCTGAACAAAGGGATGAGAATGTCCTGAGTGACCCCTCAACATTCTTTTTGGGCTTATGACAATGTAGACATTGCATCTTTAAGATCTTTGGGTTCTGTTTCTTCATCAAATGACAACAGTGTCATTAAGTGACTAAATAAATGGCTGGGCTTAACATTATTTTCTAAATGGCAATGTTGTGCGGTAGACTCTCCTTTCCTGAGGGTTAGTTCCTATGTCAGAAGTAGTTTCAGATACTTTGAAAGAACTGTACTCACTAGGGTTTTTGCCTGTCATGGATATATATGGCTATGACTTCTGAGTGCCACATAGGAGAAATGTAACTTCTGTATTCTGATGAAAGGGCTTATAACCAGATAGAAAAACAAACCTTTGTTTGAAAGATGAGATATTCCACTCCTTCAGAGACTGCACCTGGGACCAGAAATCTTGCATTTCACTAACTCTGTTTGGCCATTTAATGCCCAAGTGTCTACTTTGCTGCCGGAATTCCTAGATTTCTGTCGGGCAAGAACACCCACAGGAGACGTTAAGGCAAAGAGCAAGGGAGGCAGTAATGGCAAGGTAGTGTGATTTGAGCAAAAAACAAACTCGGTACCAGAATTAGAGTGAGAGCTGAAAAAGGCAGAGGGAAGCAGTAGTTTCTGGGAGATGCAGAGAGAACACTTCACCAGCTGCTGCTTGGTGCTAAGACTCACTTCTGATCCGGTGTGACAGTTAGTGGCTGAAAAGTATTAAAGAAACGACGCTCCTAGGGTAAATCTCCATTGTTAGAGAATAGTATTGTATCCTCTGCTTTTGTTTTTGTTAACCTCAGTAAGAGTGTTTGGATTTGGGGGCACCTGGGTGGCTCAGTGGGTTAAAGCCACTGCCTTCAGCTCGGATCATGGTCTTAGGGTCTTGGGATCGAGCCCCGCATCAGGCTCTCTGCTCAGCAGGGAGACTGCTTCCCCCTCTCTCTCTGCCTGCCTCTCTGCCTACTTGTGATCTCTTTCTCTGTCAAATAAATAAAATCTTTTAAAAAAAAAGTGTTTGGATTTGTAACCAACTGTACAGTTCTGAAGATTGTTATCTACTCATGATGCATTCTATCTGTTTAACATAGAAGCTGTAAGTCTGTTTCCCTGTAAATAGGGAAAAGTAATGTTTTAGCAGTCTTCAGAGACCAAAGGCAAGAATGGTGGAACATGGACATATTTAAAAAATTGGGATTTTAAATCTGAGAAATAAGAAAGAGGGCATTTATGATCTTCCTTTAAAAAGTTGACAAATTTAGTGTATTTTCAGCAGATATTTGAGCTGTCCTCAAGGTTAAGGCACCTACGGATTAAGACACCATGGGTTTTGAGTTGCCCAAGAGGCCATAGCCTAATTTAAAGGCATGAGCCTGTAAATAGCCAACTATAGTAAAAGCAAGTAAAAAAAGTGGGAGTAGAAGGGAAAGGATGAATAAAAGAAGTGCTGAGTTGAAAATTAGCCAAACTCAAGTTCTAGCTGAAATCCTGCAGGTAGAATTCTGTATACTCAATGGGAAGTTTGGAACAGTTATAAGTTCTTGTTGTGCTTCTGGAAGTGAAAGATTAAACAGAACTTTTAAAGTTTTCCTTTGGCATAATATGTACTGTATTAATACTTATACCTGGATAGTCAAAGAGTGGCTTAAATGACTTTTAAGTGAAAAAAATTAAAGTCAGGCATTAAGGAGACATGGCCTGATTTTCAGGAAATGTCAACCAAAAAATGAATGTTATTCAACTAATAATAAAATACTCATTTTCTCTAGAAAATTTATGTCCAAAGAACACTGTTTTCCTTCTGTGAGGCTGAAATGTAATCCTGCTCAGAAATACTTGAATTAACCAAAATTTTGGCCCTCTTTGAGATTTCAGCTGACAATGTTCTCAGCAGGGGAATGAGGAGAGTGAGGAAAGACTGATGAAAAACATTAGTGAATACTGCTCCTCGCCTCCCTCTCCCATCTGTGGAGTCAAGAACTAAATATACCACCAAATATGTGATTATCACATTTTTAGTGTTAGTAGTTATTATTTTTTAGCTGCAAAAAAAAAGTCATTTAAAAAATTTGTTTATTTTTCCAGTGGACTGGCAAAATGATTGAATGAAATTTATAGTAAATCATTTCACATTAGATTTCCAGCTTTTACAAAGATTAGGATAGTTTTCATTTTTTAAAAAACATTCATAACCTGGAAATCCCTGTTTCGAAATGACCAGCTATCACTGAAGAATCAGTAATTTGCAATGCTGAGTGCACAGTATGTATAAAGTAAGGGCATGTGAATTATAACTTCCTATAATCCCTTTAGGGATTCATTGATAATGTCATTGAGTTGAGTGTGGGTTAACTAGATATTTAAGTTCTGTTGTTTGAGCTCACTACCTTCAGTTTTTTTAAATTTTGAAAAAAATCTAAAGAATAGTTGGAGAAATATAGTGGAGGTTAGTTCCAGCTGGCTTTGCATTTTCAAAAACTGATTTATCTGAGTTTTCCATTACTATATCAGTTCTGAATTTATTTTAGAATAAAAGCCTTACCTAGAAATAAATTGATAAGACATAGGCTATATATTTGAGCAAATAAGTTTTGCTACAACTCACAGTTTCTTGCAAGTAAACCGTTACTTTTAATCTTTTGGTGGTGTTTCCAGACCTACATAAATGAAAACATTTATGTTTTGCTTCCCAAGCCAAATTTCCTGGGTAAATGTTAAGATAGAAAATGAGCACAAGAGTGCTATGAAAGAATGCTTAAAGAGAGTCCTCCTAAAATCAGTATTTTTTTTTAATTTGAAAAGTAGAAAATTTAAGAAGAAAAATATTTATCTCAATACTAGAGGAGAGTAGTAAGTAAAAATGGACATAGAATTTAAGAGACTAGAGGGTCCATAAAAACTCTAAGAAAAAGAAATGATTCATGCTAATGCATTATTTAAGGACAAATTCTCAGCCAGCCTATTACAGCACTAAAAATTTTTTTTTATCATACTTCATCCAGAATCTAACTTCAATATGATCATGATGTCTTGGGAAACGTCTACCTAGTGCTTAATTATCAATATACACTTCTAATAGAAAAAGTTGCTTTTAGCTATTTTGTAAGATATACCATTGTTTTAGATATTTACCATGAACCAATCACATAGCTAATTTAAAATCTGGTGAGGAGATGAAAAAATTTATCATAAGGCCATTGACTACAAAATTAGCCACATGGAATATATGTATCACAGACCACAAGTACTATTTAATAAGTCTATCGTTATTTATGCAAAGAATGAAAAGGGCTGATTGTAAAATTGTGGAGTTATACAATATATAAGAGCAAGAAATACCTGTTCTTCTACTGTAAGAGAGAAGAATGTAATTTTAACTTGTGTTGTTAATCTTATTTAGATCACTAAACTTTATATACCATTTGTCCTTACTGGAAATTTGTTGTTGTTTCCAAGTGCTTCCCAAACCTTAGCGAATGTTTAAAAAGTGCATGCTTACTAGTAGTGAAATAGGATAAAACACAAAGTCATATGAATTGTGTAATCCAAGGATGGGAATTGCTGTACCCAAGATATTTTTCTCTTCATTGTCTCAGGTTCTAGCTTCTCCCCTGAGCTCTAATCATTTCTGTATTTTTTCATTCACACTAGACTCTTCTTGAGCCAAATTTGCTCTTACAGGGTAGAGAGGCATCCTGTGTTCTATAAAATATCATAAGGTCTATGATCCAAGCTGCTCAGTGTTCTGTAATTAAAAAACTACTTGCCCGTTACTGAACTCTTCCTCTGTTCCTGGCATTATGCTAGATGCTTACATGTATTATTGGCTTATTTAATCCTTCACATGGCTTCGTGAAGTGGGTGCTGTCATCCCTATTTTGCAGATGAGATGAATGAGACTGAAAGGTATGCAATGTGTTCTGGTTGGCAAATTTTGTGGTCAATCCTTAGTCCTCATATTTTTTTTTCAATTCCAGTATAGTTAACATATAGTGCAGGGACGCCTGGGTGGCTCAGTGGGTTAAAGCCTCTGCCTTCGGCTCAGGTCATGATCTCAGGGTCCTGGGTTCGAGCCCTGCATCAGGCTCTCTGCTGAGCAGGGAACCTGCTTCCCCCACCTCTCCCCGCCTGCCTCTCTGCCTACTTGTGAACTCTCTCCTCTCTGTCAAATAAATAAATAAAATCTTTAAAAAATATATATAGTGCAATATTAGATTCAGATGTACAATATGGTGATTGAACTTCCATACATCATCCAGGACTCAATAGGATGAGTGCATTCCTGAATCCCTATCACCTGTTTCACCTGTTCTGCTACCTACTTCTCTGGTAACCATCAGTGTGTTTTCTATGGTTGAGTTTGTTTCTTGGTTTCTCTCTCTCTCTCTCTCTCTCTTTTTTTTCTTTTGCTCATTTGGTTTGTTTCTTAAATTCCACATATGAGTGAAATCATGTGGTATTTGTCTTTCTCTGACAGGTTTACCTCACTTAGCTTAATACTCTCTAGCTCCATCCATGCCATTGCAAATGACAAGATTTCATTCTTTTTTATGGCAGAGGGATATCATATATATATATATATATGCCACAGCTTCTTTATTCATTTGTCTATCAATGGATATTTGGGCTGCATCATAGTTTAGCTGTTGTAAATAGTGCAAATCATGTATCAAATAAAAGGTTAGTGTCCAAAGTCCTCATATTATTTGAATATGAAACAGTAAATGGCATAGTTGAACACTCCTTCCTTTTTGAAACCTATTCTTTGCTTTCTGGAACATCATGCCCTTCTGGTTTTCTTGTATTGTAGTGGTTGAATTTCCTCCTGGATTTTTGACTGTCTCTCCCTCTTGTGGTCTCCCTTAACTGTAAGTATCTGAGTGCTTTTAGAGCTTAATCCTTAGTATCCTCTCTCTCCAGGCTCATTTTTTAAGTCCCCATCCCTACTCACAAATTCCTTATTTTATGCCTATAAAACGACTCTCAGAATTAGTCACATGTATGGATCTATTAAGAAAAGCAACTGGACATGTACTCATATTTTTCCTTTAAAATTTACTTTTATGTGCTTAGATGTCATCTTCTAAAGAACGTTTAGTCATTGAGAGATGGTAGTCTGACGTTGTGTCTGGTCTGTTGGAGTTATCAGAGGTCAGAAGAGTGATCAGGTGAGGACAGACACTTCCTTTTGATGTTATTCTTGTAAATATTGGTTTATCATGCCTAGGTTTTTGTTTTTTGTTTTGTTTTGTTTTGTTTTGTTGTTTAACTGCTTCAGTGGCAAAAAGCTGGAGAGTACTTTAAACTATGTAAGAGATGCTAGAATTTTAGGGAAGGCCTAAGGCCATTATTGGCATCAGCAGAAAACTTTTTAGTAACAATTCAAGTTCACTGAAATAAACTTCAGGAGCTGGACTGCAAACAAGGACTAGGACCAGTAATTTTGGAATTCCACACCAAGTAGATGATAACACAAGGTCGAGAAAGACTATCAAGCCTTTTCTTCAACAAGGGAGAGATGACCTTATTAAAGAAAAGAGGACTAATAAAGAGCTCAGAATAATGGACACATCCTTAATAAACCAAGAAAAATTCAGAGTATATTACTGCTACATAGAGGAAAACTGGAACTATATAATTGCAATAAAAGATTGAGGAGAAAGATTTAAAATCTATTGTTTGTATTTCTTTAAATATTACTATAATTGTATATTGTATGTAAAGTGCTCTTAAATTATTTATACCTGTAATTATTTAAAAAGTTAAGATAATGATTATTATTATAATTGTTTACATTTATTTTAGCTCCATAAATGCAAAGCCTTAATTGCATGCCATTTGCTGTGATGAGCACTGGAGACACATGAAGAGAATGAAACACAGTTTCTAAACTCAGGAGACCTTCTGTCTAATGGATTAGACACAGGAAGATAATTTCAGTATGAAAACTGGAGAGAAGAATGCTCTTAGTTGAAGAGTGCACAGATTTGGGGGACAATTTATTATGATCTATCAAAAATTGGGATTGAGCTCAGAAAAGGATATTTAGATGTCCAGGTTGAAGTAAGTGAGTTTAGACAAGTAGAATTAATTAGGTGTGCAGTGATGGTTACTGTGATCCAACCGGAAGGAGTGTCAGGTGTTGGCGATAGTGTGTAGACATGACTCCATCAGGATCCTGGAGAGGTTTATAATGGCTGGAGTGTAGAGCAGTATCAGGAGGGTGGGAGAGCAAATAGGGCTGGATCAGGAAGAGTATGTCATTATTACTCAGGCTCATAACTAGTTTGGCTCACTTTGTAGTCATTCTGTTTCTGATGAGGAATTCAATCCCCTCAATATCAGCTTCTTAGGTTCTCTGCCACACTGTGCCCTCCAGTGTTCAGGGCTCAGTCTTCAGGTTACTAGATCTCTCCTTTGCTTGGTTCAGCCATGATTATAGACCCTTCTCTCCTTGGCTAACTTCCTAAAGATTGCTAACTATGTTCTTGGGGATTCCACCTATCATCCTTTATCTTTCAACTTTTTAGTCGTTTCTCCCTTTCTTTTTATTTTGCCACGAGTTACTGTTTTTCTGGGGTTTTTTTTGTTTTTTGGTTGTTTTTTCCTGTACTTCCACTCCTTTTTTGATAATAGACCCTAGTGGCCCATTAAGCCCACAGCTAAAACATTAGCACCTGAAATAAGCTAGTTCCCATTTTCACCTCACCCTCCTAAAAGAAATACTGCATTTTATTCCTTTAGCACAAAAGAGAATGAAGACCAACAAAATCAGTTGTATTCCATAAAAAAAAAAAAAAAAAAGACTAGTCCTTCCTTAAACTGGTCTATTTTTTAAAGAATTTGTACTTTCTATGGAGGATAGAGGAAAAATGGAGGGTATTTTAGAGTTCCCAGTAGGGAAATAATAGTAAAATTTCTGTTTTAAATACAAAACATCTAGAAAAGGCAAGTTTATAGAGACGGAAAACAGGTAAACGGTTACCTAGAGTGGTGGTTGTCTAGAGTGGTGAGTAGGAGCAGAGATGGACTGCAAACAGGCATGAAGGAGTTTCTTGGATGATGAAGAAGTTCTACACCTGGATGGCTGCCTAACCCTTTACATTTATTAAATTCATTGAATTGTATGTTTACAATGGTGAAAACATCAATTATACCTTAATAAATCTATTAAAATGTCCATTTTGGAAAATCTAATTATAGAGCAGATAATCAATTCAAATAGAAGCAGAGAGAATGGTTAGAAAGCCAAAGAGGGAGAGAGATGACTGCCTCTGTGACTGGAAGAAAAATATTCAAGAGGTTTTTAGGAGATGGTGTTTGTATGATCCATGGTTGACGAAGCGTAGGGAATAAGAAAGGCACAAAATAAGGAAAATATCTAGATTGCTGATGTAGCATCATCATGGATGGTGGTGAAACTCATTAAATAAGCAGCTCAAGACACGGATAGAAGGGTGGTTTTTCAGGGGCAAGATAAGAGTTTTGTTTAAAGTATGCTCAGTTTAAGATGTCTGTGAGATGTCTGAGCAGAGATGTCTAGTATGAAGTTATTGATGGACTATAGTTGACGAAAGAATTCTGAGCTAAATCTGGTGATTCAGGTGTCAGCAAATATAAATGGTAAATGAAGGATGAGCTGGAGCGGGAGAGTGTGTAGCTCATGAGGAAAAAAAATAGATGTACTTCTATGAGGAAATTCAAAATATAAGGGACAAAAGAAGTCATTTAATGATAGAAAATTACAGTACGTGTCCATTTTGGGGTGAGTGTAACTTTCCTTTATTCCTCAAAGTACAGGGAAACCAGATAATAGTGAACATTAAAAGGACAGCTCTACCATCTTTGAAAAATTAATCATATTAATCTTTCTTCTGTGTTTATCTTTACAAAGGTCACTGGCATCTATGGAGTAGCCTAAAGCAGACATCTAGGAACAGTCCTTCCTATTTTTTCTTCTTTCCACATATCAAATCCTACAGATTCTACTTCTTTAACATTTTTTTAAAGATTTTATTTATTTATTTGACAGAGAGAGAGAGATCACAAGTAGGCAGAGAGACAGACAGAGAGGGAGAGGGAAGCAGGCTCCTTGCTGAGCAGAGAGCCCGATGTGGGGCCCTGAGATCATGACCTGAGCTGAAGGCAGAGGTAACCCACTGAGCCACCCAGGTGCCCCCTTCTTTAACATTTTTAAATATATACCGCTCTACTTCAGGTCCTCATCATTTCTCTTCTAGATTATTGAGACCATCTTCTAACTAGTCTTTTTAAAAGTTTGGTCATATTATATTCAAATTTATTATCCACATCACTGATACAGTTAACATTATAAAAGAAAAATCTTACTGTGTGATCCTTTTGCTAAAAGTTCTTTGTGACTTTACTTTAAATTTTTTATTATCTTTCTCTCATCTGTTTCTCAAGCCTTACTTCTCTCCATACCTCACATTTATACTTCACTGTAGTGAATTTACAGTTTGCAAAGACTCTTCTCTCCTGAGTTCCCAATCTTTCCAAACGGAATTTTGTAATTTCTGTTTATTTTTAACAACCATTTATTGAGGACTTACTAAATGCTAAATAACTAAATAATTCTCATTAAATCCTTTCAGCGTCCATATAAATGTTATTATCATTCCCAGTTTATAGACAAGGAAACTGAGGCACACAATTGCCCACGGAAAGAGAGCTATTGGTAAGTGTTAGAGCTAGAATTCTAAACTATCCTTTGTCCTTCATCTAAGTTACTCTCTCTTATTAGCTATTCTAAGGAAATTTCCTGGGCACTCTACCTCCCATCTGCTAATTCACCAGTCTGTGTTTGGTGCTCCTAATTTGGAGGCCTTACAAACTATTAACATAGTATTTACCATAAAGTGTTAGAACAGCTCTCTTACCTGTCATACTCATTAGATACTGTGCTTCTTTAGGCCTAGAGATATAGATGTAAATATAAATAAATAAGCATGTTTATCTATCTATCTATCTATCTATCTATCTATCTATCTATCTATGCTTTTTTGCTTGCTTGCTTGCTTCGTTGGTGTTTTATTAAAGCTCCTGGTTCAGAGCAGTCACTCAGTAAATACTTGTGGGAGGGAGGAAGGAAAGAAAGAAGGGAAGAGGGAAGAAAGTGTTTTTTTCTAAGTAAACTCCTTTGTGCCCATATATTAAAAAGATTCTGCACACCTGTCACATTTTAGGGTATTTTCAAACTACCAGTTCTTAATACTTCTATCTAGGTGGAAGTATGAAATTTTTATGGAGCCAAACCTGTTAACTTTTTCATTTGTGCTTATTTTTATTGCTTTTAAACTTTTTAAATTGATCCAGTACCTGTCCCTCAATTCTATTTAGTTCTAATATTTTTAAAAATTTTTATTTATTTATTTAGTGCCCTGTGAGTGGAGGGAGGGGGAGAGGGAGAGAGAATCTTAAGCAGACTCTGCACTGAGCGTGGAGTCCACTGCGGGGCTTGAAATCTCAAGATTTTGAGATCATGACTTGAACTGGAATCAAGAGTTGGATGCTAAACTGAATGAACCACTCAGACACCCCTAGTTCTAATTTTTTTAGAATTTGATTTCATGTATATACTTAATATGTATACATATATGCATACATGCATAGATATGTGTATAGAGGTGTGCATATGTGTGTGCATGTGTGTGTGTATATTATATATTATACACCATTGAGCTCTCATCTGACTTTTATTATGAAGGTAATTCCAAAATATCTCAATGCTGTTAAGTAATTCTTCCCAATTTTTGGATATTTTCTTTAGCATATAATAAATTTCTTTATATATAAATCTGTTTCTGGGTTATTCATTCTGTTTCAGTAATCTTTTATTTTGAAATCAAGATTACATTTTAAAAATAGGATCTATTATTATGTGCTTATATATAGATATACTTTTTGAATGGTTTTAAGACTAAGACATGTTGTTTTAGGACATAGAGAAAAACAAAACAAGAAAAAAATCACCAGTATATTTTTTCACATTAATATATTTTCGATAAATATTGTATTTCCATTATTCACTAACATATAGACCCAGGCACACATACATGTATGATTCTGTATTTGTATCTGTGATAAAGTGATATATGGACATACATGCATATGTATACATGTGTGTAGTCTAACAGATTATTACATTTGACTCTGCCCTGAAGTTATTCCAGAGGCCCCAAACCTCAGAACTGAAGGTGAGCCTATGAACCTCCACATTTTAAAGTGAGTTGCTAGACTCTCTATGCAGCACTTGAAAGGTGAAGGTCATACAGTCAGTGCCAACAGCATTAACCAGTCTTGATTCTTGGAAGCCAGAAACAAATGTTCTCTAAGTGCTAGGACATTTCTCCTCACCGCAAGTCAAGAAAGAGAAAGATTAGGAAGTTAGCAAGTCAAGGAAAGGTTTGTTTTGCAAAGAGTTAATCATAACCCTGTGGAGATTTTATCCCCAACATTATGGGTAAAGAAAGTTGAGTTTTTCTTTCTTATATCAAGTTATGTGATGGGGTCTTCAAGTGATCCATTTGAGGGTCTTGTCATTGGGCTGTGGGAATTTGAGGAAAGTAAGAACTGACATTTGACCCCTATCTACAAAGTCTAAAGGTAAGAGGCTATAACTGGAGATTTCCCCCTTTCGGGGTAAGTGATATTGAGAGTAAACAGTGCTTCTTCAGTGGCAGAGCAAGTGGGTTCTCTGGAGACAAGATGTGAACTGGATAGAGGGGAAGGAACCTTACACAAAAGATGTATTTCTTGAAGTCCGGGATCTGAGGGTGATAGTTGTAAGTGGCTAGCCCTGGGCAAATATGTTACAGTGTGTTCCCAACTGGGATGGTTTCCAAGTAATCTGCTGTAGTATCCCGGGAATGGATGGGGTCAGTTTTTAACATTTGCCATGGCCAAATTACAGAGATAGGAGCAACCCAAGACTGTGTACCCTTTCTCTTTATTCTTTTTTCTCCTTAGATCCTTTGAGGGTCTTTGAGCTTTGCTGATTATACTAAACTGGACTGCATCTAAGTGGCCAATACACAAATGTGGATTTTTTACTTGTTCCTTAGAAGCTATGGGATTGCCTTAAGATTTTATGCGGAGTTAGAATGACCACCAGTTTATTGAAACTTGAAGGGATATAAAAGAATAAGAACAAAGTTGGTTCCTTCTTATATCCTACCAAGTCTAATTTGCTCAATAAATTGCTTATATAAGTATGTGTTTTTGTACACCCATGTGTGCATATTTCTGTATATGAGTATGTAAGTGTGAGTATGTGCAATGCAGTTGTTTCCAGACATTCTTTTGGATGCCAAGTTTTTTAATGTCCAAATAAAATCAAATAAGTCCTAATTTCATACAATTTCTTGCATTCCAGTGCCCTCCTCCTTTACTTTCCAAAATTTATGTGAGACGTTTATACATTCTTTCATCTCCTTTGTTCTCTTATTCTTCATTCTTTCTTTTCTGGATTTTATTATTTCATTTTATATTTTTGACATAAAAATATACATAATTAATGTACATAACTTGGTGAGTTTAGTAATAAGTATACATCCATGAAACCATCAGCACAGTCTATGCCATAAAACTGTCCATCACCTCCAAAAGTTTCCTGCCATCCTTTATTATTGCTTTTCACTCTTACTTCATGTTTATTTTTTGTCTCAGTAATGGTGTTCCAACCTGCATCATATTGCTCTGGTCTTTAGTGCCCCAAACTATGAATTCAGTTTATTCTCTGATTTTTCAGGGAGCCACTAACAATGCATTTGTGGGTAAAAATGAATTTGCTGAAGATCTGGTGATAATAGCTAGGAACAGAAAGTGAAAGTTCTAAACCCTAATAATGATTAATCATCGACCCTTAACCCTCTCTAGGCTTTCATCTCACAGAATTAGTGCCTTTCCTTCTAGGATCACTTCATATTGGTTGTTTGTTTTTTAATAACAGAACATTATTATTAATGCATTAAAAATGCTCATCTTGTAATTTAGTTATGTAATCTTAAGCTTGGAGAGCTTGACTTGCCTTATAATCAGACCTACTTATAATTATTCTAAATCTGTGTTTATTTTCATATTTAACTCCTTAATCCATGAGGAATTTATTTTGTATATTATGTATTGTATGAAAAAAACTTTTTTTTAGACAGATGGTTAAACCATTTTCCCAGTTCCATATATTTACTCAACTGTTCTTTACCCATCTGTTTTGAAGGCAGTTTCTCATTTTTTAAATTCTGTTTCTTTGATTCACCTGGCTTTTCTAAAATCATTAGCTCACAAATAGTATTTTCTGATATGTTATAATAATGGTATACATTTTTCTTCTTGTCATTAATTATTTAGGTTTTCAGCTCCTCATTCTTTCAAATGAACTTTTAAGCCATTTCATTAATTTCTGTAAAAACATCTTGGGGGGATTTTGATCAGAATTTTACTAAACTTAAATTTTAATTTAGGAGACTATGAATTTTTATTTTACCATCTTATCAAATGGTTTGATATTCCATTTAGTCAAATCTTGTAATTAAAGTCCCGTATATCTTTATAACAATTTTAAAAAAAAAACATGGAATGCTTCATGAATTTGCGTGTCATCCTTGCGGGGGACCATGCTCACCTCTGTCTCGTTCCAGTTTTGGTAAATGTGCTGCTAAAGTGAGTACTGTCTTTATAACAGTCTCTGATGTACTTCTGACATGTCTTCAAATTGCTCTTTCTTCATATTAAACCCCTTCCTTCAGAGTTAGGAACACTCAGTTTTGTAGTATTCTCTCCAGTGTAGAACTTCCGTATTTCCATTTGAATAAAACCAGAGATTATGGGTTTTAATATGGGGATCATCTGTGTTTGGTCAAGTCTGTCGTTTAGCAGATATTTCTTGATTATTATACTTTAGTACTGTTTTAGATGCTGCGTATACATCAATAACAAAACATCTTGGTAAATGGCTTGATACTCTAATGTTGCATTTTAGTGGGAATAAAGAATACAGAATGGCAGTGCATGACAAGTGCTGTGTAAAAAAGAATAGAGCAAGATAAGTAGGATTAAGAGTGCAAGGTGAATAGAATAATTTTAAATAGGGTGGTCATGGTGCACCTTACTGGGAACAGGACACTTGTCCAAGGACTTGCATGAATAAAATGAGCTATGCAGACAGAGAGTGGGTAAGTGCTTCTGGCAGAGGAAAGGGATGGTACAACCCTGAAGCAGGGGTGAGCCTAAGGGATTCAAATATCAGTGGGAAGGCCAGGATGGCTGGAATGTAGTGACAAGGAGACAAATGAAGATGAGTTCAGAGGAAAAATGGGGGAAGCAAATTGTGTAAGTGTTTGTAGGTCAAATGTAATAATTTTGGCTTAACTTTTTATGAGACAAGAAGCAATTGGAGGATTGGGTCAGGGAGTGACAATTACATTTTAAAGAACTCATGCTACTTCTGTGCTGCTCTTAATAAGCGAGCAAGGGTGGAAACAGGGAAACCAATTAGGGGGACCATGCTATACATGGTCCAACAGGGTAGCAATGGGTGTATCAAAAAATGGTTAGTTGTAGATGTATATTAGAGTATAAATAAATTAGAGTACAAGAAAAAACAAAAGGTTTTTCTTTCTGGGTTGCATTTTTCTCTTCTTGCTTTCAATAAAGAATCTTCATTTTATAACTCTCTGCTGCTGACCTTTTAAATTTAGCTTATTCCTACCTAGATTCTCTTATTAACAGAAGTTTCTTCTCTTGGACTTTATATAGATACAATTCTCTTTTGAAAAATATTGAAAATTTAATTTTAGATAGCTGAGATGGAAAAAAATACTGTCTGGAAATCAGGAGGATATGATTCTTATCCTGGCTTTATTACTAGTTCTCCACGTGATATGGGATAATCTTAGCATTCTTCACCTTGACTGTAAAATGAGGTTGAAGCAAATTATCGATATTATTTTTTTGAGCTTAAATATTCTACCAATCTATGATTCTGTATTTGTACTCTGATCAGTAAAGAGTTAAAAGTAACTGAAAAATCTTCACTTGAGATCCTTGAAATATCAACAGATTGCTTTGTTCTAGCTGAAAAATTCTTAAGAGAAGAAATAGGAAGTCCAAAAATGAGCTTATGGTATTTTATAGGGATGGTAGTCGTCCTTGACATTGCTGGTAAGTTTCTCTTTTTGGCAGGTGATGAGGGACCTTTGTCTGTAATTCTTGATATCATGGGGACCACTTTGTCTTTATAATCCTACATTTAGTGGGAACTTGGTTCCCATTTTCTGTCTTTTTTTACCTTCCGTGAGAGGATTTTCCCAGGAACTGCCTCTTTTTAGAATTATCCCTCCCTATTTCAGTCCCGCACTTCTAAAACCTGATTTGCTGTGGTCATATCACCGTCTTATAGATGCACAAGGCAATATTTCCATACACCTTTTTTTCTGTTTCATCCTAACGTTTTCCTATATTTGACCCTCTTCTCGAAGTTCCTTTCCAGGGCTACCAGGTCCATCCCCATGTGGCCTCCACTGGGACATAGTGTACCTTGTTCTCTGTTCTCTCTTCGGTCCCACAGTACATCTGATTCTGTGCCCTGGTGCTGCTTATTCCGTCCAGAAGCTGGCTCAGTCTGTTTTGAAACACATATAACAATATTATTTCCCCCATCTCAGGAGCATTGCATTTGTGACTCTTATTTGACACTGAGAGACCAGAATTTAGATACTAAGAGACTATGAAATGAAAGGCAGAAATAGCTTGTTCTTGCGAATGGAAAGAAATTCACCCACATTTTGCTAAAAGCACAAGATCTTTCTAATCAAACATTTGACATCATGACCAGGCTGGAGAAAAAGTGTACCTGTTCATTTATAATTGGTTCTGCTCACAGAAGTGGATTTCTCATTGTCTGTGCAGCTACAGGAAATACGGTTAATAAAAGCCCATGTCAGCCTGACTGAAGCCGTTCTATAGAGCCCTGCCAAGCCACTCTGCAAAACTGGTATTTCCTATTATGAAAACTAAATCTCAAATCATAGTTAAAAGGTAATCGGTCTTCAAGAGAGTGGTCTGTAGCGGTAAGCAGTAATTCGGATTTGATTGGCAATATAGGCTTTTCAGGGAATAGTTCAAAATGAGAAGCATTTGGAGAAAGCCAGAAACACAATCCAAAATGATGATTCTCAGAATTTTCTAACACTGGGTTATGGGTGTGTGTGTATGTATATACACACACTCTGAGAATAGTACATGGAGGCTTTGTGTACTTCATCTCATTTAGCTCCTGTGACACGACCTTGTGATACAGGGATCACTGTCACCATTTCATGACTGAAGAGACTTGCCCAAAGTTCCTAGATCATAGTCGGTGTAGTCAGCAGAGCCCAGGCACTCCTTATGGTCCCATGAGGCCTCCTGGAAAAGTGGTATATGATCATCTCTAGCAACTTTTCTGTGCTATTGCTCCTTGCTTTATACCTCTGTTTATTGTTTCCCTCATTGACAAAGCAGAGCAACAGCACTTTCATCATACGGTGGTTGTAAAGACAAAATCCAAAGAAATAACATATATCATAAAAAAAGAAAAAAAAAAACCATCAAGGGGGAATTAATATGACCTCACCTAAAAGCTCAATTTTGTATGCAAATTTCATGATTTGAAATAAAATCACTTCCTCTAGCTGAAAGGCATCGTGATTAGGTACATGAGTAGCATAAGTTTAGAAGCAAGCACGTTTTTCTTTTCATCAAAAATGGTGTTGCTGACACATTGTTGTGGGAGACAGGTGTTGTATACCATTTTCCTAGTTGGCTCTGCACTGCATCTGTAGTTCTTTATGCCAACCAGGTAAACAAAGACTGTGCTATGCCAACATACAAGTATTGCATATAGGCATCACTACCAACTTATTGTTTGAACTTCATAAAATTAGTGTCACTCTACTTCTGCTTTGTCTTTCTCTGAGATAGAGCAGAACTATATCTCTAGATATTCCTAACTTTGCTCAGGAGAATTTTCCAATTTGGCAAGTCATCAAGCAATCTTGACAACAGTTTCCTTGAATTCCTTAGGATTTCACTTTTCTCTTTTGCTACTTTGCTAATATTAATATCGATGTACACAGCTTAGCTCCTTTGTTAGACCTGGGATAGTGTCTACTTCAGATACCATTCTTACATGAGTATATGACTGTCCTCAAAAGATGCTTAATAAGTCTTTGTCTGGGGTTGAACAAGAGAACACATTTTCATGACACTTAAAAAAAATCTCTCAGGGGAAACCATTTGGATTACATACAAAATTTATCCAGTTTCAATGCAAAGCTAATTAACTCTAGGACTTCTTTCTAGGCTACATGCCAATCATACTGAATTTATCAAATCATCCATCAATTAGTTGGAATATGTAGCTATAACAAAACAAAAGAAACAAAAAACAGCTGTTACTTGAGATGGTCAGACCATGAAAGTTATTTCTAGGCCACTGAAAGGACTCTGATTTTTTTCTGTGACTGAAATAGGGAGCCATCAAAAGCGGGGAGCAGAGATGTGATATGATACGATTTATGCTTTAAAAGAATCACTATGGGGGCATCTGAGTGGTTCAGTTGGTTAAGTGCCTGCCTTCAGCTCAGGTCATGATGTTAGGGTCCTGGGATAGAGCCCCTTGTCAGTGGGGAGTCTGCTTCTCCCTCTGCCTCTTCCCCTGCTCACTTTCTCTCTCTGTCTCAAATAAATAAATAAAATCGTTTAAAAAAATCACAATGGCTATGAGAATGCCCTAAATGATTAACATTAGTAATGCTCAGGTCACTGAAGTTTTGTTTCTAAAGTGTGACCTAGATATTAAAGATATTTTGTTTTGATTTTGAAATTTATTTGAAAATATCTTTGCTATATCAAAGTAAATAAAGTCAGCTTTATTTTTCTAATGTTTTGCCATATTCTGGGCAAGTGGGGCAGAAGGTAACAAGGATTAGGTAAAATAACCTGGCCTGCACAGAATTTGTAAGATATAAAAATGTATTGCCTATTCAGTGATAACAAGGGAAAATCTCTGAAGCATGATTGTTTTTGTTGTGGGTTTCAAGAAAAGGTTTAGGGATAAAAATGTAAAAAAAAACCACACCCTTATTTTCAAACGAGAACTAGTCTGAAAATATATTTTAGTATCAAGTTACTGCCAGTAAAGTGATTACTCTCAAAGTTCAGGTAGTTTAGAGTAAGACAATAATTATGAATATCATTGATTTCTTTAATCAAAATGTCAATAATGGTGAAGAAAGCATTTTACTTTTTTTCCCATTTACATTAGCCTGCTCAACTTTTCATTATTCAGTAATAGAAAGTTGTAAAATAAATCAGTAAAAGTCACTAGACTGTTTAGTTTCAATCCCTAGATCTGATCGTTGGAAGTCAATTCTCTGTGAATGTTTTCATGTTTCCTCATGGTCTAAATGTTCTGAGGAATGACCACTGGCAAATTTGGTTAAAGGATGACTGAATAGCAAGCATGTTCTGGAAGGTAGTTCTTTTCCTTCAGAGAGATTCAGAGACTTCTCTCTCCTGTAATATTTGCTTATATCCCAGAATAAAAGCCTCTCCCTCTCCAGATGGGAGGATGGGACAGTGTGCCAGTCAAGCTCTGAGTGTCATACTTTTGTGAGTCTGTGGTACAGTCCTAATGTTTGTGCAAAATCCTCATTTCCCTCCAAATAATTAGCCAATTATATCAATGCCGTTTATTTAGAATGATTTTAGTAGTGATGTCTTTTATAGCCTCACCAGTGCTAAGAAGCTCTGTGATAATAAACTGTGTTCTGATTTAGAAACTTTGTGTTTCTTGTCAGGATATCTATCTTCTATCTGTCTGTCTGTCAGGCAGACAGACATTATCTATCTATCTATCTATCTATCTATCTATCTATCATCAATCATCATCTATCCTCCGTCTTCCTATCTACCTGACACCGTGGCAGACTGACTTCTTATGAGCATTGCTTCAGACCCTTAAATTTCAGAATGGATACTGATGTCTTCCCTTTATGAGGCTCATGCCATGTTGATGTTTGTACGGATGAGGAATGAGACTCATTTTGTGTTAGTTTTCAAGATATTCTATATGTCATTTGTTCTCTATGATACATTCAAAAAAGAGATCCCAAAAATACTGTATGTATAAAAATGGAGTTCTTCACACACGTGTTTGCAGGACTGTTGAGATGGATAGGGAAGAGCATTTCCTTCGCAGTAGTGGTAGGTTTAAATGTCATTGAAATGTACCATTAAAAGATGATGTCATACAAAAACCATGGTGACTACAGCAGCACACACAGTAGATTGGTGATTTCTGGGGCTTTTATCTGCATGAGTAGATATGCAAGGTTTTTGCTTTCTGGCTAAAGGAAGAAGGTGTGGTATGGAGAGGGTGTGTATACATGCGAGGGTGCTGGAGAGTCAGAGATAAATAAAACAAGAAGGTTGGGGTTATTTAGAATATAGAGACTTAACCTGATATCTTATATTTTGATTGCCACTACTAGTATCACAGTTTTAGGAAGATACAATGTTAAATAATTGCTGCTAATTGTTCTCAATAAATGTCTAGTGATAGGGCCATTCCCAAACTGGGTAGAGTCAGGCTCTAAAAGGAGCTTTTCCAGGGAGCTTCCACATTGGTGTTAACAGTGACAATAATCTTGCATAAGGCTTTTTAAAATTTTGTTTTATCATGGTAGGAACATTTAACAAGAGATCTACTCTCTTAACAAATTAAGGGTGTAATACAGTATTATCAAATATAGGTAGAATGTTGTATGACAGATCCCTAGAACTTATTCATCTTCTTTAACTGAAACTTCATATCCACTGATTAATAATTTCATTTTCCCTCCTTCCAGCCTCTGGCAACCATGATTCCACTCTTTGATTCTATGAATTTGAGTATTTCAGATACTGCTTGTAAATAGAATCATGCAGTTATTTGTCTTTTTATAACTGGCTTATTTCATTTAGTATCATGTACTCAGGATTCAACTATGTTTTTGCATATTGCAGAATTTTCTTCTCCTTTAAGGCTAAACAGTATTCCATTGTATGTATATACCACATTTTCTTTGTCCATTCCTCTGCCAATGGATATTCAGCTTGTTTTCATATCTTGGCTATTGTAAATAGTGCTGCAATGGGTATGAGAATGCATTTATCTCTTTGAGATCCTTATTTCAATTCTTTTGGGTAAATATCTAGACTTGGGATTGCTGGATCGTACGGTAGTTATGTTTTTAATTGTTTGAGGAATTTCTATCCTGTTCTCTAAGGAGCTCCAAACCCAGTGTGCCCCTCTGGTAGTTGTAAGTCTGCTGGGTTTTGAGGCTACTACAGAGCTGAGGGGAGGAATGGGATGAAAGCAAGTCAAGCCACCACAGAACTCGCTGTTCTCATCAAGATTAAGTTATTTTTTGAATAAAAGATTCTTGAGTTGTTGAAAATATCGAGTTAATTCTAGAGTTCTGAAAAAGTTAATATTTTTGCCAGTGTTAGTGCTTGTATGGATGAGTGAAGTTTTGGAGGTCCAAAGTCCATCATTCCTAACTGTTGATCTTGGGCAAATTATTTAACCTCCTTTTTCTTCAATTGCTACATTTGTAAAACAGGGATAATAACATGCCTCAGAAAGTTGTTGTGAGGATTAAGCAAGTTTATTTTAGGAAAATCACTGAGAATAGTACCTGGCACATAATGAACACCCAATAAACACCTGCCATTAATATCAAGTATATTCACTGAAAATACATTAGTTCAGATGTTAACAAACATACCTTTTATTATTATTATTATTATTTTTAAATTTTGGTTTAATATTCACAGCATATTATAGATTATATTCCACAAAGCTTCAGATCACAGCAGCTGTTTTCCATTCTATTATATTGAATATTCCCAGAAGTTTTTTGAAACAATAACTGATGGCCAAGCTGTTGAAAACATTACGATAATACTAACTGTTCAGATAAGCAGGCTAAAAACCATAGTAAAACGGTAATTTTGCCTTTTGTCACCTCAGAAAAATAAGCCTGTTTATGCAGTCCTTTTTTTTTTTTTTTTAAGGTTTTATTTATTTGAGAGAGAGCACAATGGGCGGGGGTGGAGAGAGAGAAGAGCAGGTTCTCCACTGAGCAGGGAACCCAATGCAGGGCTCAATCCTAGGACCCTGAGAGCATGACCTGAACCAAAGGCAGACACTTAAGCAACAGAGCCTCTGTTTTTTTTCTTACCGTGGTGTATAAAATAACACTTTTTGAGAGGATTGCCTCAGGAACTAAATATAAAATTTACAATATTTTATAAAATGCCTAGAATTATCAAAGTTACTGATGTTTTTATGAAATGTTATAAATTTTGATGACAAAGATGCTTCCTTAGACATCCCCTACTAAAGGAGAGTGGATATTAGAAGGGCTCTTTCAGTGTTTTATTTATTTATTTATTTATTTATTTACTTACTTACTTACTTATTTTTTATTTCTTTGACAGAGAGAGATCACAAGTAGGCGGAGAAGCAAGGAGAGGGGGAGGAAGCAGGCTCCCTGCTGAGCAGAGAGCCCAATGCGGGGCCTCGATCCCAGGACCCTGAGACCATGACCTGAGCTGAAGGCAGAGGCTTTAACCCACTGAGCCACCCAGGTGCCCCTCCCTCAGTGTTTTAAATATTAGCAAACTCCGGCCTGTTGGAGAAAGTACATGGGAATGCCATGAATAAGTTTAATGTATAATCAAAATGGCCAGTTCAGAAAATTTAACAGTTGTAATTAATTATGAAAAGTAATTAGTTATTCCATTATTCTATAAATATATAAGCATAATAGGGGCATCTAGGTGGCTCAGTCAGACATCCAATTCTTGATCTCAGCTCAGGTTTTGGTCTCAGGGTCATGAGTTCAAGCCCCACATTGGGCTCCACGCTGGACATGAAGCTTACTTAAAAAATAATAATAATAATAAATATACATTAAATATATATGTATATACACACATATATAAAGCATAATATTCCTAATGATCCTCTTTATTAAAGATATTATTTTCTTTTGAGCTATATTTATTAATATTCTGAAGACTCTGGTTTTTGAAAAATGCATATATTGGTTCAGCAATTTTTCTTCATCTCTAATACTCAAATGAGATATTATAATTATTACATTTTAAAAATATTTTCATACAATAAAGATAACACCAAATCAGATCTAAAAGAGAGAAGTATACTAGATACAAAACTTTCTCGAGATGTATCATTCTGAAAAAATAATTTATAATATAAAATACATGTATTGATCTATACATTTAACCCAATCCCAATAAAAATTCAGCTGACTTCATAAAAATAGAAATAGAAATAGAAATTCATACTAATAAATCTATAGCAATCAAAACACTGTAGCACTAGAATAAGGATAAACCTAAGATCAATGCAGCATGAAAGAGGAGAGAAAGAAATACACACATAAATAGTTAACTGATTTTCAACAAAGGTGCCAATGTAATTCAATGAAAATAGATAATCTTTTTATCAAAGGTATTGAAACAACTGATATTTATGGAACAACTTGATATCAGCTGGAAAAAAAGAATGTACATCCACCTTAACGTCACATTCTACACAAAAAATAACTTAAGATGAATCATAAACCCAAATCAAAAAGCTAAAGTTATATAGTTTTTAGAAGCAAAGATAAAATATAATTGGGAAGGCAAATTTTTTAAAAATAGGAAACAACAAGAATGGGCCATTTAAAAAAAGTTAAATTGAATGCCATCAGATTTAAAACCTTCTTCTTTTTTCAAGATACTCTATTAAAGATGAAAAGAAATGCCCCACTCTAAGAGAAAATATTATATATGTATCTAAAAAAAAATTGTATTTGTTATACATTAAAAAAAAGCTTACAACTCAGCAGTGAGAGGACAACACAACTGGAAAAAGAAAAGAAAAAAAAATACTTGATCATTTTACGAAAGAAGCATTCAAACTGGTCCATAAATGTTTGAAAAAAAAAAAGAACTGCTCTACATTTAAAATAATCTTTGTCAGTAATTAAATAACAATGAGGTACCAAATAGCTGAAGTTAAAAAGACTAACAGGATCAACTTTTGGTGTGCTTGTGGAGAACTGGAACTCTCATACTCTGCTTATGGGAATTAAATGATACAACTTTTTAAAAAACTACATGACAGATTTTTTAAAAAGATTGATATATTTATTTTAGAGAGGAGAGAGAAAGAGCAGGGAGGAAGGGGCAGGGGAAGAGAGAGGAGAAAGAGAGAGAGAGAATCTCAAGCAGACACTTTGCTGAGCATAGAGTGTGATGTGGGGTTCCATCCCACAACGCTGAGATCCTGACCTGAGCAAAGCTAAGAGTTGGTTGCTCAACCGACGGAGCCACCCAGGAGCTCCTCTATGACAAATTTTTAAAAGAAGTTTTGTATAAATCTTTTGTAAGACTTTGCCATTCTACTTGAAGAGGCTTATCAAGGAAGAATGAAAGTATATATCTGCACAAAGAGATCTACAGGAATATTTATATTTTCTGTATTTATTGTACCTCCAAACAAGAAACAACCTAATATTCTTTCACAGATGAGTAGATAAACATACTGGTATATAGACATGTAATGGACTATTACTCAACAATGAAAAGGAATACAAAGGCATGAGTCAATCTCAAAAGCATAAAGCTGAGCCAGAGAAGTCAGAGAGTAAACATTAATGATTCTATTTATATAAAGTCTAGAAAGGCTAAACAGAGAGTAGATCATTTATTTCCATGGGTGGGAGGCATTCACTGCAAAGGGGCATGAAATAATTAGAGGTGGGGGTAATAGAAAATATATATTTTTTAATTTAGGAAAAAATATCAAAGCCAGAGAGCTACCAGTAAAGTATTGTGGCCTCTAGTTCAAGATGAGACCAAACGTGTCTGGAAGTTTCTTGAGGCTTCAGAAAATTGTAAAAGAGTGTCTCATTTTTTCCCTCAGTAGAAATTACATCTAAGGCTCTTAAAACATATTCACCCTCTCTGCTATGAGCCTGTGCTTCCTCACTACTAACCCAAAGCAAAGATCCTACTCAGAAAATACGTGACTGTCACTTTTGTCTAGTGAATGTCATTATAATTTATACATAACAATCCACAAGTTTTAAAAGAATTGTAACAGTTGGGACAGGAAGAAACAGAGCATTTAAAACAAAAAAGCTTTTGAGCCCCAAACTTCTTCCTGGCAGGAACAGGCTGAGAACACTACTCAGCAGCAAACACGAGGTATTTCTTTTTCTTTTTTTTTTTTAAAGATTTTATTTATTTATTTGAGAGAGAGAGAGAGAGAGGAAGAGATTGTGCGAGCACAGAGGGAGATTTAGAGGGAGAAGCAGGCTCCCCACTGAGCAGAGAGCCCAGATTGGGACTCAACCCCAGGACCCTGAGGTCATGACCTAAGCCAAAGGCAGATGCTTAACTGACTGAATGACCCAGGCACCCATGAGCTATTTTTTTAAGGGGAGAAGATCACTGATACTATTGTGTCAAAACTCTTAGAGCATGGGGCCAGCAGCCAAGAAGGACCACCCAGAAAACATATCTGGGTCCTAAGCAGCAGACCCCCTGCTTTCTGAGCAAAGTGAAATGGCAACTGTGCTTTGCTAGATCTCAGTAATTTTTAGACCAGTGACTTTTAGACCAGCATCCAATGTTGCTCCCATTTTTCCTCCCCTTTCTGAGTAGAAACATCTATTGGAGTTCTCCTGATCCTCTCTCCCCATTGTATGTTGGGTATGTAGGGGCCAAATAGCTTGTTTCTTTACTTCATTGTCTTCTGATTAAGAGGTGGTCCCCTACAAGTAACCTCAACTACACCAGAACCTGATTTATATCATGTGACGTAAGGTATAATCCTAAGGTTGAAATGGGATGAATCTTTGAGAGTTTAGGGAGTCTGGTAAGTGTATGTTAGAAATGAAAGAGATGTGTATCATCTTTGGCCAGAGGATGAACTGTGGTAGTTATTCTCCAAAGATGGCCCCTGTTGTAATTTTATTAGATTAACATTTGTTAAGTTAAACACTAGAGTGTCAGATGGTGAGCTGAAGTTCAACAAAAGACCACGAGAGAATTGAAATAGAAAAGTCTTAGAGAAAGTACATAGCAAGCCTGGAGAGACCACATGGGGAGATCAAGGCAAGGCAGAGCAAAGAGATCTGGGAGGAGCGGAGCACATGCCTTAAATTAGGGTCCCAGGGTGGAGTGCTTTGGGATTCCCACGCTAAGATTAAATTGGTCAATTTAAGCCAAAGAAGAGTGAGGTTTTGTTAAGCTTTGCAGGAGTCTTATCTAAGGAGTTTATGAGGGAAAGGCCCAGGGAGACAAAGGAGACTGCTTATCATGCAGACCATTAGGGGAGTCATACCAGAAACTTAATGCTATCTTGTTGGAGAGACCACCAGGATGTCCAGTCATCCCAGCATCCCAGCGGAGCCTGACTTTCTCTACCAAAGTCCTCTGCATGTAGTGAGCCATCTTGGACATTGCAGACCCGGATAATATCACAAGGAACTGGGCCTAGTTGATTCACAGAATGGTGGAGATAATAAAACGCTGTTTTAAACAACTACATTTTGAGATGATTTGTTATGCAGCAGTAGATAGCTAAGACATGTATATAAGCCACTAATTGTGTATAAACACGTAAGATTTTATAGAATAAAATCAATAAATTAGCTATTGTAGTATTCTTACTTTGAACTTGAGCTAATCTTAAATCTTTTTTTCTGGCATATAATTACATAACTGTTAATATTAGAGGCTTCTACAGTTGTTGCTATGTTTATTATTCTTTAGGTTGTTTGGCTTCAGAAAAAAGGTTGCCTTTTACAAAGTTAAGTGACAGTTTAAACCATTTATAGATCTTGGCAAGGAAGAAGATACCAGATGTCCTGTGTATGACAGAACTATCCATAATCTTCTTGTTGTCAATAAAAAATCTTTTAAAATCCTTTAGTGGAATTTTAAGTTTATAGCTGCTTATCAGTCAGAACAAAGCAGGTAATGTTTTTTAATAATACATAAAGAATTTTTAGGATATCTCTGCATATTTTTAACTGTTTTATTTTTAATGGTGGAAAATGGGGTAAAAAGACTCAAACACATTCTAAAAATGTAAATTCTTCTTTTGGGTATTTCTAGTGTACAATTTGCCATACTAGTTATGCTGAATTATATCCAGAGTATGTGTGATGATCAGAAACAGTGATCCTTGACAGAAACATTCTAAGTCTTGAGGCTTCCACATTAGCTTAATTATGTGAGACCATTAAAACAAGCTGTATTCTTTGCCTTGTTCCCCAAGGAAGTGCATTTTAGGCCAAAGTTCTATTCTCTTCTCAGCAGAATCTTGCAATTACCTCTAGCTTCTTAATTATTTTTCTTTTTTTTTTAAATATTTTATTTATTTATTTGATAGAGAGAGAGAGATCACAAGTAGACAGAGAGATAGGCAGAGGGAGAGGAGGGAGAAGCAGGCTCCCCGCCAAGCAGAGAGCCTGACGCGGAGCTTAATCCCAGGACGCTGAGATCATGACCTGAGCCGAAGGCAGAGGTCCAACCCACTGAGCCACCTGGGTGCCCCTTAATTATTTTTCTATCCTCAAAATTATGCTATAAGTAACTTTAAGGCTTTAGACATATCATTTGAATCAGCATATCTTTATATGAAGACAAACTTTGAATTCTGGAACTTTTCCAGTATTATCAACTTGATTTAATATAACTTCATTTGTCTATTAAGTAGATCATGACTAGCAGAGCCAAGAGGAGTCTAATAAACACATTTTACTTCTTATAGGATAAGAATTCCTTGAAGACTGAGTTTTCCTACCCTTTTAGTGAACCACCTAAGCAAAAAGATTGGACCTCTAAATCGTTCACCAAAACCGCTTACACTTTTAGACTTCTCTGGGAGTAGAAACATCAAAATCACATTAGAATGCAAAGTTATTGCTGTTGTTTTCATAAAAAAAGCCACAGGAATAAAAAAAAAAAAAGCCACAGGAATTAAAATCTATTGGCAAGAATACTTATTAAAAGACGAGTATAATCTATAGAATGGAAGATATTTGAGTGATTCTGGCTATACAGAAATGAGCCATCATATCCAAGCTTTTCTTTTTTTTTTTCCCAGAAAATGACTCTCAAGAACTTTCTTTAACCAATTAAATTTTTAATAAAATACTTTATTAGCTCAGATATAAGAACTCTTCCTTAAAAATCCTCCATGAACAAATGAACAATACTCTTTGAAAAAAATGGACAAATTATAGGAATAGAAAATTTACAGAAATAAAAATGACCAATAAGTACATAAAGGACTTGTTAATCCCAGTAAAGATAAAAATTATTCAGATTTTAAAAATAAACAATTTTAATTCATCAAGAGCAAAATAAAAAAAGAAAGAAGAAATAGCTTCTTGTCTACTCCTTATGAATATTTTTTGACCTAGCAATTCCACTTATCATTATCTGTCTTAGAAAACCCCCCATGGGTGCATTCATAAGAATAATCGTTGTTGCATTGTTTCAAATAATGAACATATGGAAGCAATATAGGTATCTATTAATAAAAGAATGATTATATGATCTAAAAATATCCGTACTATGCATTTTGAAATAATGAGACAGATGTAGATGTAGTGAAAAGTGTCCACGATGTATTATTAAGTGGAGAAAGAAAATTGTAGAACAAAATACACAGTATTTTTCCGTTTATTAAAAAAAAATCACAAAACGAAACTACTCATTTTCATATGATGTTTTTTGTATTCTGTTACACCTATGACATGATACACCCATAACATTCTGAATATAGTGACCCTGGGGAGGGAGGGAGGGAGAAATAGTGAAGTAAAGGCCATGCATATATTCATTTTGTAATTATGCAGAAATAAAAAAATGGGAAAAATCCAAAGTGCAACTTAAAAGAATCCCATCTTTGGTTTTCAACTATGCTTAGGTGAACCGTAATTAAACTATGCTTAGATGAACCATAAATAATTAAACACTTCTGCAGTTCCAAGTTTCAATGTGAGGTTAGTAATTGCTATAGAATATAAAGGTAGTTTGTAAGGTCCTTTATCTAATGGAGCAGAAATAAAATCTTCTTAAGTCAGGAAAATAAGCATGATTGGCAGTAGAGAGCAAAGCCTGAGTGTATGGGCTTAGTGGCATTGAATATGTTGCTTCACTTCTATGCTACTCTTTCTTCACTTATAAAATGAGGAGATGATACATACCTTATGAGTTCCTGGGGGAGATCAAAGAAGATATTGTAGGAAAACATTTCATACACTGCCAAGCACATAAGTCCTCAGATATTGGCTTGTGTTTTCATTTATTCATAATAAATACAATTAACTTAGAAATTTAAATCACTGATTAGAACAAAGTGAAAAAAACTAAGGAGCACTAACTCTAATGATTTACCCATTTTAATGGGATCCTTAGAAATGTTAGTTTTATTTCAGTCTATTTATGTTGTTATTAAACCTTTTATTTGAAGTATAGCTTTAAGGAATCAAATGATTCTTCTCAGTATAATTAATGTTTCCATCTTCCTGCAGAGACATAAGGTGACTAAAATTCAGAGAGCCACTTAGGAAAAAAAGTCAGTAAAGTGAATTGGAAATGAATGTTGTCTTCTGATGATGCATTTGAAACACTGTAATATTTGCATTTTAGATTCAACTCAACTTTGTGTTGTGTAAGCTGAAAAGATTCTTCAGGGTTGGCTGTGTGGTAAGCAAGCAAGATTGATTATGTGCCACAGGAAGCTAAGACCAGGACTGCCAAAATGATTAGAACCTGCTAGTAGAAAGCAAAGCCAATACAACAAATACAAAGTGATACTTTTACATTGGGCATTGAACTATATCCAGGCAACTATGTAGAAATGATGAGCAACTTGGGAACTTTTGTTTAGCAACATTTAATATTTTTGGAACTGTTCAATTTCTGATCTGAATAATTGTCTAAATGCATAAATAATTCAGCTGATATTGTGTTGTGATTTTAATACCCTGAATTTTAAAAATATAATTAATACTGTTTGGAGATCTCTTTTATACTTTGCCTTTATTCTTTTACCAAAAAAAAGTTCCTTTCTCTTTTTCTTTTTGGAGGAAAAGGCATACATATTTTAAAAGGAAGTGGTAATTAGCATCCCTGTCTATTGTTTTCATTGGAAAGTATGGTCTCTATTTAGGTAAGCCAACTCTCCCTTCAGATTACAAAACTGCTGATGAAGCAAAAATATTCACACTTTGAAGTCAGAAGGAACAGCTTGCTGGGTTGACAGAGGCAAGTGGAGGGAAATGTGCTTGGAGTTGTTAACGAATCCAGAAACACAGCATGGCATTTAAGTTAGAAGGGATGGAAAATGAATCCCTGGAATACAAATACTGTTAGTTAACATTTATTTTGCTCTGCAAGTGTACTTGTCTAATTAAATGAAAGAAACATGGTATTCTACCAATTTATAATCTGAATGGATGGAAAAATCATTAAATACCTAGGCTCAGAACTAGTGAATTGTATATTTGTTTGCATTTATGTGCCATAGTTCAGAGAAAGAAATGATAAGAGGAAAGGGGAAGAAATGAACATATGGAGGTTCTATCATAAGCCATTAATAAAGAACTCATCTATTGTTATATTGAAGCTGTTGAACATATTTTACATTTTTACTTACCTGAGAAGGGAATTCTCTTATTTCTAGAAGTAGAATAGAAAAGGGGCTAAATATGTGTCTAATAACTATTTTTTACTAGTAATATCATTAAACATATTTTTAAAACAAAGACTTCCAAATATTGATTCATGGTTCATGTTACATTCAATAAATCTGTTGGTTATGGCTTCAGACAAACATTAAGCTACATGGCATGTGTGATATTCTCTTAGGGGATTCCTGGTGGGCATCACAAAGACATTAAACAGTCATTAGAAGGGCTAAATCAGAAAGATAATGGGCTCACTGTTTGATGATTAAGAGTTTAGAGTTTATTAGAATTCTCGTATTAACTTAAAATGGACAGAGAAAATTAAAGAGTGATTTCAGATATGTCTCACAAATTGAAAGTCATGTGAGCAGGTGCTCTGAATTTTGGGTACTAAATTTTGATCTATTTGTTTCGACATTAGCCACTTAATAAAACCTTGCTCTAGATTGCATAAAAAAGGATTAATAATAATTACAGATTTTCCCAAGGAATGCTATAATGGCTAACTACCATTTAAATATACCGCAATACAATTCAATTTCAATTAAGTTTCTAGAGTAATCCTTTACATTTGGTCTTACAAAATTCTTTTCATTATTTTGCAAACAGTTTTTAGGCACAACAACATGTAATAATTTGTAATTTACCACAACTGAAATCAAATCTCATGTTTTGAAGCTAGTGGGTTGGAGTTCGCTTCCCCACTCATTTTTTCTAGTTGGCGAACTATGTCAACTTGGGCTTCTCTCTTCATCACCTTCTAAATACTTACACTCGTGACATGAAGGAAACTTTGTTGCTTTGTGAAATAGTTCCCAGAAAATAGCTGGATGATAATGTTGGTGAGCAGTATAGTGACCTAAGAATAACAGTTCTTATCTCTCCAACAGCTTTATGCATGATTTTGGCCTTGTGTTTGTAGAACTGTAAGAGTCTGAAGAGATCCACTTACATATTATTTTTTTTCATTCTGCATTTTGGATTGTTAAGGAAGAAATTATGTGCTATCATAATACTCTTGACTTTGAGAATTCTTGAAAGTCTCAGAGGATATCCCTTAAGAGTGTAAGGGTCTCCTATAACAGGATCAGATTTATGAGGCACTTGTAGTTTACATGAAGCTTTAAAATTCACAGTTAATGAGGTTTCCCTAGTGGTGGCTCATACAAATGGAGATGTCAGAACAAAATGTAGTATAAACCCCTACTGCAGTTGGGTGTCTGATTTTGTGATAATGAGGAAGAGAGAGAACAAAACAAACAATAACCTTTATACTAATCTCTTCAGGAAAAGCAGACTTAGAGCAACTTCTAGAAATTTTTTTTAAAAAGTGAGAAAATAGGGGCGCCTGGGTGGCTCAGTGGGTTAAAGCCTCTGTCTTGTCTTGTCTTGTCTGCCTCTGCCTTGTCTCAGGTCATGATCTCAGAGTCCTGGGATCGAGTCCCACATTGGGTTCTCTGCTCAGCGGGGTGCCTGCTTCTCTCTCTCTCTCTGCCTGCCTCTCTGCCTACTTGTGATCTCTCTCTCTGTCAAATAAATAAATAAAATCTTTAAAAAAAATAAAATAAAAAGTGAGAAAATATAGATACTCAAAGATGGAATGAGAGAATGCAAAGAGTAAGACGAATGCACAAATCTGTTACTGAATCACAATCACCAGTGATTGCCACTGCCTTTAGTTAAGGCCGGCATGCAATACCCTACCTTGGACCGTGTCCTAGATCTTAACCAAGTGCATTACTTTAGGAAATAGGGTCTTAAAAAGTCAAGATAAGGGAAGGTGTCAATGGACTAGTCCCATTTAGTCCGTCTCTGGGGCTATGATCTCTCTCTATTTACTTAACAATCAGTTTACTTTACATTTTAATCTTGTTGATGACAGGATTCTTCTGCATAGGTACATTTCATAGCCACCTTTACATTTCATAGCCACCTTTACTTTTTAATGTTTTAACATTTCTTTACTATTAATTCTATCTCAAAACTAAAGGAAAGCTACTGAAATATAAGAGCCCCAAGTTTGCAGACTTTTCCTAAATACAAAAGACAAACTAATTTTTGGCAAATGACCATGGAAAAATATACATCAGATGCCTTTGGTCCTGATTTAGTCTTTACCTCATAGGAGTTTTATGAGTATCAAATGGGATGAAGTATGTACTATATCAGGGACTTAGTAAGCACTCAGTAAATGTTATAAATAATTAAGGCTTCTATCAGCCAATCTTAGGATACAGATTATGTTGCATACTTCCCTGTGTCTTTCTAGACTGGTGATAAGATAACTTTTGTGCTCTCATTGATTTATTTCTTAATTAAATCTAAATTGAACCAGCATTTAAGGATGTGTAAATTTGTTTTATCATGTCTTCTCTCAGAATTATCTATTCAATGATGCTATAATGTAAACCACAAACATTAGTCATATATGCAATTTTAAGTTTCCTAGTAACCATATCAAAAAAAGGACAAAAAACAGGTGAAATTTACTTGATTTATATACTTTAGTCTGTTATTTACAAAATATAGGTAATTTCATTGATTTGTATGTAATCAATATAAAATTACTAGTGAGATCATTTACATTCTTTAAGTTAAAAACTTCTTTAATTTAAAAAAGATGTAGTGTGTATCTTATACTTATATCTCAGTTCAGACTGGCATTCAAGCATTCAGTAGCTACATTAGCTAGTAGTTATATTGGATAATGCAGGTCTATGTAAACAGAGAATGAACTAAGCTAAAGGAAGTCATCTCTAATTCTGTAATTATGATTTTTTATGAAAAAATAAATATAATATAAATAAGTATAATATAATTTATTATTTGCAATTATTTATAGTTTAACATATAAATATATTATTTATATATTAAACTTTTTTCATTTAGGAAATTCCTGAATTCTAAAAATACAACCAATTTCTCTATGTCATAGATATTTTAAAAAGGAATATCTAATATGCCTTTAGTCCTTTAGTATATTTCTTTTGAGATTTGTTGGCATATCTAGCATTGAATTCTTTTGTTAGTTAGGTATTTTATAAGTCCTTAAAATGTACATAG
This sequence comes from Procyon lotor, assembly GCA_028646535.1. NCBI lineage: Eukaryota > Metazoa > Chordata > Mammalia > Carnivora > Procyonidae > Procyon > Procyon lotor. The sequence continues at coordinate 30,137,029 of CM053608.1, forward strand.
AACTGCACCAACCATCTAAGTATCCTCTTTAAAGTATATAATTTAGATTAAAAATTTTGTTAAATTTTATTATAATTCTGATGTTACTTGACCAATAAAGAACCATTTTCTTTTTCCATGAAATGATCTAAAAATTCTTTCTTTCTTACATAAATGATCTTGTCCATTCATTCTTCTATATACGCTAAACTTCTTGTTTCAGGTCACATAATTATTTATATATTTGCCTTCTTGTAAAAGATATTTTATTTTATTGAGCCTTAACATTACACATTAAGTAACTTTTTATGTTACTGTTAAAGGAAACTTGACATTTCTGTCATTTTTTAGATTTTGTTTTATTCAGTCGATATCTACTGAATGCCTACTAGGCATTAGGGTTATTTGTTTATTGTAGTGGTATGTATTTATAGGATATATTTATTCTGAGATAATATTTTTCATTATCACATAGTGCTATCAATTGTTTTACCAATAAGAGATATGTTTCTCTAGGAAATTGATATATTTTTGTCTTATGACTAATATAAATGTAAGAAACTATTATGTATCCCTCTTTTGGTATACTAGAAAGTTCAAAATCCATTTTACAATCCAACTCTATCAATTGTAAAGGACCTGTGATTTGATATTTATATACTCTCTCTTTTTGGACTATATTTTATTTTTCTTGTATTCTCAATTCTTCATTTTTTTGATATTACATTGTTTTTTTTAAAGGTTTTATTTGTTTATTTATTTATTTGTTTGTTTGTTTGTTTGAATTTTTATTAACATATAATTTATTATTTGCCCCAGGGTACATGTCTGTGAATCGTCGGGCTTACACATTTCACAGCACTTAACAGCACATACCCTCCCCAATGTCCACCCTATCCCTACCCTCCCACACC
>CM053608.1:30138421-30159724 GCA_028646535.1 Procyon lotor
GGTAGAATTCCCCTGGGAAGCCGTCTGGCCCTGGGCTTTTGTTTGTTGGGAGATTTTTGATGACTGCTTCAATCTCCTTACTGCTTATGGGTCGGTTCAGGTTTTCTATTTCTTCCTGGTTCAGTTTTGGTAGTTTGTGTGTCTCTAGGAATGCGTCCATTTCTTCCAGGTTGTCTAATTTGCTGGCGTATAGTTGCTCATAATATGTTCTTATAATTGTTTGTATTTCATTGGTGTTGTTTGTGATTTCTCCTTTTTCATTTATGATGTTATTAATTTGGGTCCTTTCTCTCTTCTTTTTGATAAGTCTGGCCAAGGGTTTATCAATTTTATTAATTCTTTCAAAGAACCAGCTCCTAGTTTCGTTAATTTGTTCTACTGTTCTTCTGGTTTCTATTTCATTGATTTCTGCTCGGATCTTTATTATTTCTCTTCTTCTGCTGGGTTTGGGCTTTCTTTGTTGTTGTACATTGGTTTTATATATAATTGTTACATATATGTATATGATTCAAATCTCCTTTGTAATGAAGCTATGTAATCATATATGTATACTTATACATATTTGTGGTGTATCGATATCTGTATCTATATGTATGTGTATATATATATATCTATAGAAAATAAATTCTTTAGTGTCAAAATATTTCCTGCCCTTCTCTGTCAGATCCTTCTCTACCAGGTTATTTCTGAAGGAAGATATCAGCTCCACTCATATCGGGGTTGTCCATGTGTCTTGACTTGGCTGATGAAATGTGACACAAGTGACATATGCCACTTCCAGACAAAAGCTTTGAGAGCCTGTACTTGATTCCACCAAGTGGAATTGATCACTTGATTCTCTGCCAAGAAATCGGTGATTTCTTGATAGTAGCTGCTCCTTTAACTTGGTCCCAGAGCCTAGTTACAGCTGAATCCTGAAAAACAGGAGTAAGAAACAAACCTATATTGCTGTAACCTACTAAGGATTGGTGGTTCTTGATATCACAATTACTTTGAGCAAGTACAGTTGATACTAATATATATACATACATGCATATATGTGTGTATATATGCACATGTGTACATATTGATATAAATCTATATAAGGAGTAAATCGATGGCTCTTTAAATATAAAGTACCTAAACATATTAGTCCCTTTAGAGATTATCACATTTTTAGTACATTTTTGCCTACTCAAGAATAAATTTATATGTTACTAAGGCTTAGTTAGCTCTGTCAGTAACTCTGCCTATAATTATAGAAACCAGTAACATATTACACCATAGATCATGGCTTCTATGGCCACTAGCCATGTGGGCTATTTAAATTCAAATTAGCTAAGATTAAAAATACAGTCCCTTCGTTCAGTCACCTTTCAACTACTCGATAGCCACGTGTAGCCAGTGGCTAATGTAGTAAATAACACAGATAGCTAACATTTCTGTCATCACAGAAAGTTCTGTTAGAAAGCTCTATTATTGAACAGAATTTTTTTTTTACTTGCAGTATAGATTATTTTAATTTCCTACTTCTCCTTTCTAATATAAGGTAGTGAACTTTTTTTTTATTATGAACTATTTTATTATTATTGCCACAAAAATCACAAGTAGACAGAAATATTTTTTTCAAGATTTTATTTATTTATTTGACAGCAAGAGAGTGAGAGAGGGAACGCAAGCAGGCAGAGTGAGAGAGGGAGAAGCAGCCCAATGCGGGGCTTGATCCCCGGACCCTGGGATCTTGATCTGAGCCAAAGGCAGACGTTTAATGACTGGGCCACTCAGGCACCCTGGCAGAAATATTCCAATCAAGAAATATCTGAATTAAAAAGTTGCTATAGGGGTGCCTGGGTGGCTCAGTCGTTAAGCATCTGCCTTCGGCCCAGGTCAGATCCCAGGGTCCTGGGATCGAGCCCCGCATCGGGCTCCCTGCTCCGCGGGAAGCCTGCTTCTCCCGCTACCATTCCCTCTGCTTGTGTTCCCTCTCTCGCTGTGTTTCTCGCTGTCAAATAAATAAAATCTTAAAAAAAAAAAAGTTGCTATATATTGTCCACTTAACAGGAGAAAAAAAACCCAAGATTAATTGTGGCAGCATTTCCTGCTAGGATAGAAATGACTGGGCTGCAGAGTATGCCCATTTTGGAGTTCAAAGGGACCTTACTGCTCACTCACGAAAGCTCAACAGTGAACCCCTCTGACGAAACTCACTTTTGAAATGAACTCAACTAGCGTATTAAAATACTAGAAAATCCACTATCATCCTGAGCTTTATTTCTTCAGCTAAATAAAGTAGCTGTCATATTAGTAAATAATTAATAATTAGTGAATACTAGAGGATGCCATCGAGTGACAGAGGAGTCAGGGGAAAAAGCCAAAAGCTCCATTTAAAAATGCCCGAATGCTCTCTGGAGTGTTTTGTATGTTGATCATTCTCACCTCTTTGTTTTTATTATCATCCTGTCAAAAGTAGCCAGCAGAGGCAATGGGCGTACAACCATCTTGAATAAAATTGAATTTGGTCATGAAAGTATTCTGTTAGAGAATGTCAGACAAGAGTTTTCATCTTTTGTGTTTCTGCAAAAAGTGAAATTGATTAGTAATAACCTTACGTATAGCAAAATTTGTCTATGATTTTATAGTTGCATTTGTGGCATTGACCTACAAGTTAATGAGATGTTTATGTGCTCCCTTTTTAACCTGACAGCCACTCTGTACAATCATTCTTGTGAAATCATAAAACAAATGTGTACCTGCTTGCATATTGATAGTTTTACATTTAGATACCTTGAAAGTTAAATTGAACAGGGTTGAAATAAAATCCCTAATTTTTTAAAAAGACAGTGATGATAGAGATTTCCTTTTTTTTTTAAAGGGGGGAATTATTTAAGGACATACCTTTGTTACCTACCATAAATCTTTTTTTATACTTGGATGAGTTAGAGTTGGATATTGATTGCTAAAGCATCATATGTAAGATGAGAATATTGCTTGTTTTCTATTTCTTTGTGGAGAATGTTTGCACAACCCACAATTTAAAGTTATAGTACATTGGTACCAAAGGTTTAAAAAAACTTTAAAAAATGGTATCTTGTTATGCTTTATGGTTCCTTCCAGCATTCTGTAGGATGATGGGAAAAAATGTATATTTTGTATCAAAACATGAAATGTTAAACATTGTATTGAAAATCTCATAATTCTTGCTCAACGACATCTCCATTGATTTCTCAGTATAAACCCAAAAGTTGCTTAGACTGAGAAGCCAAACTAACCAGTTCCTTATAACATTTAATTTGAAAAGTATTTAGGTCATCTTTTTTTAGGGAGTCGTTGCCTATCATGTGCTATAACCTCAAATTGTTTTGTCTGAGTCTAATGGGTAATGATAATGCTAATGCCAGATATAATTTTGGAGCATTATGTGTTCCTGGAAGAAGTGTCCTGTAGATGCTGACAGTTTTAGAGAAAAGATACCTTCCATAACCAGCAACCGGGATTTTGTTAAGGAGGGCTTTTGAAAAGAATAGATGTGATGGGAGTTTTAGGATAATCCTTAGCCTGATTTCTTGGGCAGATTCTCCAATTAGTTGCAAGAATTTCTGGAAACATGACCCTACATACATATTTCATTAAGAAAATACGAGTATTCCCTGAACTGTCAACAGGTAACTTACAAAGAATTCACTAATTTGAACAGTTGTTACCACTCACTATTCTTTCCTCATCTGTTCTTATCGTCTCTAGCGCTGTTTTGCCCCAGTCCCTAAAGCTGTATCTCAGATCCCAAAGCCCATAATGCATTGCTGTCTTCCGTCTTCTTAATATAACTCGCCTTCTTTTTTTTTAAACCTTTGTCCCGAGTTCCAGGGTTACTTCATGATTAAGTTAAGGTAATTTCCCTAACAAACCATTATTGGTCTGGAGATGGGCACATGATGCAAGGTTGCCCAGGGGGACTGAAGGGAGGAGGTTATATTCCTTAGTTGAGGGAGAGATTTCCCTGTCTTCCAGTGGATGTGAACTAAGAAGCTTTTTGCTGAGTTGTTACTGGTAGCTGTCTTGGGTCATGGGGGAATTGGCTGATGGACAAAATTGACATGCTAAAAATGACAGAGTGGAGAAACGCAGGCTGGAGATGGATGTATGACAGCATCACTGGACCACAGCCTCCTGAGTTTCAACTTCATACACATTTCACCATAAGAATTACGTGTTAAATGTCAGTTTAGAAATATTTGTACTAAAGTTCAACTACATTAAAGCAATGGTTGTGAAGAAGTCCCAAACCCTCAGCATATGCTTGAGAATGCTTTTAAGGAAAAATTCTCCAAATCACTTTACTCAAGCGTGGGAATACAATCCCTTCACAAGTGCTTGTATAAAGCACTTAATTTGTATAGCGTTTAAGTAATTTAGACATTTGTAAAGCACTTAAATGATGTGAAATGAATATTAAGCAGCTACTTTATAGTATTTTAACTTTTGAGTAATTTTAAACCATTAATTTAAAATTATATGAGTAATTTTCCATTCAGTCTTAGAGTGAACAAATTTTTCCTGTCTTAAATCAAGTAAAAAGATCTAGTTTGGTCATATCCTTGGCCACTGTTTGGAAATCCAAATCCAAGTGTGTGTTAGATTAATGATCCATTGACATCCTGATTTATTTAGAATTTGTGATCAGGCATTAATGAAATTGTGCCTGTAATTAATTAGTTGTTTTGTGTTTTCCTTTTCACATTAACCATACAAAATAGTATATGAGTTATGTATAAACATAGATAAACAGAATTAGTGCTTGAAATTTGAATTTGAAATTGAATGTGAAGGGATACTTTCCATGTAGGCCAAGGCTATGATAAAAAATTATGCCTGCCTCAAAAGAATGATATCTAAACTAAAATATGTCCTTATTTTTCTCCTACTTGAGAAAAAATTTTTTTTCAACTGCAGGTGATCAGAACATGCTATTAGTTGGAAAAAGACAACTGTAATTTTTCCTCTTCCTTGTGAGGACAGCTTTCTTATCACAACCCAGGTCCAATAAAGTTTGTGGGCTGAGGCCGAGACAGAGTATGGTAATATCCTTTAATAACAGTGATTATAATGAGAGCGCTGACACATTGTTTATGCAGAGCATTTCTGATAAGTGTTTTCAAGTGCTGTAGGAAACCGTGTCCCTCATTTTATAAAGAAATGAATAGAGATTAGGAATGGCTTTTTATTAGTGCCCCCAGAAAATATCAAGCAAAGTGCTTTTTTTATTAATACCTTGATCTACTCAAAATTCCAAATTTATCTCTATATTCTGCAAAACTCATGACATGGTATTATTGTGGTCAGAGGAGCTGGCCGCAGTTCTCCATGATGTATGATGCTCTAATAAACTTCCAGTTCAGCTGCATGTGCAGGGGATGAGGCCTGTTTTATGGCTTAAACTTCATGTTCAATCTAGGAAGGTCCAGAAACATTTAACCCTGTGGCCTGGTAATGCTTTGTCGGGGTCTTACAAAATACGATTACTTAATTGGAGTCTTAACCTCTTTTCACAAATTCTCTGAAAAGTCTCTGGTCCTATCATAGCATCTATTTCAGACTCACCTGTTATTTCCTGCTACATTAGAGATGCCATTTCCCATAAAGGCATAGGGGACATGCAGCAAAAATCCTAAGGGAGAATGGAAAATGTGATAAAGCCTTTTTGTGAATATAAATCATTCTTTTCTGTTTCAAATCTTCTTTCAAAAGAAGCTGCGGATGTGCAATGCTTCATATCTAGCTTCACGAAGACTTTTCTTCCCCATTAACTTGACACAGACAGCATCAATCCTGGGGTTTGAATAAATATCAAATTCAGTTGTTTGGCTTACAGTCAGTTTACAATCACCATATATTTTTATGCGCTTGTCATATTTGAACAAGAGAGACTTAGAGAAGTTATACACACCATGAGGGGCATAGACTGAATGATTATGCACTTTTCCAGATAAAGGAAGAATTAGTTTCACACTGTAGTGAGCTCTAAATTCAACAAGGCATGGTATCCTCAGAGCTGGATCAGGTTTTACATAGGAGGAAATTTTTGCCAATGGCAATATTCTGACATATGAAATAGTTATAGAGGGAGCGTATACTCAAAGAATCATGGAATATTAAACTCAGTGAGACTTTGGAGTCCATCATATCCTACTTCTTAATGTACAGATATGCTATTGGCTCCTAATACATTGTCCAGCCTAGAATCCATGATAAGAAATTAGGACTGGAACTGAGAAAGGACATTTAATCTCCTGGCTTTCAGTCCAAGGCTGCTTTTCATATGAAATAATTTGAAGTACGAATCTCAAATTTTAATTTAGTGAGGGATCTAAATATCAAATAATTGGTTAATATGAAAACTAAGTATCTGAGAAATTATGACTCTCCCAAGGCTATACAGTAATAGTAATAAAACTGAAATTAATATCCTCGTTTCCTTCTTTATAACTGACAAAAACATTCTATGAGTTTCAGGTGTACGATCTAATGATTTCACATTCACATATACTGTAACACGACCATGACAATAAGTCTAGTTAACATCCATCACTATATGTAGTTACACGTTTTTTCTTGTGATGAGAATTTTTAAGATTTACTCTCTTAGCAACTTTCAAATATGCAACACAGTATTATTATAATGTATTTTATAACTGGAAGCTTGTACTTTTGACTCCCTTCACCCATTTCACCCACTCCCCAGCCCCCACGCCGGCAACCACCAATTTGTTCTCTGTATCTGTGAGCCTCGTATTGTTTTTTTGTTTTTTAGATTCCATATGTGAGAAAAATATTTTGAAAAAGAGATAAACAAACATGAATATAAGATTGCCCCTAATTCATTACTTAATTACCTTAATAATTTTGATAAATCTCCTTTCAGTTTCTTTCCTCTCTGCTCAGTCTGATTTGTAATCAGCTCTTTTCAATTAACTTACTATCAAGCCAAGATTTCCCATGTATAGTATTATGTTTTAGGGATATTCAGTAATTTACATAATCAGTCCTACATTGTTGGTCGTTTATTATTTCCCATTTTTTAGCCTTGAAGAGAATTATTTTAATAAGCAGTGTGTCTTATTAAATTCTTAAGCACGTCCTTGATTTGTTACTTGATATAAATGACTAGAAGTGGGATTCTAGATCCTATTCCCAAATTTATGACTGATTGATAATCTCCATCAGTTGAATTAAATTTTAAAAATACTATCAATGAAATACTCATTGTACATCTGCCTTGTGCAAAGCACTGTGGTAGGTGCCATGAGAATATAGTGGGGAGTAAGGCCTGTGTGGCTGACTGCTGATTGTTTTCTAATTGTTCTTCTGCACTTCCTCCTCAGCAACCTAGAATCCCTGGTTTTTAGGGTATGGCTGCCAGTTCAAATACTGTATTTCCTAGCTTTCCCTATTAGCTAGATTGGTTATGTGGCGAAGTTAGCTAGAAGCAGGAAATGGTATTCATAAATGCCAAGAGGTGTCTCTAAAATGGGAGGTGGTCACTGGAGTGACAGTGACCACTTAGAGCTTCAGCAGTGATCAGGCCTTGAGAAGGAAGCAAGAGTTTGAGGGTATTAAATGAGGGAGAGCGAGAAGGAAAGAGAGAGACGGAGACACCTGCAAGCCTGACACTGTTCAGTTCATATCAACCCTGGTCAGTCTACCTCTGTTGTATTTTTCTGTGAAAAAGAAATACAGTCTCTCCATGGAGCCACTAATATTTTGGGTTTTCTCTCACTGGTAGCCGAACCTATTAATTTTTCATAGAATATTATTACCTGTTGGAAATAGAAGAGGGTTAAAGAATAACTTGAGAAGAAATGGAGAAATAGCTGAATAGAAACTGAACTCGAAACAAATAATTTCAATGTTCTAAGTATGGGTATTAACTTTAGGCATTTTATACTTTCAAATCTTATTCTAGTAGTTTGAATAATCTTTGACCATTCTACCCATATTTATAAATTGACCTAGACAATAAGTTAAAAACTTTTAAGTAACACAGTTGAATATGTTGAATTAGAATTGGGATCCATATCCACAGGGTGAATTACTAATCTATTATGTTCACACCAACAGGTCAGTAATTATAATTTGATACCGTAATGCAAATGCATTCTATAATACTACCTGTACTGTTATTTGCTTTTTTCATATGAATTATAGCATAAAGATATTTGTAAGTATTATAGATCCTCTTGTTAAATGGCTTTAAATATAAACCTTATGGATTCACTATAGTTTCCCTAGTTACTCTGCATTACTTGGGATTTTAATTTTCTTTTGCATGATTATTTCTAATTTTTCTGTATAAAACATTTTATGTTTAAGATTAGTTACTTAGGCATATTTCCCACAAGTAGAATTAGCGGTCAAAAGTATAGTAATATTTAAAGGCCTTGATACATATTTCCAGATTGCTTTTAATAAAGGTCAGGGAATGATGTAAGGTGTCCCTAGTTAGAATATGTAAGAGTGCTGTTTTGGTCACTTTGGCTGATTTCTTTGTGAAGTTAAGGAGAGGTTTCTGATTAAATATCTCTAAAGCTCAGGAGCCATCCTGACGTAAGTACAGCTGTGTTTTATTTCTTTATGTTATTCTTTCCTATCTCATATTTTTCAATTATATGTTTGATACAATATGAAGGGTCTGGGATAACATGAAGATAATAATGGGATTTGGGGGATTGAAGGAGGGAGAATGAGCAAGAAGAGAGACTACTAAAGACAAATTTTCTTTCCACTGAAATTTCTGAAAGAGCATCCCCTCTTTAACTTCCTGAGGTAAGTCCAGATGATTCTGGCAAACCCAATAAAGACATTTGCAGCTTCTGTAACTTTCTGGAGAATAATTGCCTAGGGCAGGCAATGAAAAATCCAGTGTTCTAAGGGCAACTCTGGTCATTGTACCTGTATCAGATATTGGAAGGTTGGCCAATTTCAATGATGTAATAAAAGTTTTATTTCAAAATCTGTTATTTGTCTTTACTATCTACCTTTATTTTTTTCTGAGCCAAAAGCAATCTTTAAAGGGTAACATGTTAGATTGTTGGAAGTAAACTAGTGAGTTGTTGTTCTTTTACCTAAGAGAACACCTGTAGGCATAGTACAGAAATGACTAAAATGATATTGCAAAACATAGATTTACTTTTCACTATTTATACATTGTTTTCAATAGAATTTATTCTAAATACAAGAGTTGCTATTATGTACCTGGGAAATTTGGGCTAAGATTTATGAAAGGAATTGATTTAATCATCATCTTCATCATCACGTATGTCAAGTAGCCTGGGGCACAATAAGATAGATGTTTGGAGTTTTGTTTGAATTCAGCATCTGCCCACAAAGTTAATACCATAGCAACTAGGAAACATGAGTACGCCTTTCCTTAAGAGACTCAATCTTAAGAAACCTTTTATACTCCATCCCCATTACATTTAAGGACTGAATAGCTGATCCTCTGAACAATATAATTCTGCTCTATTCTTTTTCCAAATATCTCATTCTTTAACTCCTTTTAACTGCTAAGCATATTTCTAAAATGAACTTCCTTCATTCCATGTGCATCCACATTTTTCTAAATGCCAAGCCAACTTTTTCATTTAATTTGGCTTTGGGTGGGAGAAAAAATGAGGGTGATGACATTTTCTCAGGCTTAGACTTCATATCTGGAGTGTTTGGTGCTCTGAAGATTAGCAGCCATGTGATAAACTTGAAATTAAGAGGCTGTAATGTAAAACTGTCTGTAGAACTGAGATCTCATTATTTTAATCTGGAGAAGATAGTCACCTAGGGGTGCTTCTGTAGCCCTCTCTGGACCATTTATAAGCATACAGACCTTCCTCAAGAGAATGGCCCACTTTCTCTTTCTCTCACCTTTCATATCTTGTGTATTGTTTTTAAATAATTTGTTCTCTTATATGGTAGCCTCTTTCATGAATCAGCTTTGTAAAACTCAGGAAAGAAATATTCTTCACTGTGATAAAATATACACAGTATAAATTTTCCATTTTACTCTATTTTTGGTGTAAAATTCAATGGCAGTAAGTGGATTCACATTGTTGTACAACCATCACCACCATCCATCTCTCAAACTTTTATATCTTCCCAAACTGAAACTTTGTATCCATCACACAGTGGCTTCCTATTTCCCCATCCTCCCAGACCTGGCAATCACCATCTACTTTCTGTCTGTATGAATTTGACTACTCCACGTACCTCATATAAGTGAAATGATACAATATTTTGGGGTCCTTTTGTGTCTGGCTTATTTCACTTAGCAGACTGTCTTCAAGGTTCATCCATGCTGTAGCATGTGTCATATTTTCCTTTTTAAGGTCAAACATTATTCCAGTGGATTATACTCTACATTTTCTTTATCCATTCATCTATTGATGGACACTTACGTCGCTTCTACTTTGGGCTATTGTGAATAACGCTGCTATGAATATTGGTGTACAAATATCTATTTGAGTTCCTGCTTTCAGTTCTTTTGGAGATATATATATATATATATCCAGAAGTTGCACTGCTGGTTCATATGGTAATTCTGTCATTTCCTTAGGAACTACCATACTGTTTTCCATAATGATCTGTATCCTTTCCCCCTTCCTACTCATAAAGTAATCTGTCTGTCCTGCAAAGACTTTCTTTAAATTTTTTTCCCTTATTTTTTCTGTGGCAGTCATTTTTTGGGTCATTTTTCACTGATGTTATTATTGTTTGCCTGGCGATTAAGTGTCACCTGACAGAAAGTATCTGATTTCCAATGATTTCTTCTTCTCTTATCTAGCCTGACGAGCCTCCTGTAACTTTGGCCCATTATCTTGGCCAGCCAGTAGCTGTTATTCCCATTTTGCAGATTAAGAAAAATTAATTAATTAATGAGAATTAATTGGTAAAGGATTAACTGAAAAGCAGAGTAAACATAAATGACTTCCAGAAGTCATTTAGGGAATTGAAGAAGCTGGTTGTAAGAGTTTCTGAATTCCCAGCTGACCACTTTCTGCTGGGTTTCTAGATTTTTTTTATGCTCTAAGCCTTAAGAAATCATTCCTTACTTATCCTCCTCATTGACTTCATTTTGTGTCTTTATTTTATTATGGAATAAAATGTGTATCATATCTGGGAGAGTATTCCTCTATGATTGTAAGTCAATAATATTGCAAATGGAATTTGATAAGCAACAGAAAACAGTGCTGCTATTCAAGGAACCATTTTCAAGATCAGAAAAAATACAAAAGGAAATTAAAATGATAATTTTATATTTAAATGGGTGAAAGTCATTATTTGACTCTTAAAAGTACTGGAAATACACCAGAAAACTTATTGGCAAAGTTTAAGGAAAATTATGATCTTGCCTATATGCTTAGAATTTATGTATTGTACACTGTTTTCTTTTGCTCCTTCTATGTCTATTAACTACATGTTTGTTGAGAAATAGTGAAGTTGGATGGTAGATTTCTAGATTTAAAACTGAATTTTCTGCAGAGCTACAGTATTTGTAGGGTTTTATTGGTTTCTCATAGATGATATAAGATTTAAGTACTTTTCAGGTACGGGCAAACAAACGTGCAAATATCTGTATATATGTGATGAGGGGAAGAAAGATGGAAATATTTTCAAACGTGATTATAAGAGCAAAAATTTTAAAAAAGCTTTTGATTTTTAGTTTGAACACTTGCTGGAAATGTATGTGTGTGTGTGTGTGTACACAAAAAAATGCCCCCTAAATTCCTATTTCTTTTCTCTCAAAAAATATTGTAGTAAATGGTTTATAGTTTGTATATTGGAGCCCTAGTAACTCATAAATGCTCTCTGGGGGAATAATGCTATGTCTATCACAGACTGCTTCAATAAATAAGTCATCGGCTTCTCCATAGCTATTTGTAACTACATACTTGCTTTATTTTCAGTTAGCAAAAGGAAAAAAATGGGAAAAAATGGTCAAGTTGTTTATGATCTCATGTCTATTTGCAACAACTCAGCAAAATGGGGCTGGCCTTTATGGTCACCATTTTTTGATGACATTGGGAGGTTTTAGACCAATTAAGAGATACTTTTAAAAGATCAATTGGACTTACTATGCAACTGAGTTTGATTAAAATCACCTAATTAATCACTTTTGTTTTATTTTTTTAATCACTGGGCTCTACAGTTTGAACTTTATATCCAATAGAGATTTTAGTAATGTTCAAATCCACTAGAGGTTTCCAGACTAGTAGTATTCGTCTGACAAGATACGATCATTAACCAGGGGGACAAACTTGTAACTTCAGTCATGGAGTCAGTCACAAACACAGTCCTTACTTTTTCTTCTATTATCTGTTTTGAGCCCTGCTTCATGTTTGAGTTTCCAGCACCTAATTACATGGGCATTTTAAATGATTTTAGATGTCTGTTGTGATAAAATATTCCCACCTGCCCAGGAAAAAAAAATGAGTTTCCTATTGCCAACGCTCTGATTATTTTCATACTTCTTCCCCTGGAGGAATCAAGAGTGCCTCTCTGTCGGGGTCCAGGGGACCCTTCTCCAGTGGTTCCTCCTGCAACCCCATCCTTACGTGGCCATGCTTCCAGAGATGACCCCAGAAAAAATCGGTACGGGCACTAGCTGTTCAGAACATGCCTTGAAACGAGGCTGGTCTGCTCGGTATGAATGTAAGCCCTTCAGCGAATGCTAGCCAAACCCCCTTGTGTTTTTAACTATTAGTATAATAGAATCTCAGGGTACAAGAATATTGGCAAAGTGGCAGGCAGATTGCAGATTCATATAAGACGTTATCTTAGTTGTTGTTATTTGGAGCTATTTGTGCGGCCCACGGCATTAAGTGTCACCTGACAGAAAGTATCTGATTTCCAATGATTTCTTCTTCTCTCATCTAGCCTGACGAGCCTCCTGTAACCTTGGCCCATTATCGCATTTGACATGGCACTTCTGCCTTCCCACTCGGTGGTTCTTCCTTTGTTCCGAGCCCTTGAGGTAGCTGGAAGTAATTTTTATTTATTTTTACCCCACAGTTTGCTCGCTCTTGCTCTATCCACTCTTTTGTTCCTGGGAAATGAAAATTAATTTTTCATGTTGGGCTTCTTATGTACCTTTTCGATCTAGCTTCCAAATGATTCTCCCTGGACTCTATGCATTTGAGGTTTCCATTCCCAGACATTCACAGCACTGGCCTATCCAGTGTGCAGGGCCAGAGGGCCTTGAACAGCTCTGTCTCTCAATTTACCCTTTTATCACCAGAGTCTTCTCCACTTTTGTCTCCTGCCTATCCTTGTTCTCTAGGAAATGTCAGCTTATTTAAAGCTCCCTTCACATTAGCAATCCACCTGAGTACTATATGTAAAGGTTCCATATCAGAGGTATAGAAACATCTGGGTTGAGATCTCAAAGAAAATACTATGTTGGTGATAGGTACCCTGAACCCAGTTTAACTTTGTATCCTCACAGTCTCAACTATTTGCTCCCAGGTTGTGCTGTGTAACGTGTGACCCCTAAAAAGTAGCCTGCACCTTAATCACCTGAAACTCTGACTGTCACATTATATGGCAAAAGAATGAATATTTCCTTCTCTGGCAATGAGGTGATTAAGGTAAGGATCTTGAGAGGAGGATTTTATCCTGGGCAAACTGGTGGATCCTACACGCATTATGCATATCTTATAAGAGAGGAGGTGAAAGGGTTTAGACACACAAAAGCATAGACGAAAAGACAGTGTGAAGATGGAGGCAGAGTTTAGAGTAGGGTGGCCAGGAGCCAAAGAACACCATAGAATGTCAACAACTAGAAGACGCTAGAAGAGGCAAAAAGGGTTTCTCTCCCAGAGCCTCCAGAGAGCACCCAGCTTTGCTGATACCTTGTGATTTTAGTCTTCTGACCTCCAGAACTTTTAGAGAAGGGATTCCTGCTGCCGTAAGCCCCTCAGCTGGTAGTAGTTTGCCACAGGCAGCCCCAGGGAACTAATACAACACACAGGCATTCCAGGGCTTTCCAGGGAAAAATGAATAGGCATGTATTTCCCAGGGGTTCTGGAATTTTATAGAAATAGCATAGTCAAAAAACTAGCCATGAGTTACTTAATTGTGTGTATGTGTATACACACACACACACGCGCGCGTGCGCACACACACATATATGTGGGAGGAATACTCTCCCATATATATATACACATATTGCCCATATATATATTTGGCAATATATATTATATATATAATTATATATATAATTATATATATATGTATATATAAAGGACTCACTGGAAATTTCAAAAGTAAGGAAGCAGAAGAATAGCCAGGAACATACTATCTAGCAGGACGGACTTGAAAATAAGAGACTCACAGCCTATGCAGGAAATTACACAGCAAAAACAGAGAAGGGGAGCCATGAAATGGAGTTGTGGACTCATCTTAAAGGTCACAGAAAGTGTTCTGGAATTAATCCTTTGGGCTACACAGTAAGAGTTATAGAGGAATTTTAAATAAATTTTAAATATAGAGAAATTTTTAAAAAAATGAATTTTATAAGAAAAACCTGTGGCTTTTCACTTTTGAAGTAGAACTTTGTTTTCAACTAACATGAAAAATAGTACAGCTTCTCCTTGTTGCATTGTTTACCTAAGTAATTTTGTCCATCCAAATTCCCCATCCATAGAAAATTTCCCTTTTCTATGCATAATTGTATTCACATATGCTACATTACTTGGCAACTGGTTTATAGACCGGTTCTCTGTGAATGGCTGTGAATTTAGTTCCAGGTAACGAGTACTTTTTTTTTTCTTTTTTTTAACCAAAAAGTTATACTGAATTCTAATACTTGCATTATATTATGTATATGAAATATGAAAAATAGTTTAGATTCTCTAGACCTGCAGCATACTGCACTGTGTGGAGTGCGGTTGAGAGGAGAGAATGAGAAACTTGGGCAGGGTAGAATTTACCTCTAGTTTTGCTCACTAGCTTGTGCCTTTCTTTGTTAGGTATAAGTAACGCAGGTGAAAGAAGGTAATTTTTCCTCTCCCCTTCTGAGTTCTTGGTTGAGACCCATACAATAAAAGACAAATTAACAAGAGAAAAACAGTTTACCAACATGTAGACTTCATGTACAAAAGGGAAATACCCAGGGAAACTGAGTAACACAAAGAGGTAGCTTTAAATGCAGTCTTAAATACCATCTCAGTGGCCAAAAGGGTTAGGGGATTCAGGCTTCTTAGGGGAGAATGATTTTTAAAAATAACTTTGAGGGAAAATGAATGGGCCTTTAGAAAAACAGGTGGGAGGCGTGGGAATTTATGACAAAGTTTCTCTGGGTGTGATGTCACCTTTTAGTCTCTTCTGTGATAGGAATCAGTCTTCTGGTAGATGGAGGACCTGTCACTAGGCAGATTAAGGGAGCTCAGAGACAGTCTCTCCTTGCAATTTGCTTTTTTTTCAGTGCTTACAGCTCAAAGTAATCAGTATCTCAAAATGGCATCTTTTGGGGTGGCCTGTCTTGAACTCCTACAGTTGTCCTATTTGAAGATGACATTTTCTGCTGCCCTCCAGGAGGAAAAAGCCAAGGTAATAAGGACAGAGTCCCACCTCTGATGTGCCTCCCTGAATCCCCATCATGTTCTCCCTGCCTGAGAAGTCTCCCCAGAGCCTCACCTTTTGCCCTGTGCAGCACCCTGTGAGAATGTTCCTAACCTGCTCCCTATCTAAGGTATAGATACCATCCCCTTGTGTAAATTCCTGTATTGAAAAAGTCACCTAAGATTGATCTGTGTCAGGGATATGAATTTGTTAGAAATACAAATTAAAAATACTTAAGTTGAAAACGCATCAGGTTTCTCTCTAGCAATATAGGGAGTAGATGAATTCCCAATTGCTTATAATTCCTGGATGCAAATATCACTGATCATTGAGATAAGCCTTTTATTCCAGAATTAGTTTATGATATATTCGTGTACATGTAGTTAGAGAGTATAATTCTCAAACCTAACACATTAGTCAAAATGTCTCAAGGACATATGTAAAAAAAAAAAAAAAAAAGGTAAAATTGAATGTATTTACATAGTTCCTTTGCCCAGAAAATGAAAATGTTTTCAGTAAATACTCTAGGAGCTGAGATTAGATGAGAATAGTTGAGATATGGGTGCCATTTGAATACTTCTTACTTGGCTCTGCTTTAAGAAATACAATACTCTGAAACATTCACTAGTGCATTTACCAGCCTCTTGGGGTGCTGAGCATCAAGAAAAAGTGGCAACTGAGATCCTGAGAAGCTCAACTTAAGCCTGGAGTTTATGTAAATAGCCTTTGTCCCGAAGATAATATGCATGACTTAAAAAAAAAATAAAAACCTCTGCCCATGGACGTCTCTTTTCAAATAAGAGACATTTAATCCTGGAGCCACGGAGTCCTGGCAGGTTTCCCATATTCAAACGGAGTAGGTAGATAAAATCTCACTGCTTTGTCAGCAGTGAATAGCTAGATTCTGGCGGCAGCTTCAAAGGTCCGGGGAAGACTGCCATCTGGCGGGAACATGCTCTTGCTGCTAAAATACAGTCACAAGCTCCCTGTTGAGTTGTCAAGTATTTGTTTGCAGCCTACCGTTTAACGCAAAAGGAAATGATATATTAAATCAAACACCACGTGAGTCAAGTTTTAATTAATAACCATATGAATATCACTGTTCTCTTGTTTTTGTTCTGTTGTTTTACCTTTTCTCCGCCACCGGAAAAAAAGAAGGATCTGACAGATATTTTGCATTCATTCTATCTGGTTATTCAGTTTTCCTTACTCATCACTTTCTAGTTTTCGGCAACTGAGATAAACCCTGTAATTACAATAAGGGCAATGTAATACACAACTCTGATGACTTTGGGAGATCAAGAATATAGAGAAATGAATAAAATGGCAAGTGAAAAAGGTTCTGGACGTAGGTCTGAAAACAGTGAGCTTTTAGCCTCTCCTCTAGTAGGTTTGCATTTGAGGATATTTAATCCTTTCACACTTGAGTCTCATTTCTCAGCTTTGACTGTTACAGTTTCTCTGTCAGCTGAGTTTTAGTTTGGCAGATGATACTGGCAGATTGACACATAACTTGTGTGGAGATTTTAATGTATTTAGGATGCTTATATGATCCTGAGGCTAGATTTCAGTGTTATAAAGATATCGATAAATGCTCGCCTCTAAAATACTCCTTATCATCAATTTACTGGCTACTGAATTTCTCTCTTTCCAAAGTAATGTGGGAGTGAGTTGAAACATTTCTGTAGAATTTTAAGTGGTATGTATATATGCATTTGGGGCGTGTGTGTGAATGACACTTCATAGTCAGTATTTTCTAAGTATGAATTTAAAATCTCTCTGCTCGATATACAAATAATGTAATAAAATTAATTTCTTCTCAATACAATACTTTAGATATGCACTACTACTAAAATATCAAGAGATAGGTCTAAAGTTTCGGTTCTTTATAAAGTGAGAATTTCAGGTGTAGATGGGAAAAGGCACCTTAACATTCTTCTGTTCTCTGTTTATTCCCTATAGTTAACTAAAAGCAAATGCCACGTTGAATGGTGAGTTTGGTCACAGGGGAGGATCTGGTCTTTGTTATTGTCCACCAGCAAATCCCTCCAGGCCTTTCAGCCTTTCTCCTACCTTGCAACCTTACTCTCTGATCCTCTTCCCTCCCCAACTCACGTACCGTTGTCAGACTGTACACTTCTTGTGTAGCTTCTGGAAAAGTTGAGTCAAGTCTCTGAAATGCTCCTCTGAGAGTGTAAGGGATCTAGCAATGTCATATGAGCCAAGTCGGTGCTAACCTAACTCCAATTTTAGGCAGATGAGATGATTTAAGAGACTATAGCTTATTCTCTGCCATACAGTATATTTTTTGTGTGTCCTCACATTGTACATAGGTCTACTATTGTCTTGGTCTCAAGTCAGGCCAAGCTATTTTTTAACTTTTTGGTCTGGAAAATTCCAAGTACAGACAAAGCAGAGAGACTAGCATAATGAACCTCCAGATACCATCACCCAGCTTCATCAACTATCAGCTTAAGATGAATTTTGCCCTACCTCTATCCCTCACTGTTCAACCCCACAGGCTATTTTGGGGAGAAGACAAAAGCAGACATCACTTCATTTAATTTTATCAGCAAATAATTCACTGGATACCTCTGAAAAGTAAGGATTCTTAAAACAAGCAATATAGTTACCATACCTGAAAACATTAGCAATAATACCTTAAGGATATCAAATACCATGTTAGAATTCAGATTTGCCTAGTTGTCTCATAAATGTTTTCTTACAGTTTGAATCAGGATCCAAGTAAGGTACACACATTGCAATTGAATGACACGTTTTAAGTCTCTTTTAATGTATAGAATTCTTCCTGTCTTCTCTTTTTCAAATTTGTTGGAGAAACTGGCTTCCTTCTATAGAGTTTCCCAAAACATGAATTCTGCTTATCGTGGTTGCCAGTGAGGAGGAGTGGAAATGGTTTTTCTTTTGCGAGTTATTTAGAGCAACTTGTGTAGAAACTGGACTGCTATGTTTTTGTGCACTTTGCTGTTTTCCAAACACCTGCTATTCCTCAGTTTCTTATACTTCACATGATTTTTTGTCTATCAGTTTCTTTCCTGATCTATCACATGCCATATATTCTAGAAAATATATATTCTTTATGTCATATATTCTGGAGTTGTTTTGCCTGTGAGTTGCTTCCTACCGAGATGTCCTTCTGACTTGTTATCTGAATTGATAATTAAATTTTGAAGCTTGATAGATTGAGGTTTGAATTTCTGGGAAAACTACTCCATAATGAGTGCTGTGTATTTTCTATCAAGAGATCCATAGCATCGGGTTAGCCTTTGTTGTTGTTATTTGTTTGTGTTTTTTAAATAAAGTTAGCAGCAGTTGATGATCATTGTTACCTCAAAATATAGAGCAATTCTGGCCACTGGATATTATTTTTGTTTCCAGAGAGTAAGTGTCTCTGAGAATGGGAGCCTGACAAGGCACCCTTCATTTGAGAGCATTGCATTATGCTGTAGATTCAATGAGCGTGGTCAAGTTGTTTGCAAATTGTATTTTCTACTTTAAGCAAAATTGAATCTGACAAAATGGACAAGTGTTTTTAAAAAATACTAAAAAAAAAAACCCATCAATCAAAGATTATACTATTAAAGACACCATTAAGAGAGTGAAAAGGCAAGCTATAGAGTGGGGAACTTTATTTCCAAAACAGGTAAATGATACTAAAAAGGACTTGTATTCAGATACATAAAGAACTTTTACCAATGAATGACAAAAATACAGCCAGCACAATAAAGAAAATGGGCAAAATACTTGAATAGTTACTTCACAAAATTGAGTGTTTCACAATGAACAATAAAACACTGAAAAGTTATTTAATCTTGTCATCTGGGAAATGTAAATGGCAACCACAATGAGGTAATACTATAGGATTATAGCATGATTAAGTAAAAAGATGAATAGCAAATCATAGCAAGATTGTGGAGAAACTGGAAGTTTGTATACTCCTCGTGAGAATATATTCTGGAAAACCTCTTTGTAGAATCCACTAAAGACGGGCATGCATACCCTCTATCACCCAACAATTAACCTACCAAAAAAAAAATGCCTGTAGAAGCTTATGCATATGTGAAAAAAATGTGTACATACATGTACAAAAGCACATGTGTAGAAATATTCACAGCAGCATTTTTTATGATAATAGCTGTAAAGTGGAAACAACTCAAATGTTCTTCAGTGGTAGAGCAGATAAATAAATTTTGGTGTATTCATACAATGGAATACTCCGATGTTAGAGATAAAAAGAAAGAAGCCAGGCAAAAACAGAATATGAATTAAAGCATATAAACCTTGCAAACAAAAGAGAAATCTAATCTATGATATTAGAAGTCAGGATTCTGGTTAGCTTTGGGGAAGTGGGGGTTGGAAAATGTGACGGGTTAAGGCATGATGGAGCTGCTGGGGCCTATTAATATTCTACTTCTAGATCTCGGTAGTACTTAGATGTATTCTGTGTGTATCAAGTCATTGTGCTGTCATTATTCGTGCCTTTTTCTAAAAGTATTACAGACTTCAGAAGATAAATTTATTAAAATATTATATTTATAATATGAACAAAAGACAACAGTGATAAAAAAGAAAAGTAGAACTAACAGTTCTCACACTTCTCATATTTCTCCATCAGCCACATTAAGAGGAAAAAACTATAAGAAGATGAACTAATCATACCCATCAAGATGTCAGCCAAAAATTTGAAAATCTCAAGATAATTGAAATGAAGATTTACAAATATTCTCAGAGACAGTGAATTTCACCATAGTTTATACTGTGTTATGTGATGTTAGCAGCTAGGAAATTGAAGCCTTCATGATTAACAATATGTTTTCAAACTAAGCAAAAAGAACGAAGGCAATTGTTTACAGGTTTTCAGTGCTGTTTATAATTACATTGTAACCAGACCAGTACTTCATTACATTTAAACCTCACTAAAATTAATGTTCAACTCTTTTTGAGTTCCTTAAATAGAAACAAAGAGAAAAAAACTGCGTATTATTAAGTATACCGGTTCTTCCTAAAAATGGCTAAAATAATACAAAGAGGCAATATGGTGAAAAACGAAGCCATTTCTTTTTCTGAATATACTCTTGGAAAGTGCTTGGAAAAGAAATGCTGAAGAATTCAATAAGCTCATATATGTAGAAGCACAACATAGTATTTGGCACTTGGTAAGCACAAAATAATTATTAGCTGTTACAATTATTGGTTATGAACTAATGACTCAGTAAGGGAGATTTTCTGCAAAGTTGCATGAGAGCTCGGTTTTTTCCCAACATATGTGTTTATTGTATCTGCTAAATTATGCTTCCAAAATAAAATCCATGAAGTATTTTTTTTAATGCATGGGAGAAAACACTATTCTATCCTTTAATGACCTCTTGAGCAGAAGCATCACCTTATGGATGAACTGAGTCAGCACAGCCACTGTTAGAGCTGCGGCGCTGCCTGGACTTTTAAAGGTGATTCTAAAGGGAGATTAACGACGTGACTCCACCTATGAAATGTATTCCCAGTGTCATTATAGACAAGTTACTACAGCAAAGAAGTAGTAGCCAGAAGTTTACAAAGTTCTGACCAATATTTTAAATATGAGGTTAATTTATAGAAACAAAAATGTAAAGTCTGGTAGGATCCTCATGATACTCTGTGAGATGAGGAATAACTGTGGTACTCTTTTGTACCATTTAAAGATTTGCTGATTGAGGGGCG
>CM053608.1:30160224-30197946 GCA_028646535.1 Procyon lotor
TTTTTTTTTTTCCCTTAGAACAAGTAGGGAAGCAGGTACAGGCATATTTCTTTTCCACAGGCCAATGCCTCTTCTCTGATCCAAAGGAAAGGGCAGGACAGATAGAAGACCCCAACTCTTCAATGTCCTGAACTTCTGGTGGTACTTGCAGCAGGGGAGAAAGGGATCTGTCCCCTTTGTTCACTACAGTTGGGCTGAGAGTGTCTAGGTGTCAAGCCACATGCAAGCACCTGTTATTGCTGAGGTCCCCAGTTAGCTGCCAGCTCAGAGCCCAGCCAGCATGGTCCCATTTGAGAAGGTGTGTGCTTGGGTGAGCAGGGTGAGGGAAGCCCTTGCTGAAGAGGGTAAGGGATACCGGCAAAGAGTCCCACATGGGGGGGCCACGGCCTGGAACTCTGGGACGAGTGGGAGAGGTGGCAGTAGGCTTCTGATGGGTTGATGAAATGAGGCCTGCCAACCACAGCGCTGGGCAGACCCTGTAAGGCTGCAAGGGACAGGAAAGGTCCCAAAGATAGTTTGTCGGGATTGGGAGGAAAAGCTCAAAAGGACTCTCTTGCAGTTGGTATAAAGAACATACTCTGCATAAAAAGACAGTTTATCAGTATAGGTGGATGATTTTATGAAACCTCAGATTATTGTCGAAAGAGAGGACTGTTTATATGGATGATCAACTTCAAATTATTTTTCAGTTTCTTGCCTGTTTAAATATTTTCCTCAAAAAAAACCAAACATTTGCCTCCATTTAATTGGGTCTTTATGATGCACCATGAGAAATTTATTAGATTTTTTAAGCCACTTAATAATCTTCTGAATTATTTATGGTGTATCAACCATATAACAAACAAAAGAGAAAACACACACACACACACACACACACACATTAAAAGACAGAGGCATAGAGGATTACGTGTTCTCCTGGAATGATAATTTGGATATGCAAACCTGTATTTCTTATGATTGGATTTGGAACTTCATTTATTTATTTTAATGTATAGTTTCTGAACTACTGTTACCACTGTTCTTAAGCATAATTCAGTTCTGAAGAAGAAAGTTACTTAATGGGAAATTTCTTCCCAAATATCACTTGAAATGTCTTCCCATGTATCCCTTGAATCCGCTTTTCTGAAGTGAAAAAGTACAGGCTGTGAAAAGGAGCAGTTGTTTATATAAGCAGAGAAGAGGACGCTTTTTTTAGTCTGTTAGGAGAGTGATTGATTGGTTTTTTTTGTTTTTGTTTTTTACCAAGTAAAAAGTAAAGTACGTTATCTAGGATACTTCATGTTGTTTAAAATGTGAATGATGTTTAGTCCCTGGGCCAAGCAGGCCCTGTGTGACTTTCTAAAAAAAACAAAAATGAGTTTTGCCCTTGGGAAGAAGGGACACGAACGAATGTGATCACAAACCAGGAATCTCAAAGAATTGTTTGGAAAAGGATGATTTTTTTTTCCCAACAACATGGCCACAGATATGAGATGAAAGATGGATTTGAAGAAAGAAAGTCATATTTGGGTAATATTTATTTGTTCCTTTCTTCCTTCATATGAAAAATATTCAGTGTCTTGTAATTGGATCATTGCTTTCAGCAGGAACCCTAAAAGCAATATACAAACTATAAGCTAAGAACAACACGAAAGATAATTTAATAGTCATTTTATATTAGCAGACAGGATTATAATGACTCATTTCCAATGACAAGTTAAGTGGAAATTACACAAAACAAACAGGGTTTATCTCTGAACTACACCTAGAGAGTGGTCAGAAAGACTTGATGCCTGCCAGTTCAAATTTATCTCTATTCCTCTCTATTCTTTGCACACATTTTATTTTTCTCATTTTCCTCTGGACCTAATCTTCAGGTTGAAGGCTTGACATCATTGAAGCAGTACCTGACAGAGTTTTATTTCTTCCATTATTGTCAGGTCACAATTTCATGCCTAGGGAATATGGGGCCACTGTGTATACATACTAAGTTCTCAATTTCCCTAATATAACCATTCTTTGATTTATAATTTTCACAGATAGTAACCAATCTAACTTGAGCCACAGAAATAGATGGGATGCTGTATAACTATAGTGTTTGCAATGATTGCAACTGTGAATTTATTTGAAACCACCAAATTTGCAATATGTGCTTTTTTTTAATAGGTCAAACAAGTTAAAATATATGTTCTTTTCAAATATTGTTACTGTTAAAAGTGATTGCATATCACTTCTAACATAGGAAAGTGTGATGATGTTACACGCTAGCTCACCCTAGCTAGCCAAAGAAAAGTCTAGCCAAAGAAAAAGTCATAAAAATTAAGACTATATTTATTCATGCATTTCTCGACTAATTTAGTATATAGTTATTTAATACTTACTATATTTAAAACACTGAGATAGGGGCGCCTGGGTGCTTCAGTCAGTTAAGGGTCTGCCTTCAACTCAGGTCCTGATCCTGGGGTCCTGGGATCAAGTCCCACATGTGCTCCCTGCTCAGGGAAGAGTCTGCTTCTTCCTTTCCCTCTGCCCATTCCCCTACTCATGCTCTCTCTTTCTCTTTGTAATAAATAAAATCTTTTTAAAAAATAAAAAAGCACTGAGATAAGGACTGAGAACAATGAATAGGACAGGCGTAGTTCTTATTCTCAGTGGTTTATATTTTAACCAGAGAGCTAGACATTAAACACTAAACCAGGTATTATTTAATTATGTTGTGAGAACTGCATCACAGTGGAAGTACAAGGTACTCAAAGACTAGAGCACAGAGGTGCTGGCTAAATGCTACATGGTGAGGGAAAACCTGCAGGAATTTGAGACTTAGTAAAATTAAGGAGGAAGAGTTTGTGAAGAATGTTCTAGGCAAACGGAAGAGCTAAGCCTTAAGATAGCAAGGAAGAGTGTTGGAATTGTAGAGCTAAAGGACATTGAATGAGAATCTAGAGTGCAGGGGCGCCTGGGGGGCTCAATGGGTTAAAGCCTCTGCCTTCGGCTCAGGTCATGATCTCAGGGTCCTGGGATCGAGCTAGAGTGCTGATCATGGCACGCAGGCCTAGAGTCATCTCATTTAATAAATCTCTCCTTACCCCTGGAGTCATAAACACATAGACAGTAAATTAAGCGATGTGATTGTTGGAATTATCCGGGATGGTACAAAGAAAACTGGGTCAATAACAAAAACTTTGAGAAAGTCTTAACAGTCATTGTTTAGATAAAGAAGGTCAAACCAACAAAGGGGACTAAGAATGAGTAGTCAGAGGGGTAGTAGGGACACCAAAGCCAAGGAAAGGGAGTGACTAGACATGTCAAATGCTTCTGAGGGGCAAAGCAGCATAAAGTCTGACATGCTACTGGCCAGATGAAAGTTTTCAAACTAGGATGGATGTTGTGCAGAGAACAAAGGGAAATGAACCTAGAAGGCTGGTGGATATAGAGAAGGCAAAGGGGTCAGTGGAGCTCGGATTCTGGTGAGGTCCAAGAACTGTCCCGGTGGAAAACGCAGTATTGGAGATGGGAGCTTGGCTGGACTACAGATAATAAAGGATAGGAGATTAGGTGAGAGAGGAACACAGTCATTTTGGAGGTGGAAAAGGTTGTTATGATAGGTTTCAAGTGTGATTCTGGGGGTGAAAATCCAAGGTAGAGAAATGAAAAGTTCATTTTTAATGAAGAGATCCAGTCAGGGTATTGAGTAGAATGTCTGTGTAGATGTGAACATCAACCAGGATCATGAGGCTAGAAGGGAAAACAATAACCAAGTCTTTTTATGAAGGATGGATTGTGACTAGAGATTAGTAGATGGATGGTTCTAGCAAGAGGGGAGATGGTGCACAGCTAGCTGGCAGGCATATC
This sequence comes from Procyon lotor, assembly GCA_028646535.1. Taxonomy (NCBI): domain Eukaryota; kingdom Metazoa; phylum Chordata; class Mammalia; order Carnivora; family Procyonidae; genus Procyon; species Procyon lotor. The sequence continues at coordinate 30,164,056 of CM053608.1, forward strand.
AAAAAGCAGCAGGGATATTTAGCAAGGAGGGAAAGATGCAAGGGACAGTACGTGGGCAAGAATATCACCAACCTGAGAGTATCTTGGGTGTGGAGGAATAAGCAGCCATCTTTGTTTGCAGGAGAAATACTGTCTTCAATGGAGAATGGAATTTTAGTCAAAGTAGGGAGGTAGAGACAATGTTCAGAAACAAAATTGAATATGTAGTGAAAATTGGAAACTACAGAGCAAAGTTCTGAAGGCACTGTGGAGGAATCCAAGGGATAAGAAAGAAGAGAGAGAAAGAGGAAGGTATTGATGCTTAATGCAAGGCAATTGGGCATAGAAGAATGAAGCATTGTGAGGAAAATCATTATCTGTGAATGGTTTGGAGAACCAGGGAACTGAAGGAAGGGGCTAACTATAAGTAAACGAGATTGAGAGAATATGGCTGGGTCAGTAGCTTAAGAGATAGCTACCTCCCTTTACATTAGGACTAGGGAACAGAAGCCTATCTGTACCAAGAAAAGCTAAGAAGAGACTGGAAAACTTGACATAGCTTGACTAGATAGAGGAGACCCCAGTGTGGGGAGTGCCTCTAGAAAAATGGGGTTCTTAATTATGGAAATGCTAATGTGTTCATAAAATGCCCAATCTGCCACAGGTTTGCACCCAGATGCACCAGGCCTATGTAGTACTTAACCCGTTATGATCAGACAGTCAGCCTTGATCTGCTGAGCCTTTCATGTTATAGATTTCAGATTTAAGAACTTTATTGAAGTTCTGTGTTTCTTCTTTGAAGTCTGGGATATATTATAATATACATAATTCTCATGACCTTACATTTTCCCCTCAGTGTTTTAATATTATCAGTTGAAATTGCTATGCAAAAGCAAGAAGCTACATTTTTTGTTTAATTTAGTTTATTGCTCAGTACTGAAAAACTATGATTTCATAGTCATCTAATAATTTGAAATGATAATATATTTTCCAAAGGCATCTAATATCAAAATCAGGAAAGTACTTAAATGCTGGTTGAATCTGCTTCTTTTCAAAGCTATGTACTAAGACAAACTATGTGTCAGGCCTGGCAGTAAATTTAAAAATTCAAACCGAGTGATGTACTTACATTTTTGTGGGCTGTGGATGAATCAAATATAAGAGGTGTAGTCATTTTTTTTAGGTCAATACAGACATTCAAATTCTGATCTTTTGGTTGCCCTCTGTAGTATTACCTGTATCCCAACTTTTGTATTAGAGAAAGAATTTGAGAATTATCTACAAATGACTTACCACACTCTTATTTTTTTTAAGATTTTTTCTATTTATTTATATGTGAGAAAGAGAGAGAGCACAAGCAAAAAGAGCAGCAGACAGTGGGAGAAGGAGGCTCCCTGTTGAGCAAGGAGCCCGATGTAGGACTCCATCCCAAGACCCTGGCATCATGATCTGAGCCAAAGGCAAACACTTAACTGAAGCACCCAGGCGTGCCACACACTCTAGTTTAATTCTCCACTTAAACAATGTAAGAAATTATGTTTAAACAATTTAAAGTCTGAGACTATGTCATATTTACATTTGTATTCTCATACCTCGTATCTGGTATTCTATAGACAAATGGTTCTTGGAGATATCATTTGTCTATTGCCACATAATACTGCACACTCACTAGAAAACTTAATGCATATAGCTGAAACCACATTTATTTAGTCCTTGAACCTGTGGGGTTCAACTGATCTGACTAAGTTTCAACTGATCTAGGCTGGGTTCACCCAATTGTGTGGGGTTCCACTGGCTGTTGGTTGTCTCAGCTCTGATGACTAGGGTAAACTGACTTTACCTTCTGTCCTGCTCAACTTCCAGCAGTCTAGTCTAGGCATGGCATAGTAAAAGGACAGGAATGATCAAAGTCAGTTGTGCAAGTATCTTTCAAGTCTCTGTCTGTGTCCATGTGCCAATATCCTGTTAATCCAGAAGAAGTCACGTGGATGAGTCAAAAGTCAGAGTAGGAGGGCATGGCAAAATTACATGGAAAGGACATGGATACAGAGAGTGGTGAAGAATCGGGGCCATCAGTGCAACCAGTCCACCACTTTGAATGGATAAAAGAATAAATGGATTGTAGAGTGGCATGAAGAGCACTGGACTCCTAAGGGTTGGGAGACATATCCCTGAGGCTCAGCACGATTCATTCTGTTTATTTGGTTGAATTACGTAATTATGGTGGGCCATAATTTCCTTATTGGCCCTTTCTAAGCTTTAAAAGCCTTTCATTCAAGCTTCTAATGAAGCTTTTAATAAATTTAATGCTATACATGGTCTGTAGGAGGAACTTAAGGAAAATGGTTCACCATCCTAGCCTTTATTGAACCAAAATGGTTAATGTGGATGGCCAAAGTTGACTGGCTAACTTTGCATGAATCTTTGAATATTATGTAGTCATGTTTAAACTGAAAAATTTCTAGTCTGAATTTGGATATGAAGCAAAGTGCTGAAAGTTCAATTTCCTACTTAGGTCTTTAGTTTTTGCTCCTATCTGATGATTCTTTTGAAGCATACAATATGATAGAATAATATCAAACACTATGACATCTTGTATATGGAGGATGTATTTTTAAGGTCCATTGGTGTTGTGCCTTAATAATTCAATGTTAGGATGAATTATTATTCTTAAACTGACTGGAGGAGCTTTGTCAAGTTTGCATAATCCTGATAAAAATATGGGTTAATTTAAAGTAGATGTAATGATTTGGTTTATAGAAAGGCTACAGATAATCCAGAAATGAAACCTGCTCTTTATTATACAATATGTAATTATGTGATATATAATGAAATGCTGGCTAATTTAACTGTAAGAATAAAAACTGAGTGAAAATGTTTTAAATGAAAAATATCTTCTAAGTTTCACAAGAAGAAAATGTTATACTCAGATGGGATTTGAAGGTGATTTTCGGAGTCTGAGATTACTTATTCTAGTCACTTAGATCATCTCAAAAATTCCGTGTCTAGATTACCAAAATATATTGATGAAAGTGTAATTTGTAAGTCACTTTAACACATAGAATGTGTTCTGATTCAGATACACAAACATAACTTGCCATATGATAAATGTTTATCCTTGTCATATCTCTGGGAAGCATTTATTTTGGACTGATAATTTACTCGTGAAATCAATCACTGTGGCCTGTGTCATTTCAGAGGCTCCATGTAGACATATCCAAGAAACTGCACTCAAATCAAGCTGGCCTGGATTCAGAAGTACCAGTTGGTTGTCAAAGTGATTTGGCCGAACTGGAGAAAGAGAGAAGCAAGAGTGGGGCAACTCAACTAGCAGCCACCAGTGTAACCACAGGTCGGTGAGGCCACACAATACTGGTTTTAACTGTCTACATGCCACACGCCTAATTTACAGATTCAAACTTCCACTTTGCTTGGAATATAAGGCTCCATCAACATGACTGCCTCAACTGCATATCTCACGGAAATATTTTAGGGGTGCCTGGGTGGCTCAGGCAGTTAAGTGGCCAACTCTTGATTTCAGCTCAGGTCGTGATCTTGGGGTGCTAGGATCGAGTCCAGTGGCGGGCTCTGCACTCACTGGGGAGTCTGCTTCAAGATTCTTTCTCCCTCTGCCCCCCACCCTGCTGTGTGTACTCTCTCTCAAGTAAATAAATAAATCTTAAAAAAAGGAAATGTAGTTTTAAGTGCAGTGTAATATTAAACACAATGATAAGTCTATTCATTTTTCCTTTTTATTAGAGTTTTCTCATTTATGGTTTTCATGGCCAAGAAGTGTTTAATATTGCTTGTATTATCATGACAACAATGTTTTTAAATTTTTGCTAGAATTAACAAAAGGATTAATGGCTTGAGAAGAGGTTGTAGTGATCGAGATATCTTTAACTTAAAGATGTGTCAGATAAATAACCTAATGTACATGTGAATTATGATAGTTTTATTTCTAGAGATGATGATCTGATATTTTTCATCTCTACTAAAAGCAAAACAAGAGCAAATGGACTTGTGGAAAAGTTGATAGCATTCAGACTAACTTCTATATTGTAGAAATCTGGGATGAGTTAGCAAGGGAAATGAGAATTTTCTTTCTTGGCAATATTTTAGACACACCAAAGCAGCTCAATTTCTATTACACTTTATCTTTGAAACTTCACATTTCATTTGTAGGAAAATGGAAACTCTAATTATTCTTAAGCATATGGTTTGTTCCTTTCTCCTCCTTATTTGGTTTTGTAGCCAGCACTTTTTCTTTTCCTCCAAGGGCGTGTAAAAGTCAAAATACTAGATATAAAGTCTCTCAAGTGTTTCTGCTCAAACTCTGCCTGTACAATCTGGGTTCTTTCATGTAGTTAGCTTACTGGCTTTTGACACTTCTATAAAAATATCCCATAGAGCTTTTCTTATTGCCTTTTCATTGACTCTTGCGAAGTGATAAAAATGAAATCTTGGAAAGGACTTTGAAAACCACACATATTGCAATTCCTGCAAATTTCAAATACTAATCCAGCATGACTATAAAGAAACAACTACTGCAATGAATATTGCTAGAGCATGTTGAGTCTCAAACCATTATTAATTCATTGAAAACTTTTTCCCCCCCTTAAGATTATGCATCCTAAAAAGTACCAGATAATGAAATTCCTGAGATCAAAGTTTTTGTCTCACTCATGGGAAAACTTACTGATCCACCCTGTGTGTGCACCTTTCCAGGGTGGTGTGGGATAGCCCCAGCTTTGCCCCCTGGATGAATAGTGCCAAGAGTGTTCCAGACCAGGGCAGCACCAGCTGGAACATGTTGCCTGTAAGTGGTGACTTAAGAAAAAAGAAGACCTGAAATTACAGAAGTGGTGTTTGTTTTTTTTAAAGATATTCATTCATTCATTATTCATTCATTCATTCATTCATTCATTCATTCATTTGGAGCACAAGCCAGGGGAGCAGCTGAGGGAGAGGGAGAAGCGGGCACTCTGATGAGCAAGGAGCCCAATGCGGGACTTGATTCCAGGACCCTGGGATCATGACCTGAGCCCAAGGCAAGCGCTTAACCGACTGGGCCACCCAAGCGCCCCTAGAGTAGTGATTTTAAGCAAGTGAGACTCCTAACTTTATTCAAGAAGAGTGAAATGATATCTCCCTCGTTAGGCTAATTTCGACATGCATTTATTTAGAAATTATTTATCATGCTCATCTGGGAAATAGCTTCACTTTCTTTCCCATTTGCAATTACAATCAATTACAGAATCTGTCTTCATTAGGAATTAGAGGGTATAACAATTCCATATGTAAAAATATCAAAGTTAGGTGTAATAGAAATATAATTCTTCAAACTTCATTTTTATCTTGTGCAATATAATACATGTCTCTTTATTTCACACACACAAAAAGACCCATTGGATTTCTGTTTAACATTTATCAGGTTCCCTAGTTCACTCATCTCAGAATATCCAGTAGCCACTGTGGAGTTCAGGGGTTCAGGCCAAATGATACCCTTTCTGAACTTCCCCTCTTTTTCGTTCTTAGACATAAGTCAGTTATTTCCTAAATTCTCTTTGGGTGAGAATGGCAGTTTTAGAGTCTTTGTAGTACATCACTGACAAAAAACAAAAACAAAAATCTTATTGAGACCGGGGTGCTGCTTCTCCAGGTTTGCTCCGTCTGGACAACCAGATCTGATTCCTCCAGTTAGATGACATATCTAGTAATTATACCAAAGGGAATTCTTTATTTTGGAATTGAACGTAAATAACTAGAAGATTCTCTGTGGATGGCCGCATGCACACTGTGCGAGGAGAGTTAGCTCTACTGCAGCCAGGAGGGCAATAAATTGCACCTCAGGATCAGTGCTGCCAGGCCCGGCTCCTCTTCCCTGAGCGACTGATGAAAAGGCTTCACCTGATCTCCTGCTTGACCTTCTTCTGTGGTTCCTTGATTCACTCTGGTTGCTTGGCAGCTTGGCAATGCCCACATCTTATTTTAGGAACCCTGTTATTAAGTCTGTACATTGTTTTGTCCATAAATTACTAAAAGAACAGTCCTCTGAAAGTAGGATGATTAAGTGGTTAACCTTTGGAGTCTGAACTCAGACTGCTGGGTTTAAATCTCAGCTCCCACTTGCCAGCTGTGTACCACGAGCGATTTGTTAATGTCTCTGTCTCTTTATTTCTAAAATCAGGTTAATAACAGTCCTAAACATATAGGCTATTTTCAAGACTGCATTAGAGGAAATGGGCTAAAGGTCGTATAGGACATCATAAACTCCAGTTGAATCATAGCTATTAGAACTAACTTCTGCATCTTTATGAGCTGATTGCTGGGAAGAACTTTGCTTCTGGATAGTATCTCCGGCAAAGTGCTGGCTGTGCCCACCTGCTGCGGCTCTTGTGGTCCCTGAGTTTCTGCTGGCACTTTTTCCTTTTGAAAGCTATATCCTCCTGGGAATTTTGTGGCCCCTCTGAATTCCGTGGTCATGGACGTCGAGTGGAAACCTTCTTTAGAAATGAGTCGCTGACTCCTGTGAGTCCAAGAAATAGTGCAATTTTGCAGAGGCCTGGAAGCCCTGACCTTCCCTAATGGACATCTTCCCCACCTTCCCTCAGCTGCGGTAGCTCAGGACTCCACTGGTTATTTGGTTTAAGCTCTATTTTTGGTAGACAACATGTATGAAGACCCAATGTTTGTTTTAAGCAATTTGTTTCATGTCTCGTTCCCTGGGTGGAACATTTATTGGGAAGTGATCTCAGAAACAACACATGAAGCAGAGGGACAAAAGCAGGTCTGGGCAGAGGGGGATGTTGAGTCATCATACGGTCAGGACAATGTTCTTTGCTGATCTTACCGGAAGCCCTGGAGCTGGTGTGGCTCATTGGAGTTGTCCTGTGTTGGGATGAGGGGGCCAGGTCTTTATAGCCCCTGCATCACTCAATCACTGGGTATTGCTCCTGAGAAGGGGACGGGACTGTGGACGAGGTGGCTTCCTTCAGCTGAGGGCAAAGTCTCATGGTATCAGAATATGACCAGAGAGTTGTAAAGAGGATCTGGTTATTATGTAAGTCACTTGTGAATTGCAGAGATCGCTTCTGGTGGTCTGACTGGCTGAACAGGGGTTTCCTCCTTCTGTGTCTCTGAGAAACTGCACTTTTTGCCAGAAAGGACAGTCTTTTAAATATGCTTATTTGTTTTTGCCCTGTGTTACATAAATGTTCTCCACTGAGCAAATTTTGCATTCTATCCTGAACAAAGTTATCTAATGGAATTTCCTTTCTTTCGAAACTTCAGGTATGTCCTTCTAATTATTCCTCCATCTTTAGATTAAATTCATGCCATGACTCGTCCTCCATAAATTCAACTTGTCAAGTAGTGAGAAGAGCCTTAGGCCAGAAAACAAAAAGCAGGTACCCTAAGGTCTAGTCCCCAATCTGCCACAGCTAGATGTTTTGCCCTTCCTAGGCCATTTCACTTTCCTGAGTTATACTTCCCTCACCCAGATAGGAAGCGTTCCAAGTAATCTTTGTGCCCTGTCAGTTCTGAATGCATGGGATTCTGTGGCCTATTCTGATAACCATCGAGCTGTGCAACTGTTGGTCATCTTTAAGCACGATTCACATAGAAGTGATTCACCACATGTAGGAAGCTACATATTGTGTACATTAAATAGGGGAGAGAAGACAAGCTCCATGGAAAAACTCATCACTGAGGTCAAAGTAGAAGCTACAAATGAAGAATGAATCTATAGGAAAATAAAGAAATTTTAAAGATTTTATTTATTTATTTGAGAGAGAGAGTGAGCAGGAAGAGGGAGAGAGAGAATCTTTAGTAGAATCCCAGCTGAGCACAGAGGCTGACTCAGGGCTCCACCCTGAGATCACAACCTGACCCGAAATCATGAGTCAGATGCTTAACCCACTGAGCCACCCAGGTGCCCCAAGAAATTTTTATATTGGATTTTATTTATTTTTTTAAAGATTTTATTTATTTATTTGACAGAGAGGAGAGAGATAACAAGTAGGCAGAGAGAGAGGGGGAAGCAGGCTCCCCACTGAGCAGAGAGACTGATGGGGGGCCTGATCCCAGGACCCTGAGATCATGACGTGAGCTGAAGGCAGATGCTTTAACGCACTGAGCCACCCAGGAGCCTCTTTATATTGGGTTTTAATGTAGCCTTAATATTTAATCTAAACTTCAGATTTTACTTATGAGAAATAAAGCATGAGATGGTTCTCTATGAGAACTACTTTGAGAATTAGACAAGATTGGTGTTCTGTCTTTAAGACCTTGACTGACGAATGACAGCACACACGCCATCAAGAGACAGGTACTTTAGGTATCATGAAACATATTCCTGTTTGATAATCTTAATAAAAGCACACTTCAATAATTCAGCATTATTGTAAGTAGTGTGTAATTCCAAGCACAATAATTACTTTTACTCCAAAGACTAGAAAACCTGTTACATAAAATATTGGATAATTTCAAACCGGTATTCAAAAAACCTGGTATATTATTCATTCTCCTACTTAACATCAGTGCAGATTTTTCATAATACAAACAAAACAACGACACTGGTAGAATTTCTTTCCCATTTCCAGGGAATACTATCTTCGCTTGGAAGTACTGACAGCCTAAAATAAAATGTTATAAGACTGCTCTTCATTTTAGAGCAACTTACTTCCCTCTTCTAGAAGGTTTAAATGTGAAAGAATATGCTGGAAGGAGAACCCATAGTCATTTCATTCTTTGAACAATCTTGAAATATCGTTTCCTATTAGGCGGTTGTGTGAGTACTGACAGCCTTGCCCCCCTTCTTCCCTAGAGATTAATTTATTTCCTGCAGTGCTTGCTCTTCATGGAAAATCTGACTCGTCAGCCTTCACCAATGGGAGATCTCATCAGCAGAATGTTAATTATAAAAGTAAAATCATATACCATATTGAAAGGGAAAAATAATTCTCTAGACAAAGCAGGCTTTCTCTTCTCTTCTCTTCTCTTCTTTTCTCTTCTCTTCTCACTCCATTCTCTCCCCAATCTGTAGCTGGACAAGAACATCAACCACTAGGGGAACATTCTGCTGGATAGTGAGGTATAGAGGGAAATATGCAGGCTTTGCAACCAGACAGACCCAAGACTGAACTCTTACTTCGAAGAGTGTCACAATTTCTGGTGATTTTGTTTCTTTATCTGAAAAATGAGAATAAAAATGCTTGCCTCACATGGAATTGTGAATGAGACTGGCACAGAGTAGACCCTCAAAAAATTATTATTATTGTTATCGTAGTCTCAATCAACAGCTTTGGTTTAGCAGTGTATTGATTGCTGCAGCATCATATTAACTGTGTCTGTGGGTTTACCAAAGAATCTATAAGAGATTTGAAGAAATACTGCTTCCAGCTGTTAGGAGTCAGGAGTGTTAGACCAAGATGGATTATTGAGTAGCCTGTTTGAAGTCCTGTCTTCCTCTCCACTTCCTTTTTCTGCTCACTCCACTCATATAGTTTTCATAATGCTCACTAAATGCTTAGAAACCCATTATTTTTTTTCACCAATAAATTCTTGAGATATCCCAAAGGCTGTTTGCTAGTAGTTTTATATCTATCTGTTAGGACTTGACACTGCACTTGAGTTATATTTTCAAAAATTATTTTCTCTGAAATAAATATTGTCAATTTCTACTTGATTCAGTCTCAGAATGAAACATTGGTGAGTTAAATCTTGAGACACAAAAAGAGAATGGAGTGACAGCAAAGTAGGGATGAAGTTGAGAAATACTAAATGAAAAATCAAAATCAATTTTTAAGCCCAAAATGATCACTATTTTTGTACTATGATCACGATTAAGAGATCTGTTCAAATAAATTTTTTTTATGTTTCCCCCATATTTTCTTATGATTTGAGTGTGACACTAGAGAGAAAGAGCAATCAAAGCATTAGATGACCAAGTAAAAGAAAGAGATGTCGTGGTGCAAACTCATATACTAACTGAGACCTAAACCACAAGGTTGCCTACAAGCAGAGATGAGCTGCGTGCATGGTGTGCAAATTATGATAGGTAGTATTCTTTCATGGGGCAAAATCCTACTGTTCTCCAGACCAAGGACAGTGTCTTAACCTGTATAGAACAGGGAACCGGATCCATATGGTGACCTCTGCCTTTTACTTCTATGGAATCATGCACAAATCACTGATTGATCCTTTTTAAAGATAAATATATTTTTAAACTATAGTTTACTTCTAAAAAATACGTTTTTGAGTCTCTCCCCAATTCCCTAATTATTTTCATAATGAACTTTCAGTTCCTTTCTCTTCTAACCTTTTTTCTTATTGGCAGATGAGAATCTTGCTTTTATCCATTATTCCGAACTAATTCGGGTTCTCGTTTTATTAAAGAAATCTGACTTTATTCTGACCAATGAACAAAGCAAAAGAAAAAAGAACAGATGACAATAACTCTCAAAACTTATTGCAGTGATTCTCTAAGTTCTTGTGTATAAAAAAAGTCACTTAATGAGCATGTTAAAAACATATTCTTGGAATCTGCTCTCTAGAGAAAAGTGGGCAAACTAGCAGTGGGAGAGTCTGTCCCATTGCCCGTTTTTGTATGTCCCATGAGGTAAGAATATTTGTTTTTTCATTTTTAAATGTTTGAAAAAGATAAAAAAATATATTTCTGACACATGAAAATTACATGAAATTCAAATTTCAATATCTATATAAAGTTGACTTGCAACAAAAACCACACTCATTCGTTTAATGTTGCCTAATGCTGCTTTCATACTGTATCAGCAGAGTTGAGTGATTTTGACAGAAACCATATGCAAAGCCTAAAATATTTACTATTGGATCCTTTAGAATAAAAGTTTTCTAACCTCTGCTCTTAACGATCTGATTTGGTAGTTCTCAGGTAGAAACTAGGAATCCATTTTGACATGTTTTTTTGCAAGACTGTGAGGCAGGAAGTCTTTGGACCACACTTGGAAAAATAATGAGGTAGAATTATGAATAACTTTCTCTTCCCACTCATCACACCCTCTCTCTCAGCAAATCCTATTGGTTTTATCCTCAAGCAATATCTAGAGTATGACTTTTTTTTTTCTTTACCATGTTTACTGTTGTCAGCCTAATCCAAGTCATCATTATTTCTTGTTTGGATTCTTGTATTACAAAGCTTCCTTCCTAGCGAGTCTGCTTCTGCCCTTGCCTCATACCCTCCGTTCTCAATACACTAGCCAGAGGGAATATGTGAAAACCTTAGACCATATAACTCCTTTCTTCCCAACCCTCCAGTGATCTCTCTACTTCTCTCCCTTTCTTGCTGTCCACCCACATCGGCCTCCCAGCTGTTTCTCCAAAACTCAAGCTGTGCTCCATCCTCAACACCTCCCCAGACTGTTTTCTTCAAGTGGTGTAACCTTCCCCCAGAGAATGACATGACTTCCAGCTTCATCTTCTGCAGGTCTTTCCTGAGTCACTGCCTTCTTAGCGATCCCCTCTATGGAGACTTGACTTAAAATTATACCTTCCTGTTTGGGGCCGCCTGTCTCCCATATGCCATCCAACACACTGCACGTTTTACTCCTTTACTTTGATTAGGGGTCATCTTTCCCATGTGAGGGCACCGTGGAAGCGGAGATTTGTATCAATTTGCTGTATCCTCAGATTCTAGAAGAGTGCCTGCCTTGTTGTAGGTTCTTGAGAAATATTTCTTGACCCAGAGAAATGAGCCCCAGACTCCCATTTTCCACTTGACAGATAATGTGTGAGAACTATCAAACATTTCCTGTCTGCAGAAACAGTTGCCAAGAGTATAAATTTAAGACTTGTCTCTGGAATGTGGTGCGATAGGATGAGAGGAAGAATAAAGCAGCTATTTCAGTCTCAACCAACGACTTAATTACAAAAGGTCCTAAGGAAAGGCAAGGAGAGGATGGGTACAGATGTGAGAGTGGGTCCATGGTGAAAATCCAGTTGAAAATGTTCAGAAGAGATTCCAGAAAACCGCATTTTGCAATCAAGCTGCCCCCTGCAAGAAATAGATGTGCTTCCTTCGGGTCCTACTGTTCATCAACTGCTGGAGCAATTTGAGGAGCCTGGATCCCAAAGTTCCTGAAAAGGAAAGTGAGCAGGGTGTGACTAGCGGTGGTTCAAATTCTCTTTAGGAAGCGTCGGCTCTAGGAGAGAATGTAAAGCAATTTGAGATATACTTGAACTTGATTTCCTTAAAGTAAGAGGAAATGGAGGTTATTCTTTCACCTTAATCTTCTCATTCAAAAAATTCATCGGATGTTCCATATATAAAGCTTTATTTTGTGGATTGAATAGTAGGCTATTCTTACAAAGATGTAGATTTTAACTACTAACGGACACTTTTTAGAGAGAAAAAACTAAACTGCATTGCTTATCGGTCGGTCCTTCTGTGGATGAAATGTTTGGCTTGCTCTCCAAGGAGTGCACTCAGTTCCACACCCCTCAGTTAATTTGATCAATTAAGTAAATGTGAATTCAAGAGCAATCAGTGAATATTCAATTTAATGTAAGAAACTTCACCTCCTTGTTAGGTTTGTGACGTTTCCAAAAGGAATGGTTGATAAATGCTGAAAGAGTTGAAGCTTTTAAATCAATCTGAATTTCAAAATCTAAACTATTGTCAGAAAAATCAGTTCCTGCACACTTTGAGATTCTTAAAAGTTAACACAATAAAGAACTCAGTTTCTTTCTTTTTTTTTTTTTTTAAGATTTTATTTATTTATTTGACACACAGAAGAGATCACAAGTAGGCAGAGAGGCAGGCAGAGAGAGATGGGGAAGCAGGCTCCCTGCTGAGCAGGGAGGGAGCCCGATCCCAGGACCCTGAGATCATGACCTGAGCCTAAGGCAGAGGCTTTAACCACTGAGCCACCCAGGCGCCCCTCTCAGTTTCTATTCAATGTAAAATCTACTCTGTCAACTTGAAGCAGCCACAAGAACAGGTGTTATTTGGGGCCTTCTTACACTGGACGGAAGACTGGGCTAGATCAGGCAAGGAAAGGCAACTTGTAAGGTTCCTTCCAAAATGAAGATTATTTAAATCCTATTATTTTATATTGAGATAATCCAATTATTCTGATCCCCTCACCTCCCATTTTTCTGCTTAACTATGTCCTATCTTAAATCAGTTTATTGACAAGGGAGAGTGAGACTAATAACTGTCAAGATGACAGATTGAACTTTCAGATTACAGGCTTATAATAGTTTTATGTGAATATGAGATGATAATAACAGGTAATATTTCTGTAGCACTTTGCATTGTACAAAGCACTTGCAGGACCATTATTTCGTTTGATATTTCCTCAACTCTATGATTCACTTATTACTATCACGACTCATTCCCTGATAGAGAAATGGAATTCAAACTTTCCACCAGACATACAGCCTGTAAGTCTTAGAATCAGGAATCAGACCTAGTTCTTCAGATTCTCTCTCTCTGTCCTACAATATCGCAATTTCATTTGCCCTCCTCCTCTTCCCCTTCCCTGAGAAAAGCAATACTGTGGGAGAAATAATGTTGTTATCCCTTTTTACAGATAAAGTCACAAAGATAGTAGGTGATAGAAGTGGGAATTAAATCTGGGCATACTGCCTAAAAAGCCCGTGTTCTTTCATCTATAATGTATATTTGACAGTGGGTAGTTTTACTGCTGTTTATGATGTGAGGAAGACCTAAAAATCTAAAGGTAGAGACTGGGGCTAGCGGATAATGAGAGAGAATGAAATCAAGAGCATGGAATCCAGGCTTTCTCTCATTAGACCACTGACTACCCCCATTCCACCCTGTACCCCCAACCCCCAGCACCAGTTAGCACAGGGACATGTTGACACAGGAACATAAATTGAGACTTCCAGGGAAATTAACATGATGTGTGGAGAAATTCCACTTCTTTCCACTTTGACATCTCTTTTCTTCTTTCCCAGTTAGTCTATGAGCTCCTCGGAGGTCACAAAGCTATATTTTGTCTTTGTATTTCACACTTGTAATAAAAATGGCTAACAGTTGGGGAGACAGTAAACTTGTTAGTGTTAAATGTAAAATTGTTACATCTATTGGTTCATTTCGTCTTTGTCATAACCCTGTAAAATAGGAATTATTATCCCTTCCTTCTTCTTTTTTTTAAAGATGAGGAAATGAGGCGCATAAGGCTAGGTAACTTCCTTAAGATTATGGAGCTAGTATATAGCAGAAAAGGAAGGGAAGGAGGGAGGAAGGGAGGAAGGGAGAAGGAGGGGAAAGAGGAGAGAGGGAGGAATAGAAGGAAGAAAAAATGAAAGGAAGAAGAGGGAGAGGGAGGGAGGAAAAGAAGAAATGGAGGGGAAAAGAGGAAGAAAGGGAAGGAAGGGAGGAAGTCATAAGCTAATGAGAGCTCAGAGTCAAGAGCCTCAGACTGTTCCTCTTCAGGGTCACGTGGCTAGCACTTAACAGATCACTAGTACAGTGGAAGTATGGGAGAGCAAGAGATGACTGGCTTTCTGTACCCCTTGACCATTATAGTGCATGCTGTTAGAATTTTTTTAAACCACCCATCCCCCGTATTCCACAAAGCCATAATGGAAAGGAATGAAGTGTCTTGCTTGAATGCCCAGAATTCCTCTCTGCAGTGAGGCTTGCTTTACTTGAGGGTTTGCTATGATATTACTGTATGTTAATGTCAAGTCCGTATATGCTCATTAGAGGGTAGGTCACTCTGCTTATGCTTGAGACCTGTTCAGTTTAACATTCATAGGTAGGTTTTTCCTCCTCTGCAGTCTTTAGAACTCCACTAGGTTTGCTCCATTCTGTAGGCACTGTGTCACAGCCAAGGTGATGGGTCTGCAATCAGACACTTTTAGAGCACAATCAAGCTTCAGTCTCTTATTTGCTGTGTGATTGCTGGGCAAGTCTCCTCATTGCAGATTCAAGTTTTTTACCTTACGCTACCTGCATACTAGAGTTTTTATAAAGATTAACTAAAATGCAAAGAAAAGCACTTTGTAACCAGAGAAACACTTTGCAAATTTAAGGTATTATGTCCTACCTCATAGAAATATCTGCCTTGTTCCTGAAGAGTTTACATTTCGTCCTTGTTTGATTTTGAGGGGTTTTTTTTGTTTTGTTTTTTTGTGTGTTTGCCTCCTCTTAATGTACTCCCGATTGTTTTTCAAAAAACATATATGCCTGTGAGTGAAAGCACGTAGTTTCTTTCCTGGCTACTTCCAATACATATTTCTGATGAACCCCTCTTATTTTTCTTTATTTACAGAAATCTTCAAAAGTAAAAAACATCAAAAATAATGAGATGCGAATGAAGCCAGCTGGGCAGTGAACATAAATGTTGCAATGGAAAAGTAAGCTTAGCCTTCAAGTGAAGACAGCTATTCCCCAACAGACCTCAGAAGAAATTGGCCACTGCAAAGGAAAAAAAAAAAAATTAAAAGCTTTAACAGATAATAGAGAGAAACCTGTGATAGGGAATTCAGACAGTCTATTCTGTTGTGTCCCAATCTGTATATATTGCTGTATTGTTACTTAGGACATATTTATTTAATGTGTATACTTTTTTGCAGTTCTTATTTTCCCCTCCAACCATGAGGCAATTGAAAATTAATTTTATATTTCAATTTCTGAGTAGAAACCAGTTGAAATAAGATGAAAGCTCACCAAATATTTTCAGTTTTCCAGAATTTGTTTTGCCATTTTTGTAGAATTACCATCATTTGTGCTAAAAATAACTTTAAAAAATAATTATATCTGAGAGTGATTTAAAATGCCCAAGTTTCTTATCTGATCTCCTTGGAGCTGTGAAAATGAGTTTGATTTCACATTTTCAGTTTGTTTGTAAATAAGTGTTTGAGGTTTAACAGCCAAAACTATCATGAGTCACAGGAATTTTCTGTAACTTTGTCCCCTGACTCCTAACAACCAGAGTTCATAACTGCGGTATCATCAAAAATCTGATAATATGCCGTATTATTTTATGCACTGTATACTAGATAACCCTTTAGATGGATGCTTGTTAGGATTATAAGAAAGCCATCTCATTTATGTATCATTATGTATTAAGTATAGAGGGGCAGTATTATTTTGCCACTAACAAAATGAAGAGACAGAGAAGTGATCTTGTTAGTTACACAGGAATTTAATGGCAAACTTTGGGCTTTGTTCATAGGTCATACTCTGTACAAAAACTGTTGACTAATCTCCTATCTCATAATTATTTTGTTTTAGATATAAAAAGCATTCATTGGTTTAGTACCAAAGAATCTCAGAAGACAACAAATCATGAAACATCTTTCCAACAGAAAAAAAAAAAAAAAAAACACCTACAGAAAGAGATCTTTCACACAATGTTTATATTCTGATTATAGCTTACTTCCTCTTACCTTTTTTTAGGCAGAAATGAATTCTGATTTCCAATACCCTAAAGATTGTTTAGTGACTTGATGTGATGTTATAGTTTGTTATTTACAACTTCTGAATTTTCTGAGATGGCTTTGCCTTTACTTATATTGCTGGTTTGTGCCCATAAGAACAAGAACTTTTCAAAGCTTATGTCCCCACCTTTGAGTTCCACAGGGAATCCTTTCTCAATTGAGCAATATTGGTAAATTCCTAAAACTCATAGGCCAATTTTCTATTTTTCAAATAACAGTGAATAATTAGTGGTTTTTATTTGGTATATGAAAATAATTAAATTAGTACTTTTAGTAAGTACATCTCTTTGATAGGAAAATCAAGAGAAGGCATGCTTTAGGTTTGGTCATAAACCATTAGGGTCTTTCTAGTGGACATCACCTATAAACATCTCTAACTTAATACAAATCCTAAATACAAATTTAGGTACGTTGCTTCCAGCGCTCTTGCTATTGAAAGGTGTTAATGTCAAGTTCATCTGTGGAAGATTTTGGAAGGTTGAAAATAAATTTTCTAACTTTCATTTGTGTTTGTGTGTGTGTGTCCTTTATCATGTTTAACCGTGAAATGACTCTCTTCCTATAAAAACTAAGTTAAAATTCTTTAACTGGAATTGAATTCAGTTCTTCACACTAAGAAGAAGGCCTCCTATGTTAAAGAAGCCAAGAAAAGAGAGATACTGTCCTCCTGCCCTTCTGCCCAAGCAGGGACCCAGAATGCTGGACACAATGACCAAAGTTCATAGTATGGTCAGGCTGTATAGATAGCTGCTGAGACTTCCAATTATTAATGTTGCCCTTCTCCTAATAGAATCAGGCAAGCAATTTTATGAAGGGAATGAGAAATGGAGAAAGGTAAATGTTCTTTTTTGAGATGTATTTGGCTCTTATAATCAAGACTTTAATATAAAAAGTATTTGTTTTAAGATCAAGGTCAACATTAATGAGACTTCTGGATATTTTTCCAAAGACTCAAGATGCATGTACTTCTAAAGGGAAGAGGATATATAAAATTGGTGGGAATATCTTCCAAGAAACTGGAATACTAACAACTGAATCTAATAGAATAAAAGTATTAAAATATTTCCACAATTTTACCACTTCTACTGCTTCCACTTGTTCTAACCCCATAGCCAGTCTCCAATTCTTGCTGCCCATCAATCTATTCTTAATGAAGTAGCCAGCATGATCTCATTAAAACACATATTATTTCACACCACATTGCTTCCCGCCTCACGCAAGAATAAAAGCCCAAATACCTAAAATGATCTTCAGAGTCCCACATGATTTATTGCTGTTACTTGTCTGGCCTCTTCTCTGAGCTCAAGTCATGCCGGCTTCCCCACTGCTCATCGAACATGTCATGGAAGTCTGGCTTCAAGTCCTTTGCATTTGCTTTCTCTCCATGAGAAATGTTTTTTCCCCAGATATCCACACACCTCACTCCCTTGGGTTCTGTACAAATGCCTGCCCAGAAGACACCACCTCAAATTATAATCTCAACCCCACTTGGTTCTTCTTATCTCTCTCTACACTTTATTTTCCTCCCTAAGAATGGCTCCTTTCTAACATACTATATATCTTCAAATCTTTGAGGGGGGCACTGATTTCTGCCAGTACACATGGGATATGATTTGTTTTATGTTCATTACATTGGTCAGAAGAAAGTGAAGAAGGGATTCAAAGGATTCATCTCAGCTTTTCCTACTAGAATAACTCTTTCTCCACAGACCAAGGGACCATTGCTATGGTTCCAAGAGCCACTATGTATGTCTATTTTGATTATAACTTGAGAAATGAGGAAATGACCACTGGTAGTTCTACGGAACCAGTAAACTTACCGTGAAATAGACTTGGCCGAAAAGACTCCATCTATTACTTGACCTACTTTATGAAAGGATAAACTCAAGCACTCTGTGCATGGCTATTTTTCTTATTTATTACATATTCTGTCATTAAGGTACTGAACACTCTCTAAAGAATGGGAGCTAGCCAAGTACCCCTTTAGGTGACTAGAGAGATACTTGTACTGGGAGGCCCTAGCCTCTCTGGCTTCCTTATTCTGATGTGACTGACACTCTTACGATCTTCTTATCATTTCTTAAAGCAGTGCAAATGACTGGGCACATGAGATGCTGCACCTGGTTGCCTGAAGCTTCCAGACACCCTTATCCTTCTCTGCATAGTGCTCCTATCTGTTTTCTCCCCTTTATTAAAGCTAAATAAACTTGATGCTGGATGAACCTATTGTGTCTTGTATATTTGATGGACAACTTGAAAGTGAAATTCAGTGGTGTTTTCCTTATAAGGGTACAAAGGGAACAAAAAATATATAATAATTTTTTTAAAAGTTAGACACAACAGAAGAGAAAGTTGATGAGATGGTAGACCTTAAGTTATGCAGAATGGATCAAAGCAAAAGAACAGAAAATATTAAAGAGATGTTAAAAGATGTTGAGATGAGTTTAAGAAGGCATTGCATTTATGTAATTAAAGCAGGAGAAATTAAGAGAGTGGTACAAGGCTGAGGTGAGGCAATATTCAGAAATGATATGTGAGAATTTTCTAGGATTGATAAATGATTCTAATTCTAAGATTTTAAAAGTATAGCATATCTCAAGAAGGATAAAAAAGTAATTTCCCAACACATCATATTATAGTGAAATTTGAGAAGATGGATACAAAGATAAGGCTAGGGCAATAAATGGGAAAACAGTAGACTTTTCTAAGGTCAAACAGATGCTAGAAGCCAGCGTGCCAGGGGAAAACTCTCGAGAATTGTGAACCAAATTAAATAATTTTTATAAATAAGAGCAGAGACTTTCACAGGTAATCAAAACCAAGATCTGCAGTGACTTGAATTCTCAGTACAAGACTACACGAGGAGTGTACTCTAAGAAAGAAAATAAATCCAGATATAAAGATCTGAGAATCAAGAAGGAATGGTATGTTAAAAGAGAATTTACAGAATGAAAGAGGATTTTTTGCCATATATACATTCAACAAAAAAATTATATCCAGAACATAAAAATAACTCCTACAAACCATTAAGTAAAATGCAGACAACCTAATTTTAAGAGAAGTTAAAGGACTTAAGCAGGCATTTCATGTACAAGGATATCCAAATGGATAATGAGCATATGTAAATGTGCTCAAAATCACAGCAGTCTTTAGGAAAATGCAAATTAAAGCCACAATGACATACACCATTACAAATCCACCAGATGGCTAAAATTTAAAAAAAAATGAAAAGAATAAGTTTTGAAGAAAGTGTGGAGCAATCAGAACTCACACATATTGCTGGTGGGAGTTTAATGTGATACATTTACTTTGGCAAACTACAGTATCTACTAAAAGTAAGCATATACCTTCCTCTGACCCAGAATTTCCACTCTTAGGTGTAAATCCAACAAAATTGAATGCATTAGCCTACCAGTAAGACATGTACAAAGATGTTTGTATCAGCCTTAATCTATGCCCATGAGCTCTAGACTAGATAAATCGTGGAAAATGAGGCAGCAACAATGTGAGTGCCGTGATACACACAACAATGTAAATATATTTCAAAGCCACAGTGTTAAATAGTAGAAGTCAGTATATGCTGGGGGCACCTGGGTGGCTCAGTCAGTTAGATGTCCAACTCTTGATCTCTGCTCAGGTCATGACCAGGTCATGACCTTAAGGCTGTGAGATGAAGCCCTGCATTGGGCTCTGTGTTGGGCATGGAACCTGCTTAAAATTCTCTCTCTCTGCCTCTCCCTCTGCTCTTCCCCTGCCCTCTAAAAACATTATATGCTGATGATTCCATTTATATTAATTTTAAGAACAGGCAATACCGCTTTATGTTAATAGAAGGAAGTATATTGTTTGCAGCATTGAGGGTGGTAATGCCCGAGAGGAGATACAGTAGAACTTTCTAGGTACAGGAAATGTTATATATCATAATCTGTGTTCTGGTTACATGAGCATACACATAGATATAAAGTCATTGAGCTTTACATGTAACAGTTCTGCACTTTGCTGCATGTATATGATAAAGCAAGAGAATAATAAGAATAAGCTTCAGAATTATACTTTCCCCTGGGGTTAAATTTGAGGAAGGATTGGGATGGGAACCTAAGGGCCTTCGAGTATATTGGTAATGTCTATTTCTTACGCTTGTTTGTGTGTCTGTGGATGTTTTTTATTCTTATATGTATTTATATGATATGTATATTATATCATGTTATATATAGGTTTTTGTATATATGAAATATTTCATAATAAATATAAGAAAACCGATATAAGGAAAACGCTGCTATTTGATGTGGCCAACAGAGGAAGTAGATATTCAGCAAACCTTCAAAATACACATTATAATCCACTGCAAGCACTTTATTTTATCATATGCAATGTTAGTAGGCACATACTTTTGCT
Source organism: Procyon lotor (assembly GCA_028646535.1). Lineage (NCBI taxonomy): Eukaryota > Metazoa > Chordata > Mammalia > Carnivora > Procyonidae > Procyon > Procyon lotor. The sequence continues at coordinate 30,184,882 of CM053608.1, forward strand.
CTGCTTTTGCTCTACTACTCTGTTGGTGTGCATATACTTTTATCTTGCTGGAATGCATTTTTCCTTTGGGATAATCTCATAAATATTTTCATATATTTATCTCACATACTAATAAAAGATAAGAAACACATTTTCTTCAGCATGTTTCTTAGAATGCCCCCAAATCTTTTTGTTAAAAATAAATGCCTTCTACATTGTATGTCAAATTCTTATCTTATGGAATATTCAAAAGTAAAAGCTAAACTCTTTAGTCAGTGTTATCAAAGTATTTAACAAATAACGGTATTTATACATTTTTAGACATAACCCTGATATTTAATTGAATTCATTTTATTTCCTTTTGTGCAATATGAGGAAACCTCAAGCTTGGGTTGAATACTTACAATGCATGTTAAGATACATGAGGAATTCTTATTTCTAAGTTAAAGGTTTATAGTGAAAGAGTGGCAAAATGTTTTAAGTGGTCATATCCTTGACTAGACTCATAGTGTGCCATTGGAGGAAAATGGCCAAATCATTTCTCATCTCTCATTACATGGGAATATTTCCCTGAGAATAATTTCATCTGGACTACTGGTTCATATATTTAAAGTATTAGAAAGTAAAAGCTATCCATATATTTTTTTCTCATTTAGAATCTAAAAGTCTAAAATATTAATTCACATTATCAGAGTCTGTTACAAATATGTTATTTTATGAGAGTGAGAATTAGACCACGTATTTTGTTCTATGTTACCTTTGGTGATTTTTGTCATTGTGGTATGTGTTTGAGTAACTGAATTATTTCATTTTGGTATGTGTGTGAAAAGATGTACTCAAAATACTAGTACATCCTATTCTCACAAAAAAGTCATAGGGAAGGGAAATTTTGAAAATGGGTTTACAAAGTCTTGGAACAACTTGATAACCCAGGACTAATAACCCACAAGCCATGGAAATTAAAGATGAAGCTAGACTTCAAATAAATCTATATATACAGGACTGTTAAATTGGGGAATAAATAAAACTGCTAACAGGTGCTTTCAAATTCTGTATAGATACTAATACTGGAAGTTTGGGCATAGGACACTGGAATTTGTGGGGAATCTGGGGAATTCTCCAAATCATAAATTTTTCTTATATTTTAAAATGGTAATTTATTCATATGCTTGAAAATAATGATAAATGCCCATAGTAATAAATAGTGAATCATTTTGTGTGACAGAATTTTAGTTTCAGAGGTTTTCAGTTAAAAAATAGAGAGATGATAATAAATGCATGATTTATTATTCTTAAGAGACAATATTGTGATAAAATGTAAAAATGATGTCTACTTGAAATAGATATTTGATATTAGAAAAAAGTTAAAGAAGGGAACATTAATGATTAATTAACATTAATTAATTTTAACATAAATGTTAAATAGAAATCATTAAAAATTAAATGATAATAACAATTATTTACTATTAAACACTAATTATTCTTAAAATCAAATTTTACAACACAAAAAGCAGTAATTGTCCTCATCCATAATCTTGATCTTTGTTCGGAGACAAATATTCCAGGTATAGAAAATGTTGCATTGATGTTGGTTAAATTATTAAGATGAATTTTTAGGGTACATGTTGTTTCCTATACACTCATTTCCCTGATTTTGGTCTTGCCATTGATATTCCTTAGGCTGTATTAGATTTAGATCAATTTCTGATTTCATGTTGAGGTATTCAACTACATTCCTGTCTTCTTTTTGCATTTCTTCTGTTAAAGTAGTTACAAAGGACTATAGCCTAGTGCAAATGTTTAATCACTGGAAATGCCAGGCAACATTACTAAGATACAGTAACATTCCAACCTCTGGGTGAAGTTAACAGCACTCCACAAAACTGACAACTAAAAGTTTTAATGCTTCTGAAACTTGAGATTTTGGGAACATTATTCACCAATTTACATAAAGTAAACTATACACGTAAACTTGTTAATTTTATTTGCAAAAATACCTCACCATTAACAGCAATCAGGGCTACAAACACCCAATTATCACCTGGCAACAGCAATAAGAAAGCATGAATGATTAGATTTGGCCCCTTCTCTCCTACCTGCTCCTTTTCTGATTCATAGATATGTCTGCCTTAAAGTTTGACTCAGTTATGTCAAAATATAGGATTAAACATAAATTATGAGAAATGAAGGAGTAGACCTATGTTTTCTCCTGATTTCTGCAGGTATAAAACTTACCGATATTTATTTCTCTGATATGAAGAATTTGAGAGGCAAGGAGGGAGTTTGGGGGGGGTGAGGGAGAGAAATGAAACAGGAAGGGATGGGGAGGGAGACAAACCATAAGAGACTCCTAGACTCACGAAACGAACTAAGGGTGGCTGGGAGGTAGGGGTGGGGTAGGGATAGGGTGGCTGGGTTGTGGACATTGGGGAGGCTATGTGCTGTTAAGTGCTGTGAAATGTGTAAGCCTGACGATTCACAGACATGTACCCTGGGGCCAATAATACATTATATGTTAATAAAAATTTTAAAAAAATATATTATTTCAAATGTCTTGCTCAATAAATTCATTTTGGGATACCAATCATTTATGTCATTTCTGGAGAGTATATTTAAACCAATTGTAAATAGGAGTTTTAGTAAAATTTTTAATTTTATTTTTATACTGAATAATATACCCAGAATTATAATCTATATTTTAAATTATCCTAATTTATTTTCTCTAAATTAATTGAAAAACTTCCCCATTGAAAAAAGGAAGTTCAATTTTTATTTTTAAGTGTTTCTGCAACCAATCAGATTCCTATTCTGACAGCTGGCAGCTCTACCAATTACTCTTAATGATAAAATTACACTGATCTATTTAGCCATTCAATTAAGATAAAAAGCTTAACAATCTCTCAGATTTCATTAACTACTTTTAATGATAAAATTATACTGATTTATTATCCACATAATTAAGGTAAAAAGTCTAAAAATCTTTTAGATTTCATTACCTATTCTTAGAAATATTCTGGATAATAAGAATGGCATGGAACTTAAAATACATTGTGTCAATAATTAATTAATTATTTTTTTAAAAACCACTTATTTATTTATTTATTTATTTATTTATTTGGAGGGGAGAGAGAGAGAGATCACAAGTAGGCAGAGAGGCAGGCAGAGAGAGAGGGAGAAGCAGGCTCCCTGCTGAGCAGAGAGCCCGATGCGGGGCTCTATGCCAGGACCCTGAGATCATGACCTGAGCCAAAGGCAGAAGCTTAGCCCACTGAGCCACCCAGGTGCCCCAATAATTAATTAATTCTTGCCTTATAATACAAAAGATCAGGACAAATTTTTGAAAAAATGTTAAACCAAATTTATTTTGTTTTATTTTATTTTATTTTATTTTATTTATTTTATTTACCATATCATTATTTTAATGTCCAGCATTTATAATAGAAGGGCCAGAGCTTTCTCCCAACTCAAGTTTATACATTTTCAATTGGCTCATAAAGCCAATAGGAATACTTCTTGTCTAATTTGGTTTCTGGGAAGACTTCCTTCAGGTCCTCAATGGTCATCTGATCAAATGAAATTATACTCTTCATTTTCCCCAGCTCTTTTTCATATTCCTCAATTCTGGCCTTTGAGATAGACAAAAAGTCAGCACAACCACTCACATCTTTCTTTTTCTTCAGCATCCACCCCAATAGTATATTTATCCTTGGCACAGGAACACAGGGCATTAAACTTCTTCTCAAAGTCATCTACCAAGCCAGCCTTTGCCACATTGGCCTTGTAGTAAGCCCAGTCTATACCAGGTGGTTTCTCAGGGAGAGTAGCCAACTTAAGTTTCTCATTCCAGGATTTCAGGGAGTTAGCAATGGCCTTCTGGTTTCAGGATATGATCTCTCTGAAAGTTACCCAGGCTATGACTTTTAGAACAAGTTTTCACCCAGCCATCTTGAGATCTTTCACCGATGGCCCAAAGTCCACAGCAGCAAGGAATGGCTAAACCAAATTTATTTCAATTAATTTATGTCACCTTTAAACAAGTATAAAACAATACAATTTTAAAATATATGCAAAGTTAATGACAGTAAAAGAAAAGACACAGAAAAATGAAGTGTTTTTTCATATTTACTTTTACAACAGCTTTGTTGAGATGTAATTAACACACAATGAACTGTGCATATTTACAATGGAAAATTTGATTAATTTGGACATTTATTTAAATCCTAAAACCATCATATCAATCGACATAATGAACATACCCATAATGCCAAGAAATTTTTTCATGTGCCTTTGTTTTTGGTCCTTTCTCTGTTGCTTCTTTCTGTCCTTTTCTGACTGCTTTCTGTCCTCTTTCTATCACTACAAATCAGTTTGTATTTTCCAGACTTTTTAAGTGGAGTCACAGAGTCTATACTTTTTTCCTTTACTTTTGTGTTAGTGTAATTATTTTGAGAGTCATACATGCTATATTGCATACATAAATTGTTTAACCTTTATTTTGTTGTGTTCTACTGTGTGGCTATACCACAAGTTGTTTATTCATTCACCTGTTGGTGGACATTTTGATTATTTCCAGTTTTTGGCTATTACAAATAAAGCTACTAGGAACATCTGTCTACAAGTTCTTCTATGGATATATGTTTCTATTTCTGATTGGTAAATATCTAGGAATGAAATGTCTGGGTTTTACAGTAGTTATATATTTAAGTTTTCGTGAACCTCTCAAAATGTTTTCCAAAATTATCCTATGTTCATTTCAGTCAGCTGTGTATGAGATTCCCAGTTGTTCCACATCCTTGGTGTGCTTAATCCTGTGTATGTGTGTGTGTGTGTGTGTGTCTTGCATTGTGCCACCGTGCACAATTTTCGGTTACCATGGTTTACTTAAATCACACCAAGTAACAACAGTCCCCTAATAACACGGTTCAAATTTTAGTATCACAGTCAATGTGCTAAGTTTACAAAGTGCAAACAGGGCTGCTAGCTCTTCATTCTACCAATCTCTACGTATGTATTGATCAGTGACTAATCACGTCATTTCTTTTGAAATATGTTGGTGGCTGCTCACTCACGGCACATCTGTTATTCCTTGTGTTCACACAAGACAGCGAAGCATGTAGTTGTGTTGCTCCCTTGTCTCCCAGTGATAAACTCAACTGACACTTTAGAAAATTAGATAGTTCAAAATGGGTGTCAAAGAGGCCAACAGAAATGAAAGTGCAGCCAAGAAACGAAAGGCAGTAACACTGGCAGTGAAATTTGAGTCAGACATGAATGCAGTTGGGAAGCAGAGCTGACTATGGGAATGTTGACATGGCCGCCCTCAGAGACTCTAGGTATGCAGCCTGAGCAACCTGGTGACGGCCAACTGAGCAGCATAAAGGAGGATGAAGAGGAGGAGGTGGCGCCCGCACAAACCTGCACATTAGAGGAACTCTCTGGGACATTTCACAACATTGCCTGGATGCGACACTGGAAGCCATCCAAACTTAGAGAGGAAAATGACAATTCACCAAGGTAGGCTCACTCTGTATTATAAGAGACACGGGGAGAAGCAGGCAAGGACTGGCCACACTATTCTTGATATGTCTTTTACAAAGAAATAGGACACCTTAATTCTCAATGTTCCCAATGCTTTCACTTGCAGTGTACTAGACAAATCTAGAAACTAGAGTTTTACTATTGTTTTTCATTTCCTTATACATTTGTAACTGACAGTAAGTTGTTTTCATGTTAGGCAAAACTTGTCAAGATCATGGAACAATTTTAAATCTTCTCATTGACAGTTAAGATTACTGTGCAATGTCAGCTTGTACAGTCATTTTTATGGTTCCTTGCCACTGGGTAAAGCAATGACTGAGGGTCTAAATTACAGAGGTATATAGTTTAACTTTGGCAATAAATACGCTACAGTTTCAAAAATAACTAAGGGACAGTGGTACAACTGTATTAAATAGAAAGTGTTGCCAAAGTAGGAAATGAATGGTTAGTAACTCCTTGAGAACGATGTGAAAAAGGAACGGGTCAGGTTAGACCAGCTGACGTGTTAGGAGTCAACAGTTTCTTCTCACTGCACCAAATTCTCCTGCATCCCAGTGATGAAGTCTATTTCTCATTATTCTAAGGCCATGCAGAGTCGTTACCCACGATGTAGTATTACCTTCTAAGTATGTCTCAAGGCCATGTACTTTTCTCAATTTCTTTCTTACCTTCCCATGCACTCCTCTCTCATTCCATCTCAATCCGGCGAGAGCACTGCAGAGTTCCAACATCCCTGTACGTTCTGCAAGACTCATTCAGGCAGATGCCATCGTTCCCATCTCTTCTTAACCACTAGATATAGTACGTAGGGTACAATGTGTCTTCAGGGTTGTGCATACTTGTGAATATTCTCACTGGGTTCCTGGTATTCAGGTCTTTGTATCTGCCGTGACACACTGTAGGTACACAATACATGTTTGTTGTAAATAGATGAATCTCTAATGCTGTAGAAATTCAATTTGCTATGTTGCCTTGAACTTAGATTTGTATCTTAAACTTTCTCTAGTCTCCTGAATGCTTAACATAATAGTTGAATGAAAGTGTAAAATGAAGAAATTTGTTCACTGATGAATAAAAGTCAGACATGAGCAGTAGGGCATCTTTCAAGACAACATGTGACCTAGGAGCCATTTTTCTAAGGCTTGTGAAAAAATGAGAGAACTAAGAAATTGCTGATATTGTATTTAGAGTATTTTGCCCAGAGTATACATTTAGTGTGCGTATATGAAAATTTGATAAGCACTGAAAGCATTGATTTTTTTTCTTTGAATGCTAACACAGCTTTATTGGAATTAGATTTTTAAAAAAAGAGATTTAAGGCCAAATCGGTGCCAAAGATAAAATGGTTATATGTTATAATAAAAAAAATTAGACTATAAATTTAACACATTAACAGAAATTTAACAACTCTAAGTACTTTACCCTCTATATCTTAGATTTAAAATAGATAAAGCTAGGAGCACCTGGGTGACTCAATAGGCTAAGCCTCTGCCTTCGGCTCAGGTCATGATCTCAGGGTCCGGGGATCAAGCCCCGCATCGGGCTCTCTGCTTAGCGGGGAGCCTGCTTCCCCCTCTCTCTCTGCCTGCCTTTCTGCCTACTTGTGATCTCAAGTCAAATAAATAAATAAAATCTTTAAAAAAATAAAATAAAATAGGTAAAGCTAAAAATTCCACAAGAAATTTTAAAAATAGGCAATTCTATAATTATAATGGGTAATTTTTAATATACCAATCTCTACCGTAGAACAAGCTGATTTTATAAAAAAGTTTTAATTAACTTAATCAAATGGACATATAGGGAATATATTTTACGTAAAATTGTCTACATACTAGCTCATAAGGCAACCTTTTAAAGGGTTGAAATAATACATATGTTAATTGTACTAAGATCAAATAGAATTACACTATGATCCAGCAATAGCACTACTAGCAATTTACCCAAAGAATACAGAAATACTAATTCAAAGGGTGACATGCTTCTTGATGTTTATAGCAGCATTATCTACAATAGCATTGATTTTGTAGTCAGAGTCAGAGTGAACTGAATTCAGTTCCACCTGTTACTTACCAGTTGTATGATCACAGGAATGGGAGTCCATTTCTTTACCTATAAAATGGGGTGGGTGGCACAGCAGTTGACATCTGTCCCCAGAATTGTCATGGAGATGAAGACATGGCAGATGCACACAAAGAACTACCCAGTATCTGGCACCTGAAATGTACACAGTCAACATAAGTCTCTTTCTTCATTTCCCATCTGTTTTTAGCTTGCAATCCTGCTAAAATGTTTTCAGTATCAATAATATATATTATCAATATTTGAAAGAAATAATCTTTTAAAGCATTTGCATTATTAGTAGCAATCATCCATTTCCTGATAATTTTCAATTGGCAATCATTTTTTACTTGTAGATTGACCATGAAAAAAATAAAAATATACTTTGTAGCCTAGTAATTATCAGCTATTATTATTTATTTGTATGTGTATGAGCCCTAGCTGCCAGATTATGTGTATTCAATGATTGAAACCTGCTGTTCCTATTGTCTAATTTCAAACAGTTGAGTAAAATAAACAATGGTTCAAGATCCATGCATGCCATTTTAATCAGTTATAATAACGGAACATCTATAGCAGGAGTCTTAAAATATTAGTTTACCTTTTAGGGCTAAAGTTGGCAAAATTAAGTCCAGTCTCCCATGTTTAGCAAAGTTACCACCCTTCTCATGACAAGTAACACTCTTTAGCATTTCAAGGTATTAAATTCTATAGCTCATATACCAAAGCTGTAAGGAATAGTAAACGTATTGTATATCTATACTATATAAATGTATTAAAACTAATTCTTAGATTGCAGTTTATGTTCTCATACTTATTTTATTATTTTAAAGATTTATTTATTTATTTTATGGAGGAAAGGCAGAGGGAGAGAGAGAGAGAGAGAGAATCTCAAGCAGACTCCCCACTGAGTAAGGAGCACGGCCCCGGGGCTTGATCTCACCACCCCGGGGTTTGATCTCAGGACCCCAAGATCATGACCTGAGCTGAAATCAAGAGTCGGATGTTAAACTGACTGAGCCACTCAGGTGCCCTTATTTTATTTTTTTATTTTAAAATATAATGTAAAAATACATAATTTAACTATAAATATAATATCTTAAGAATTAAATAACATTAGAGGGGACACCTGGGTGGCTCAGTCATTAAAGCCTCTCCCAGGGTCCTGGGATTGAGCCCTGTGTTGGGCTTGCCACTCAATGGGTCTCAGCTTCTCTCTATGCCCTCACCACTGCTTGTACACTCGCTCATTCTCTCTCTCTCTCGCTCGCTCAAGCAAATAAATAAAAACCTTTTAAAAATAAGAATTAAGTAACATTTTTTTTTTCAGACAGCTTGTACTATTTTATTGAAGCCCTGGAAAGCTTTCAATACAGAAGTGGATGGTCTGGCAAGGGGCAGACGGCAGACATGCTGGCCCTTGAGAACAGAAATACCAGAGAAATCATGTCATCAACAGCTTAATTTTTTAATTTTACTTAATTCACGATTACCTACTAATCATTTGTCATATGACTGAATTCTAAGCACAATGGAAACGAAGAGCAGGGTTGATTATAGAAATGACCACTAGATGGTGCTAGTCATCTAGTTTAAAAATCGAAGCCGACCTATTTCTCAAAAGCTTGCTTCTCCTTTTTCTGCACCCATACTTGACTTTTCTTTCTTAAAGTGTAGTTGGCATACAATGTTATTTTAGTTTCAAGTGTACAGCATAATGATTCGACAATTCTATACGTTATACTTCTTCACAAATGTTTTCCAGACACAATATCTAATCTGACACTTTCAGTAAAATCACGTTTAAAAAGCTAAAACTTGTGGGGCGCCTGGGTGGCTCAGTCCTTAAGCCTTTGCCTTCAGCTCAGATCATGATCCCAGGGTCCTGGGATCGAGCTCCACAACGGGCTTCCTACTCAGCGGGAAGCCTGCTTCTCCCTCTCTGACTCCTCCTACTTGTGTTCCCTCTCTCGCTGTGTCTCTCTGTCAAATAAATAAAATCTTTTAAAAAAAAGAAAAAAAAAAAGCTAAAACTCGTAACATCTCCAAGTTAAAAAAAAAACTTCGAACTCTCCACTCAATCTCTTTAATTATATCTTAAAAGGTAAGAGTTTGTACCATCCAAATCTGGAAGAAAGTTATGATATCTAAAAAGTGATTCTTAATATAAATTTTAATGTATAACCTCCACCTTCCATACCTATGTTAATTTGGATATTATTGCCATGAGGATTACAAATGATTCGATTTTGTTTTAACTTGGTTCAACAGGGCACATTTATTCTGGAACTATGCTAAATGAGTACATTTCAAACTTTCAATTATTGTGTGCTTCTGTTTCTTCCTTTACTACATAACCCAGGAGATGGGGAAGGCCTGGTACAGAACACTGGGATTTGGGAAAAGGATTTTTGACTATGTCTGAAATCTCTAGAACTTGATGGGCAAAATTCTGTTAAAAACAATTGTAATTATTGCTTCCATTGTTCAGGCAGGGCTTTGTGTTTAACTTTTTTTCTGTTCAACAGCAATCAAGGCAGCAAAAGTAATGAGCCCCAGGAAAGGAATAAAGAGGCTACATATTACCTCCAGGTCAGTCAAAAGGCGTATTCCAGGCTGCCTGCACCCCCGGAGAGAGCAGGATGACTGCAGGAGAGCCTTAAATGGGGGAACTATTGTTGCAGACATCGGATGACATTTCTGGAGGAAGTCACACTTCCTTTTTTAAAATTATGTATCACAATGATTTCTATCTGTGATTAAACTTCTAATTTGTTACCCATCCATGCCATACAATGTAAAATGTATCAAAGAATTCGGGAGAACGTGTAGATTTAGGCGTTTTGTGGAGAAAACTTAAATCAGACAACACTGTCCTTTAAGGTAGCAAAGCCACTATTGATTTCCAGTAATAAGAACCCACTGTAACAGATCCTTTAGAAAAAGATTTTTCATCAGGATTATAGGAATGAATGTTTCGGTCCACAAAGATAGGCCAGCTTTTTGCTTATTCTGTCTCATAATATTTGAATATAAAAAAAGGTAGAAATAAATGCAAACTGATTGACTTTTATGAGTCTCACCTTCCCTAATTTTTGAGTAGGAAAATGAGATAATACCTGCCATCAAATCAAGTGTAAGAGTTCACTCAGTAGAATCAATATTTTGGAAGATGGTGGTGATTTAAACTTCCTTCTTTGGAAATATGAAATGAGATTATGAAAACTTTACATTTCTAAAGGTTTTCTCATCAAATGCTTAATTTTTACTTATTTTTTCCCATATAGTAATGCTCAGTATAATGGAATAAAACCAATGTTTAGAGCCTTGACTAAAGAATGCTGGAAACATAGAGTTAAAAAGCAAAGAAGCTGAGGCAAAATTTCTGCTAGAATCTGGTAATCTTTCAAGTAGAGCTGCTTTGCTAAAATCAAGAATGTGAAGCACCATTGAGCAGAACTTGAATTCCTTCTTAAACAGCTTTTAAGTGGCAATGCACCCAAAAGCTAGCTTTTCCAATCCATAAGTACAGGATTTCTTCAAGGGAAATCTTAAGTAAAAAAAATACATATTAAGGTGAGTGAATAGTGTTGCAACTGTGTAAACCCTTACATGGGTTCACTTGACTATCTAGGCATGCAGCAGGAGTTTCCCTGCTATGATCCCCTGATCATAAATTGTTTTGTGTGCTATTATTTCTGCCATTAATTTCCAATAGGATGAGTCCTATTCATGCTTTAAGACTGGGGATATATGACATCTTTCAGGAAACTTCCTTGTGCCCCCAGAGCTGACTTAATCACTTCCTCTTCCTCCATACTTCTCACTCCACAGGGACTATATATTTACCTGTTTATTTTTCCTGTAGGGGAAAAAATATATCTTTTTCCTCTACTCTTTCAAATTCTCAACTGCAACCCCTATAGCAAAAGACAGGAAAATAAAGAAAAACAAGTGACTTTTTTTTTAAGATTGATTGATTGATTGATTGATTGATTGATTTAAGAGAGAGACTGAGAGTGCGGGGACAGGGAGGGGCAGAGGAAGAGGAAGAGAGAGAGAATATCCAGCAGTCCCCACTGAGCCCAGAGCCCAATGTAAGGCTCAATCCCAGGACCCTGAAGTCATGACCTGAGCTAAAACCAAGAGTCCAATGCTCAGCTGACTGAGCCACCCAGGTGCCTCAATGAGTTTATTTAATATCAGTTTTACATGACATGAGAACCTTCATAAGGGAATGAAAATCCAAAGAAATGGCTAAACCTGAGTGTTTTTATGCTAGGTTTAAGGAAGAACGAAATAATATAATAGGACAAAAGATACGAAGTAAATATACTAAACTGAGGGAAATTTCTTAACAGGATGTTCAGATTCCTCTCTGTCCCTTGTCTTCAGAGATAAGGACGTTCCTTTCCTCTTGGTATAGAAAGGGTACTTCGCATCTGAGGGTTGTGTGACCTGGTTTGGGGGAAAGTCAGAAAGTACTTCCTGCCACAGCCATTTCTCAAATTCCTTTAGCCTGAAATATTCCACATTCTAAGGTGCCATCCTTTGGGGTAGTGTGTCCTGAACCTCACCATTCCGTGTAGTGAACAAGGATTCGATTCTCATTGCTCTCCACCCACATCTCCAAGTCTCTGATCAGCCAGCATTGTATCCCTTACACAGCAGCAGCTTAATTCCTGCTTCTTAATGTTAAATAAACAATGACATAACCCAGTTGACAGTGTTTGTTCTGTCTTTGGAATTTGATGCTAAAAGCAGCATTCTCTGCCTCCCTTTAGGGGGACTTGGTGAGACTTCAGTGCTCCCCTTTCCCCCTTTTAGTAGGCTCTATTTTTAGAACAATTTTAAGTTCACAGCAAAATGGTTTGGAAAGTACAGAGAATTCCCATATACCCCCAAACCCCATAGGTGCACAGCCTCCCCCGTTATCAACACCCTGTACCGGAGTGGTACCTTTGTTATAATCGATGAACCTACTCTGATAGATCATTATCACTCAAAATCTAATTGAGACCAAAAGGGTTACGGTTGATGAACCTGCACCGATACATAATTATCACCCAGAATTCGTAGTTTACATTAAGGTTGACCCTTGGTGTTGGATATTCTATGGATTGTGACAAACGTAAATGACCATTATAGTATTGTATAGAGTTTAATTACCCTAAAAATTCTCTATGCTTCACCTATTCATCCCGCCTTCTCCCTTAACCCCTGGTGTTTTACATTTAGATCCATTTTGAGTTAATTTTTGTCATGGGTGTAAGATTTGTGTCTAGATTCATTTTTGTCTATGTTAATTCCAGTTATTTCCGCACTATTTGTTTAAAAAGGCAATCTTTTTTTTTTCTTCATTGTACTGCCTTTGCTCCTTTGTCAAAGATCAGTTGCCTTTATTTGCATGGTTCTTTCCGGGCTCTCTTTGTCAAAGATCAGTTGCCTTTATTTGCATGGTTCTTTCCGGGCTCTCTTTGTCAAAGATCA
>CM053608.1:30198446-30219969 GCA_028646535.1 Procyon lotor
GTCTCATTGATTTGTCTGTTCTTTCAGTAATACCACACTGTTTTGATTACTATAGCTCATAGTCTCTCTTTTCTTTAGATTTTTATTTATTTATTTATTTGATAGAGAGAGAGAGAGATCACAAGTGGGCAGAGAGGCCGGCAGAGAGAGAGGGAAGCAGGCTCCCTGCTGAGCAGAGAGCCCGATGCGGGGCTCGATCCCAGGACCCTGAGATCATGACCTGAGCCGAAGGCAGAGGCTTCAACCCGCTGAGCCACCCAGGCGCCCCTCATAGTAAGTCTTAAAGTCAGATCGTGTCAGTCCTCCAAGTTTGTTTTTTTCAATACTGTATTGGTCAATGTTTTTTGTTTGTTTGTTTGTTTTTAATCTGCCACCACTGCTGATCAAACACAGGAGAGCAGAAAAGTATATTTAGTAAGGACAGCACCGTCTTCACAAAAGCATTTTGAGACATGCAGTAAATCATAGGGTTGCTGGCAACACAGAAAAAAGGAAGAGGTGACGATGGCAGATACAGACCAAGACACAGGACACAAAAGCAGAAGTGAAATTCTGCAGAAGTCTTCCGAAAGCCACAATTGGATAATAAAGGAGATGGTCAGTGATTTGAAGCAATTGGATAGAGAATCATAAACCAAAAAGATACAAACATGATTTCAGTATTTTGTTCTAACTTAAAATCGTCCAAAGATCAGCCAGCATTCAGTTCCCAGCCCTAGACTTCCCTCGACTTGGTTAGCTAGAATTCAACTTTGTCCTTTTCTTAACCACACAATGCCTTATGTTTTCCTGTATAAGTTTCTGCAAGCAAGGTAAAATTTAAGGATCCTTCAAAAGTCCTTTAGTGCAGAATCCTTCTAGAATCCACCTCCATAAACTTTTATAGTTTATTTTTAATATGACAGCATTTTTTTTGAAATTTTCTTCTATTGACTTTCCAGAGTAGGACTAAAAAAACAAAAACAAAACCCCACAAAACCACACATCATCTATGTATAAAATATTTGATTACATTAAATAAATTATTCCTATAACAAATACAATTAGCATTAAAAATAGTTTCAAGGGGGTGCCTGGGTGGCTATGTCAGTTGAATGTCCGACTCTTGGTTTCAGCTCCCGCCATGATCTCAGGGTCATGTGATCCAGCCCTGCATTCCCCCTTTACGCTCAGAGGGGAGTGTGCTTGGGCTTCTCTCTCTCTCTGCCTCTTCCTCAACCCCCTCAAAAATAAATAAATAAATAAATCTTTAAAATAATAGGTTCGAGGAAGTCGATGTAAGAGATGTAAGAACTGCAAAGATAGAAACTTTTTTTTTTTTGGCATAATATCCTTCCATGGCAACTTCCACGATAATTCAATGTAAATACATTTGTTTGCTAGATTTAATCAGCTAGGGCAAATTAGTGACTGATGATTATGATTACATTTTGCATATAACTTTTTCTGTATAGCTTGAGGACAACTGAACGTGGATTTCAGGCCCCATGAACACCGTGCAGTAAATCTCAGCCTCAAAAGGCAGCCAAGTCAGAGATCCTCTAGACTCGCAAAACTGTATATCTTTCTATATAGTGTCTTTTATTCAAATAAGTCATCCTTAACTTTGTGCTGGTGCATATATTTGTCATTCTATTATTCCTTTTGGTAAATATTTCCATTTTAACTTCTATTACTTTAATTTTCTTTATGTTATTTGAATTTATGAATGGTATGATATATTTTTAATTAACATTTCTATCATTTTGTGTTTTAGTATTAGAAACTATTAATTTCTATCATGGTTTTAATCTTGTTTTTTATGAATTTATTTTATCATTTAAACATATTATGTAATCACTTGGCTCATTTACAAACAACAACATGGATCAGTATTGTTCAAACATACATGCCTGGATTTATATATTCATGCAAGCAGTAATACCTCTTTTCTTTGTTTCTTTTGATTTAATCCAGGTTATGGCCTAGAGTGATGTATAATTTCTCTTCCAAATCTGGATGCTTTGTAAGTGAAAAGTTGCCAGGCAAACTCCCTGTTAAGCAAATTAGGATATATGGATACACTATTTCTAGCGGATATCTTTCTCACTTTAGAGAGTTGATGGCCTGCTCCAGGTTAGGTCATTTATCAATACCTACTTTGATAGCACACACACTTACAGTGTTATATGCTAACAAGCAGTTTTGTATTGTGTTTCTATGTTGTATGTTAGGGGGTGATTTTCCGGGTAAACTTGTTTGGCTCTTGTGCGTTGCCTCATTTGTCATATCACAGTGGGTTTTTTTTTCCCCTAAATATGTTTATTTTATTTTTTCAGTGTTATGAGATTCATCATTATGCACCACACTCAGTGCTCCATGCAATACGTGCCCTTCTCAATACCCACCACCAGGCTCGCCCAACACCCCAACCCCTCCCCTCCAAAACCCTGTTTGTTGCTCAGAGTCCACAGTCTCTCATGGTTCATCTCCCCCTCTGATTTCCCCCCACTCCCCCTTCCCTTCCTTCTCACAGTGTTAATTTTTATTCAAGAGTGTTCTGATCATATTATAGTTCTGTGATAAAAAATATTGAGATATGCAGACACTTGCTTTCCATTACCTCTTCAAGAGCGGAAATTGGTGATAAATGGATTTAAAATGTCCTTGTAATTTTCTGCTTTTGGAAGGAGAGGATGGCTGCTTTTTCACACATTATTTTCTGCCTATTTTAATTTCCGAATGTTATATAGTATTTTCTGTATTTGCCTCCTCAACAATTATTATATAGGTAAATAGGAAAATTTAATGATATTGCTGCAGAAAAATTTAAGAATGAAAGTGTGTTTTTATATCAAGTTGAAATGATGATTTAGAATATAGGAATCCAATACTACTCATCATTAAAAATGTTGCAAGCAACTTCCAGGGACAAACTATATGCAGTCCATTAGTTCCTAATAGGTCATCAAATTCCTAGAAGATGCCTGTGAATGCTAAACCAGCAGGGAGACTCTGATTAATATTTGTGCAACAGTAAAATCCCTCTCACTGAAAATTTTACACATATAATTTTACAATGTTATAAATGAGGGAAGGACACCATTTGTGGTTGTCACATATAAAATCTTTTATGTTTAAAACACAGGAAAGAGTTTCAGGAGTATTAAATATGTATCTAAAAGAATGAGCTGAAATGCTTTCAAAGTGGATCAGTATTCCTGATGATAGAACTGGATTTTGGGGGACATCCTTGTGTTTTTTTTTTTCTGCTAGAAGGATACCACTTATGAGAACTGAGGAAAACATACAGCATTTCATCTAATAATATCCCCCAAAACAGGGGCGCCTGGGTGGCTCAGTCGTTAAGCATCTGCCTTCGGCTCAGGTCATGATCCCAGTGTGCTGGGGTTGAGCCCTGCATCGGGCTCCCTCCTTGGCAGGAAGCCTGCTTCTCCCCCTCCCACTCCCCCTGCTTGTGTTCCCTCTCTCACTGTGTCTCTCTCTGTCAAATACATAAATAAAATCTTTAAAAAAAATATATCCCCCGAAACATGGTCATTAAAAAAGTGTAATAAACCTATGTTTTCATAATCAAACTTAGACCTTGTCTACTTTCTACTTTTGGCCGACAAATTTTCAGTTTTAAATACCACAAATCGTTTCTGATCAACTCTACAAAAACCAAGTTCACCGTCATATCTACACATAGAGTTAGCGTTGGTGGATTTGCAATTTCAATTAACCTAAACACCTCTTTCTCCATCCTTCAAGATGTGTGGCTATATGTTTAGTTTGTGAAGAAACGAATGGATGACTGTGTGACAATACTTTGTTGAAAAGAATTAATGATACATCACACCATAGTAATGATATTACTCTAATAATAATTTATATTTTCATTATGAGAGTCTCTTAGAAAAATGTGAAGTGCAATACACCAAATGTCTTACTCATTTTTAAATACAAATATTCTCTTAACTTCAAAAGTAGTTAAAACACATTTTGTTTTTTTATTGCTGTTGGGAAGAATGAAAGGCAGCTGATTTTTGTTAGTTTTGTTGTATATATTTACAGTTAACCCTTGTACAACATAGGGATTATGGGTGCCAACCCCTTGCATGGTTAAAAATCCACATATAACTTGACTCCTTAAAAACTTAATTACTAATTGTTTACTTTTGATCAGCAGCCTTGTTGATAGCATAAACAGTAAATTAGCACATATTTTGTATACTATATGTAACAAATACTGTATTCTTAAAGTAAGCTAGAGAAAAGAAAATGTTATTTAGAAAATCATAAGGAAGAGAAAATACATTTGCATTTACTGTTCTGTATTTATCAATATCATAAGTTTACATCATCTGTTTATAAGACAAATCATCTGTCAGTACCTACAACAGTGTAGCCTATGATACAAAACTCAGTCATCATATGTATTATTAACACTAGATATAAAAAAATGGAAGATAGTATGAAAAAGAAATTTAAATTTATTTACAGTAAATGATTCATGCATTGATAACCAAGAGAAAGCAATATTATTGCTTGATGGTAGCCTCATGTAATTGATACAATTTCTTCATGGTAGCCTAGCTTGTACACTAGTGAATGAATCACTATGGCATACACTATTGTAGTCATATTCATAATACAATATTGGAAACCTTGTTACACTTTTTAAAAAACCACTTTCCTGGGATAGTAAGGTGATACACAGTTTTTCCAATTATAAGAGAGAAACTCATACTGTACAGTAATGTAATTTTTTAAAAGCAAAGATATAAAACAGTAAGAAGACTAATACATTATTAATTTTATATTAAATGTTACACACCTTTTACCTGTGTGAGGATAGGCTGTGCACATCCATACAAGCCTTACACATGGTATCTACATGACGAATACTCAGGTGATGAAAATGATGGTGTCCCATGACAAAAATGTCCCATAGAGGTCTTGCCATACCATTATTAGATTTTCATGCAAAGACAGTCTCACACACACACACAACAGGTAAGTTTATGAACAGATAAGTTTATTTATAGTTGTGGCAAGATGATTATTTATTCCTCATTAAGCAGAAGTAGCTCATCATAAAGACCTTCATCATCCTCATCTTTGCACTGAGGGGGGTGAGGAGAAGGAGGAAGTGGAAGAGCGGGGAGGGGTTGATCTTGCTGTCCTAGGGATGGCAGAGTAGGAAGAGGCAGGAGAGACAGGCACACTTAGTATAACTTTATAGAAATAAATCATAATCTTTATCTTTTTGCTTTTTCATTTCTTTAAAAACGTTTCTAGATACCAGTCCATCTTCCATTGTCTTCTTTAGTTTCAGTGTCCATATCGTACAAGAGTCCATGTCATAAAAGAAGGCAAAAGCAGTCTTTTTTTTAATTTTATTTTATTTTATTTATTTATTTATTTTTATATTGCAAGTGAAATAAGTCAAACAGAGAGAACCAATTACCTTATGGTCTCACTTACGTGCTGAGCGCAAAGAAAACATGGAGGGCATTATGAGAAGGAAGGGAGGGATGAATGGGGGGAAACCAGAGGGGGAGATGAACCATGAGAGATTGTGGACTATGAGAAGGCAAAAGCAGTCTTAAACAATCAGAACCTTTCTGCCAGATTGTCTGACATCTGTTTGGTTTCTGGCACTGTTTCTATGTCTCCTTCCTCACCATCTGGTTTGGAAGCCCTCATCTCCATCAAGTCATTTTCTGGTAATTCCTCTGTTGTGGTGTTTATTAGTTCTTGAATTTTGCCAAGATTCATATCTTGAAACTCTTTACAAAGCCACTTTTTTTTTTAATAAAGATTTTATTCATTTGACAGAGAGAAACACAGCAAGAGAGGGAACACAAGCAGAGGGAATGGTAGCGGGAGAAGCAGGCTCCCTGCTGAGCAGAGAGTCCAATGTGGGGTTCGATCCCAGGACCCTGCAACCATGACCTGGGCCGAAGGCGGACGCTTAAAGACGAGCCACCCAGGCGCCTCTTCTTTTTCCGTATCTATGATCTCTTTCTAATATTCTTGATTGGCTCCATCATAAATCCTGTGAGGGCATACACAGCATCTGGACACGGTTTTCTCCAGCAATAATTTGTTGTTGGGAGTTGATGGTTTTCATGGTTTTTTCTATAATGTTACTGGCATCTTCAATAGTACGATCCTTCCAGACTTTTATGATATTCTAATATCATAAAATGGATACTCTCCATTGGAGTTCTGTTCCATAACATTGACAATCCTTTCCATAAAGTACTGTGTATAATGAGGTCCTCATGA
This sequence comes from Procyon lotor, assembly GCA_028646535.1. Taxonomy (NCBI): domain Eukaryota; kingdom Metazoa; phylum Chordata; class Mammalia; order Carnivora; family Procyonidae; genus Procyon; species Procyon lotor. The sequence goes on from CM053608.1 coordinate 30,204,723, forward strand.
CCCCAGATCTAGAGGTTGAAGTGGAGACATTATATTTGGAGGCAAATAGATCTCTTTGACATCCTTGGTGTTGAACTCAAGGTTCTGAGTGGTCAGAGGCATTGTCCAATATCAAAAGACCCTTAAAGACAGTCTCTTACTGGCAAGGTAGTTCTTGACTTCAGGGGCAAAACATCAATGGAACCAGTCCAGAAACAGTGTTCATATTGTCCAGGCCCTCTTGTTGTACAACCACAAGACTGGCAGCTAGTGTTTATCTTTTCTTTCAAGGCTCGGGGGTTAGCAAATTTACAGATAAGGGCAGTCCTGATCATAAACCCAACTACATTTCCACAAAACAGTAGAGGTAGCCTATCCCTTTCCTGCCCTAAATCCTGGTGCTCACTTCTTTTCCTAACAAATATTCTTTATGGCATTTTTTTTCCAGTATATGACATTTTTTGTCTGCATTAAAACTCTCTTCAGGCAGATATCCTTTCTCTTTAAAGTTTGTTTGTTGTTGTTGTTGTTGTTTTTCTATCCCTTCCTCATTGATTTTCTCAATAGCATCTGGGAACTGTGCATTGCGTCTTGGTGGGCAGAAGCTGCTGCTCTTGTTATCATAACATTTTTTAAGCCAAACCTTTTTCTAAAATTATCAAACCATCCTTTGCTGGCATTAAATTTTCCAGCTTTAGATCCTGCACCTTCCTTTTGCTAAAAGTGTCATATAATAACTTTGCTTTTTCTCAAATCAATCTACAGGTATCCCGTTCTTACAGCAATTCTGCACCCATATAAAAACTGCATTTTCAATGTGAGATAAAAAGGTATTTCACCAAAAGTGCAAGGTTTTCACTCCCGCTGGTGTAGCTTTATGCCTACAGTTATGATTTAATACTGCATTTTCACATTTTTACATTTCTCTCTACTGGGAAGGGCACCATGTACAGCCTGTAAGTGTTTGTGTAAGTTTTGATAAATTTTAACTTTTTATAAAGGATCTCTATTTTTTATGGGAGCAAACGATAAAATAGTATCTACATAAATTTTATGCATTCATGACATACTTAAGTTTTTAATAATTTTTGTCAATATTTCTAGGCTATGTAGTTCATCAGTGAGCATTTTAAAATTGTCACAAATCTCTAAAAAATTTTCCAGTGTATTTATTGAAAAAACATTCATGTATAAGTGGACCTGAAGAGTTCAGGCCATGTTGTTCAAAGGACACCTATAGTCGCATAGTGTTCTATGACAGAGATGTACCACTTGTTTTTATTTACCCACTGAAGCTATTTGGGTTTTTAGCTATTACGGCTTGGAGCTATTACAAATAAAATTGCTGTGAATATGTACAACTTTCTGCATTAAAATAAATGATCATTTTCCTGGTATGTGTACCTAGGAGTTTAACTGCTGAGTCATATGTCTATGGTAAGTCTATCTTTACTTTTATTTTTTTGAAATATTTATTTCACTTGAGAATAACAAAAGTAGACCCACTACATGTTAACATAACTTATTTTTATTTTTTTATTTAAATTCAATTAGCCAACATATAGGACATCATTAGTTTTTGGTCCAGCGTTCAACGATTCATTAGTTGCTCATCACATTACGTGCCCTCCTTAATGCCCATTACCCAGTTACCCCAACTCTCCACCCACCTCCTTTCTGTAATCCTCAGTTTGTTTCCCAGAGTCAAGAGCTGCCAAACAATTTCCCAAAGTGGTTGCATCATTTTACATTTTCAACGACAACATATGTAAGGTCCAATTCCCTAGATCCTTACTAGCATTTGTGTTACTGTTATTTTTTACTTTAGCCATTAAAATGGGCATTTAATGATATGTCACCGTTGTTTTAATTTTCAATGTCTTCAGTGGTTAATGATGTTAAACATCTGTTCATGTGCTTATTTGACATCTGTATCTCTTCTTCAGTTACATGTCTGTTCATGTCTTTTGCCCATCTTTAATGAGATTGTTTGTTGTTGAGTTTTGAGAATTTTTTTTTAAAGATTTTATTTATTTATTTGACAGAGAGAGATCACAAGTAGGCAGAGAGGCAGGCAGAGAGAGAGGAGGAAGCAGGCTCCCTGCAGAGCAGAGAGCCCCATGTGGGGCTTAATCCCAGGACCCTGAGATCATGACCTGAGCCGAAGGCAGAGGCTTTAACCCACTGAGCCACCCAGGCGCCCCGAGTTTTGAGAATTTTTTAAAAATATTCTCAGTACAAGGCCTTTGTTAGATATGTAGTTTGCAAGTGTTTTCTCTCAGTCTATAGCTTTTCATCCTCATAAAAGAGTATTTCACAGAAGTACATTTTTTTTTTTAGTCCAATTGATCAATTTTCCTTCTATGGCTTATCTTTTTATCATCTTAATTGAATCTTTCACTTTTTTTTACTTTTAGTAAATCCAATTTTTCAATTTCCTTCTATACATTTTCACTTTTAAATGCTTTTGGAGTCAAATCTAAGAACTCTTTGCATAGTTATAGGTCTCAAAGATTTTATTCTATGTTTGTTCTAGAAGCTTTATAGTTTTATATTTATGTCCTTGATCTACTCTGAGTTAATTTTTATATAAGGTATGTGGATCAGATTGAGGTTCATTTGTTTGCCTATGGATGTCCAAATGCTTCAGCACTATCTTTTCAAAAACCTACCCCTTCACTATTAAATTCCTTTTGCAACTTTATGAAAATTATTTGCACATATTTGTGTGGATTTATTTCATGTTTTCCTATTCTGTTCCATTGATCCATATGTATATTCCTCTAATAGTACCATACTGATTTGATTACTATGGCTATGTGGTAAGCCAGGAAGAACTATTTTTCCCACATATTCTTCTGGTTTAAAAGAGTTTTTAACTATGTTAAGGCCTTTTCCTTTCCATGTAAGTTTTAGGATAAGATAGTTTATATTAGAAAGAAACTTACTGAGATATTGATAGAAATTGTGTTAAACCTATAGATAAATTTAGGGAGAACTAACATCTTTACTATATTAAGTTTTCCAAACAGTGAATATGGTATGTCTTTACAAGTATTGAGGTCTTTTTAAGTTTCTTTCATAATACATGTTCATTTTAGATGTAAACTTAAGTATTTCATTTTCCTTGGGGTGATTGTAAATGGTACTTTACCAAAATTAGTGTATGTATATATATGTATATATACATATATATATATGAATGCAATTAATTTGTGCTTGCTCATCTTCTATCCTGGGTGATTTTCTCATTGTCCTTATGTTATTGATTTCTACCTTAATTTCACTGTGGTCAGAGAACATACTCTTTGTTTTAAAAATTCCTTTAAGTTTGTTAATGTTAATTTTATTGTCCAGGCAATGATCTATTTTTGTGACTGTCCCACTGGCACTTGAAAGAAATTTTTACTCTACTGCTATTGGATGGAGTGTCTATAAATGTCTCTTAGGTCCTGAAGGATTTTTATGATAGCTGTTCTTGGCAGATAATTTCAACATCTGATTCATCTCAGTATTAGCATCTGTTGAGTGTAGTTTCTCATTAAAAGGGTGCTTTTTCTGGTTCTTACTCTGTCCAATGATTTTGATTGTATACTAGATATTCTGATTATCATGTTAGGATACATTTAATCCTATATAAATCATTTTAGCAGGGAATCACCCGGTTTAGGCTTAGCATAAGGATTCCAGTCTACTTTTGTGGGCTTAGTTCCAAATGACAGTTTAGCTTTCTCAAGGCTTACAAAGTTTTTCTGGTCTGTTGTGTTCTTCTGATGCTGTTGGGCTCCCACTCAGTCTCTACTGGTCCTATCTACGGGAACAGAAGTCTTCCTTGGGGCACCTAATGTACTGCGGAACCATCTACGTGGGTGCAGATGCTGCAGGTGTGAAAGTCATAGAGACACAGAGGGGTTTCATGTCACAGGCCTATTGGAGAATGGAACCACCCACTCATGCCTTATTTGTGGAGTGGGAGCAGAATGACCTGAAATCTTCTCCTGTTACTGCTCCTGCTCCTACCTGTACGTTAGACTGCCTGGAGGTAGTTAGGTTGTGGAATGCGGGGCTGGGTTTCCACTAGGCCTCTGTTGAGTTTCCCCTTTCCTAGTGCTTGGCCAAAGAGAGCATCTTTTCTTGTTGTTCTTGCGTATTCCTGTTGGCAGTTCTAGATTGCAGGTCTCCTCCAGTGTGGGGGTTACATAGATGATAAATGAAAACCCATAGAACTCACCACGATGTCATTTCTAAAATCTTGAAGTCTCTATTCAGTTCACATTCTACTCTTCAGCTTTTGGGGTTCTTTTTTCATGATCTTTAGAGTAATTTCTAGGCATTTTTTAGATATAGAGGAGCAGAGAAATGTGTTTGTGTTCTAGAACCACAAATTCCTATGCACTCATCTTTTGAATCAGCAATCCCTCTCTTGGGAATTTACCTAAAATATTTACCTTTAATGAAATGGAAGACAAAACAATATATATCCAACATTATCAACCATGCTATTATTTGTATTTGAAAAATATTAAGAAAAAACCTGAATGGCCACACATAGGATATTGGTTGGATAAAGTACTGACTGTCCATACAGAGGAGTACTAAGTATTAGCAAACAAAACAAAACTTTTTTTTCAGCTGAGCAAAATCTTTATGAGGACATAATTTCCCAGAAAAAATGTAAGTAAAAAAATCAGGGTGCCAAGAGTATATATAGTATTTTACATCTTGTAGGAAAAATAAAGGGAAAATAAGAGATAAATATATAAATACAGAGATAGACAAATAGATAGATGTTTTGTTTTTTTGTTTTTTTTTTTAAAGATTTTATTTATTTGACAGCGAGAAACACAGCGAGAGAGGGAACACAGGCAGAGGGAATGGTAGCGGGAGAAGCAGGCTTCCCGCGGAGCAGGGAGCCAGATGCGGGGCTCGATTCCAGGACCCTGGGATCTGACCTGGGCTGAAGGCAGACGCTTAACAACTGAGCCACCCAGGCGCCCCGATAGATGTTTTTTTTTAAAAAAAGACAAAACCCCTTCAGAATGGTTAAACCAAAAACTATGTAGTTGCTTATCTGCCTTGTGTGGAAATAGGTTGGGAAGAGATAAGGAAAGGAATGGATCTTTGAGTCTATCTTCCTGCACTGTTTTGGTGTTTAAAATATTAACAATTTATATTAAAAATAAAATTAATTTAGAGAGGGAGACAAACCATGAGAGGCTCTTAACAACGGGAAACAAATTGAGGGTTGCTGGAGGGGGGATGGAGGGATGGGGTAACTGAACTCAACATTTGAAACTAATGATGTACTATCTGTTGGCTAATTGAATTTAAATTAAAAAAATAAATAAAATTAAATGAATTTGGGTTGAAGAGCAAAACTGAATGGTGACATAAACAAATGAACTTAAAAGCATATAACACGCACACACATACGCACACACAAACACACTTACACACACCTCTGATGGAAGACTGTGCCCTTACAAGCAGGTTAACTACAGTTTGATACTATCTCTATTCAATTTTACAACAGTGATATAACCAAAGTGAAGGAATCCTAGTTTGTGCCTGGTATCTGTGATAGAGTAAACCACTCCTGGGTGTCCTGGGAAATTATGGTGATGTCCTTAAATAATTGTTTGGCTATTTCTGTTTCAGTGTCAGCATGAATCTATAACACTATGTCATCCCTTTATACCGAGCACCAACTTCAGGTAAATTTGAAGACATTTCACGGGAAGGAATGAGAGAAGGCATATTGGATTTGACGAAGACTATGTAGTTGAAAATATTTATTAGATGTTTATTGGTAGTCAACCAAGAAAAAAATATTGGCAACTAAACAAACTTTCAACTGATTTCACTGCCAAGTTATATTAAAATTCTGCATAAGAAGAAGTGGTTAACAATGAGTAGCCAAACTTTTCTTGGCCCGTGTCTTTACCCAGTGCGAGGACCACCAACAGACATCAAGTTTCATTTTAAGACTTGTGAAACTGGCATATATCATGAGAAATAATAACCCTGGAGGACAACAAAAAATTTTAGACATAGCTTTTCTGTCCAGAACAATTTCTTTGGAACAGAAAATTAAGTTATTGAGTTTTTTCTGTCTTTTGTTACTGGCTTACTTATAATATATCCAGAATACGTTCTCATTTGCTAATGGCAGGTGCAATCGAATACATCGAATGAAGGCTTGTGTACATAGCAATATGGTGTGTCATGAAAGCTTGTGGAAGAGCAGAAATTTGAGCTAGTATCCTACCAGGCTCCAACTTGGGCCTAAAACTCAACTGAACACATTCAAATAAGTTTTTCCTCCCACTGTGCATATCACTTTATTCTTCTTACTACAATCTATTTTCAACTGCTTCTGGAGCACGTCTTATCAGAGTTGAACAAGTTACATGGAAAGAGAAGCTATGTGTATAAAATAAAGCTATTGTTTGTAAATAAAAATAAAGCTATGTGTGTGTCCAAGAATTATTTCATGTATAGATGTGTATAATTGTGTGTCCCACTATTTTGTGTATATACTGTTTTTGACACAAATCAAGCTGCCTCTGGATCAGAAGACAGACTGTTTATTACTCATAGAATTCAGTATACGAGTTCCAACTCATACACCATCTCCTCTTTAAAATCTTCTCTTTTTTTAAGATTTTATTTATTTGTTTGACAGAGAGAGAGAGAGACAGTGAGAGAGGGAACACAAGCAAGTGGAGTGGGAGAGGGAGGAGCAGGCCTCCTGCCGAGCAGGGAGTCCGATGCAAGGCTCAATCCCAGGACTGTGGGATCCTGACCCAAGCCAAAAGCAGATGCTTAATGACTGAGCCACCTAGAGGGCCCTAAAATCTTCTTTTATCTGGTGATCTGAATACTATCTGAAAACTACAGATATCACTCCCTTTTCTGAACTTCCATATCTCCTTGCTCATAGTTTTCTCAAGCTTTTCGTCCTGAAAAAAGTACGAACTGATTCCTTTAAAATTTTCATTCTCCTTAATATATTACACTTAGCTGATTTTCTGTAAAGAGATAGTTAGTCAAAGAATAAATGAAAAGATAAAACAACATCCCTCTCAGAATGAGGTCGAATGTTATTTAAAATGCCATCCTGAATTCTTAGGATTAGTAATGCCAACATTGCCTAAAAGACTAAGATAATATTATTAAATATATCATAATTGAAAAAAGATTTTTTGGACCTAATAAATGATGCATAACCATTCTTACTCCACTGTCAAGATCCTTAGACATTAAGAGGTTTCCTCCTCCTTTTCAGTCTTCTAGCATTGCATATGCACTTAGTTCTCTTCTATTAAAATATGAATTATAAGAACTTATCAGTGGAATATTACCTAGTCACAGAAAAGAAAGGTATCTGTGATCTGTGACAACACGGATAAACCTGGAGGACATTATGCTAAGTGAAATAAACTAAAAACATGGAAGGCAAATATTCTATGACCCCACTTAGATGTGCAATTTAAAAAAGTTGCACTCGCATAAGCTGAGTAGAATGGTGGTTGTCAGGGACTGGAGGGTAAAGGAAATCAGGAGATGTTGGTCAAAGGGCACAAACTTTCAGTTATAAGATGAATAAGTTCTGGGGATCTAATGTACAATGTGGCAAGTATAGTCAATAGTACATTTTATACTGAAATCTGCTAACAGAATAGATCTTTAGTCACCACACACACACAAACACAACAGTAACTATGGGAGGTGATGGAAGGACTATTAGCTCAATTGTAGTAATCATTTTATAATATATATATATATATGGATATGGAATATATATATATATATGGATTATATATATATTATATATATATATGGATTGAGGTATCACATTATATATCTTAAATATACACAAATTTTATCAATTATGCTTCAATAAAAATTGAAAAAAGTCAAACTGAAGGTAAAGTTCATCTATCACAAATCAAATTACCTTCTTTTTTGAGACATTATGTTTTTATAGTAATCCTTTGTTAAACACCTGTTGGGGCAAGACATTGAAAAGACATGGGGGGAAAAAAGTGTAACCGCCAATTGACCCATGAGCTGGATTCAGGCCCTCAGTGTCTCCTCACCCCACTTCTGTCCCTCTGTCCTTGGAATATGGGTTCCGCTTGCCTTTCCCACTCCCAGAGACTACTCCAAGGATGTTGCCATGAGAAAGGGATGTGGTGTTGAAAACACCTACATGGTAAATGTAACAAAATCCTGTGAAGGCCTCTTCATAAATTTTAAGATTTGGTAGGTGGATACAGGGATACATTTATCCTGCTGCTGTCCACAACAAGCCTCCTATGTGAGTTTCCATTGTTTAGGAAAGCTGCCATCTACCACCCTGGAGTGGCCTGCCTCTTTCTTCCATCTCTCCCTGCTCTCCTCATATGTTTCAGAGGATACAGGGGAAGTTCCCAAGAGGGTTGTGAACCAACAACATCTCAGAGACAATCATCTCTGCTACCTTGTTCACCATGGCAAGCCAGAGCTGATATAGCACCAAGAGTAAAAGTCACCACTCAATAAATACCCGAGTTTCTTACAAACTGATCTGTTATCAGTTCAACTCAGCATTTCAAGGGATCCAATCACTCTTGCAGGACACCTGGTTACCTCCTACCTGGGAGTTAGGGAAGCAGGAACTGGCAGGTGGGTTACACTAGAGGTGATGGCTGGAGCTGTTGTTGGAGAAGCTTTCTGTCCCCACTGCTTCTTCATTTGTGTCCTTCTCAGTGTCTAGATAGTGCCCTGGTTCAGAAGCTCTTTATTTCTGCTCTCTCACATGGTACTATGGTTTCCACTCCAGAGTCCATGGGTTTGGCCACCTCTGCTCAGCATCACTTTCTCATACGAGACTGAGCAAGATGGTGACTTGGGTCCCAGTATCCAAAAGAGCTATAAAGAGTTCAATCCCTCCTTGCCTTGCTCAGTGTATATAGGGCCTTCGGTTCTATGAGGGACAAGGAGACTTTGGCTTCACCTCTAATTCTTGGAGCAGCTGAAGTCAGTGCAGAGAGGAAGCAGGAGATAGGTGGGATGCAGGGAATGGGTCTCCAGACTAGCAAGAAGTCATATTTACTTTCAAAGTAGAGCAGAGTAGGGGCGCCTGGGTGGCTCAGTGGGTTGAGGCCTCTGCCTTCAGCTCAGGTCATGATCTCAGGGTCCTGGGATCCAGCCCCACATCGGGCTCTCTGGTCAGCGGGGAGCCTTCTTTCCCCTCTCTCTCCTTGCCTCTCTGCCTACTTGTGATCTCTTTCTCTCTCTCTCTCTGTCAAATAAATAAATAAAATCTTAAAGAAAAAAAAAGGAAGGAAGGGAGGGAGGAAGGGAGGAAGGAAGGGAGGGAGGAAGTGAGGCTCTCTGAAGAATTCCTGAAATAGAAATAGCAGCAGCTGTGGAAAGACTCTAAGGACCATCCATCCGGCTCTCTGCTCAGCAAGGAGCCTGCTTCCCCCCCTCTCTGCCTGCCTCTCTGCCTACTTGTGATCTCTCTCTCTGTCAAATAAATAAATAAAATCTTAAAAAAAAAAAAAAGTAGAGCAGAGTATCACACTTACAGTTTTCAACCCACTTAAATCTCTCCACTTAGCTTTTTGTACTTAAACTGTTTCTCTGTCAGAAAGAAAATAAAACCCAAAACCAATAAAAACAAAAACAAAAAAGCTTCCATAGACTTTTGATATTTTAGCCCATACAGATCCCTATACCAGCTCTTGAGACTCCTTCACCTCTTCTCCAGCCTGAGAAGGTGTAGCACAAACAATGAACTTCTAATGTTTTCTTTCTGCATAAAACCAACATTTACTTGGGTATCTATAAACGTGTTCTTGCCCCACTTGGAAAGAAAAACCAAAAGTCTCACTTAGGCTACTTGTTTTAACCACCTTCAGCCATTTTCTTCCATTAAGGGGAAAAAAGTAGAGTTTCAGATATTGCCCATTGTTGAATATATGGTTTGGTTGATATGTCCACTACGCCCATCAGCTCTCTGTCCCTTACAGAATCTCTTCCTTACATCCAAGAATTATTTCATATGTATAATTGTGTATTCCATTGCTTCATGTATATACAATTTTTGACAGGAAACAAAATGCCTCTGAGTCAGAGAACAGACATTCATTACTCATGGAACATCTTGGTGCCAGTTCCTCATGCACTAATTTCCAGGGCGTGTTGCAATGAGGGCCAGGTGTTCACCTCGGCGTGCAGTGAGGTTGCACCACAGGAAAGGAATGCTGAGATTATAAGGCTTGAAACTGACATAGAGCAGCTGGAGTATCAGCCCATCATTTTCTATGCCAATGCATGCAACAGAGAAAAAGAGAAACCCCAACTTTACATTGAAGGGAAGGGCAGGGGAGCGAGTTAAAAGAAGGTAAATTTCTTCTTCTACATATTCAAATTTCTTGCATTCATTAAAGATTAATTTTTTTAACAATAATCCTTTATTCGACTTCTCAAAGAGAAGCATCTGCCCTATTTTGTTCACCATGGCAGACCAGTGGTGATGCAGCACCAGGAATAGGGACACTGCTCCATAAATGTCCACTGAATGAAGTCTGAGGCTTGGGATTAATTATCTGATAAAGAATTCCCTGACAACTCACTGTGATATAGTAAACACACAGCACATGCATATAGAGAAGGGCGGGCCTGCATGAGTCCATGGCCTGTATATTCCCAATGATGGCCCATGATCAGGTTATATTATAGTGGTTCTAAAATGACATCTGGGCATCACTCCTGAATCCTCTTAGCCTCTCTTCTGACTCTAGCTACTGCTGCTAGGACAGTTCCACACCGAGCTCTGACCTGCCTCACGTAGATGGCAACGTGCAGCTTAAATTCAGCATCTACTTTTATTTTGTATCTACTCCCCTGGACTTCTGTACCACTGCTGCTGCCTGAGGCACTTGCAAGAATCCACTTACCTCCCGCGTCTGTATAACCAGAATTGCAGGAGTGTTTCTACCTTTGAATCACCTCTGAGCAGGGAATGATAAGAACAAATGCTTCTCTGGGGCGCCTGGGTGGCTCGGTTGGCTAAGCATCTGACTTTGACTTAGGTCATGATCTCAAGGTCCTGGAACCTAGCCCTGCCTCTGGCTCTGCAGTTAGAAAGGAGTCTGCTTGTCCCTCACCCTCTGCTCCTCTCTCCACTTGTGCTCTTTCTCTCTCTCTCAAATAAATGAATAAAAATCCTTAAAAAAAAAAAAGAACAAATTCGTCTCAATTCCATCCTCAAGGCTAGTGTACCTCAATAGTTTCTAGACAACATTAAGCCCCCCATACCCTTAGTGGAGGCTAATTGACAGTCTCTCCTTGTATTTACTTTTCCTCCTTTCTCTCTCTCTCTCTCTCTCTTTTACTTTTACTCTATATCCACAAACCAACTGCCGACACATAAGCCTTTGGCTCAGATCCTGCTAACGTGGAATTTGCCTTGACATCTCTGACATACAAGCCTGGACTAAAATTTCAAGGGAGATCTGATAAAGTCCCAAATATCAATTAAAAGTCTTAAAAATTCTGTCGAAAATTGTTTAGAAACAGCTGTCCTTTAAAATTCAAGAAACTCTAGGAAGGACATATAATTTATTATTATGATTAATGTGAAAAACATTAATTTTTTAATGTTTTAAATAAAACATAATAACATAAAACAATAAAAACACAAAAACATAACAGAAGATAGATACAAAAATAATTCTTACTAAAAATTACTACTAAAAGTTACTAAAAATTCTAGAGACTGATACATAATCAACAATTTTTATTTGGGAGATGATTAACAAGGGAGGTATCCTAATCTGCTTGGTAAGACATTTGTTTATCTCCACCTTCTTACTGCCACGGAAGGGAATTTAAAGTGTTGATTAGTCAAGGTGCAGAAAAACAACATAACTTCCTCCTCTATTTCCCAACAGAGATCTTGCCATAATGTCAATCTCCAGGCTACCACCATGGCTTTCAATCTTTCCTGGGCCTGTGTAATAACTGGTGGTATTTTTGCTTCTTTAACAAAAGCATCCAATATCTCAGATGTGTATCCCCCTCTGTGGAAAGAGAGTCCTGGTCAGTTCAGTGATTACAAGATAGAAAATGGAAGATACCTCATTAACTTCTGGCATTACCCTGAGAGACTGGGGACATATAAAATCCTACTGAATAAGACAGCCAAGTATTTTGAAAAATTTTCATCAGAAAATGAACAAAATATTTTATGGGGACTGCCTGTACATCATGGATGGCAATATCATACAGGTAAGAATGTCTCTTTTTCATTAATATGACCCTTTGATTTAAGTGTGAATTAATTAGGAAGTAGTACATGCACATTTAGCATCATGTTTTTGAAAACAGATTTTGTTCTCACTTTCCAATGCCTTTTCCATCTATTTGCATCATCTCTTGCTTAATTTCTATCAAGTATTTATGGAATACCCCCTGCATGCATGGTTTTTCTACCCAGAAATGGCAAAAAAAAAAATTGTATGCAATGCTGAAATTTTTCTCTTTTTGCCCTATTCAGTGTGACAGCGTCAGCCATACTGTGTTCTTATAATCTTATATGTGGTTATTGAGCACTTGAAATGATTAATGCTTTTGCACAACTGAATTCTCGATTTTGTTTAATTTCAACTAACTCAAATTTAAATAGCCACAAATGGCTAGTGATTGCCATATTCACTGAGGTATAGCATATTAGACCTAGTTCATTAATATCAATAACTATTAATTGATGTGCTATTGATACCAAGCCTAGTTTTAAGCACTGAAGAATATATCCAGGAACTAAACAGTTAAGGTGATATACATTAAATACACATGAGTGTATAAAATTAATTTGCATTCTCTATAATTCTACATTTGATTAGCTACAGTCATATAGAGTGGAATGACAACGGAGGAAAAAACCTCTGCAGGAAAACCTTTCTCTACCTAAAATAGCATCTACACTGAGGAATGAAAGTAGATTTTATTTTGGAACAAAAATATTGTAAGTGCCAAGCTATCTTGTTCAATGGATTTCAAGAAATGAGAGACCTTCACTAACAACTTCTAGGAAACGGTATTAGAAGAAAGGAATCAATGAGAAAATGGATAGCATTATAGAAAATACAGGGGAAGATACTGCAGGTCTGGTCTGTGATGACATTCTAAGCTAGCATTACAGCCAGGCTTGTCAGGGAATCTCTGGCCATCCAGCGTAATTTCCACTTAAACATAAGGTCAGCTGGAAACAATAACCAATTCCCCCAAGGGGTGCACGCACCTACTGCTAGGAAAATTTTCAGTCCTGGGTCCAGTAATGAATAAATAGCAAAGTAGAATATTCGACAGGATACTTCCAAAATTTCGTTTTCATTTTAGAATACAATAAATGAGATTCTGCTGTTTTTTAAGTGGATGATTTTACTTCGTATTTAATTGAGTTGAACTCCAGAAATACAAGCTTTGAAATTAGCCCATAAAAGCATTTCGCCAACAGTACGTAAAGTCTCAAAGATGAGATAAGGACTGTAAATACAAGAGTAGCTCAGGAAAGAGAGTGACAACCATGGGCTGAGAATATCATGGGAAGAAAGTAGGGCCCAAGAGCTTGATGGAGACATTGTTAGAATATAAGTGCTGGAATACAAATTATAGAGATGACAATGATAGCAGGTTGAACCAGAAGAAGACGATCCCAATGGCAGGAGAACTGGAATGTGGAAGAGTGGTGGGTGGTAAACTTAAGATGATCCATGAGGATCAGTTAAAGAGATGTCTTTTAAGTCAGACTGGGCAGTTTTAATCGGGCTCTTAAGCAATATGGTTTAGTTTAGTAACAAAGGTCTAATGCTACAAAATACCTAACCACTTTAAGTGCCTCTAGGTTGCTTAGCAGAGGTTTTAAAAAATATGTAGGTTTATTTATATACAATAAACATACATTAAACAGCACATTTTAAAATGTATTTTTTGGCAAGTTTGATCAATATGTCCATAGCCTTGAACCTGTCATCACAGATAATGGACATATATGTCATTCTAAAAATTTTCTTTTCCCATTTGTATTCTCACCATGAAGAACTTCCCTAGTCTGGTCTCTCCCAGCCCTCCCCTCCCCTCTAACTTCTCATGCCCCTCACTCCCCAACTTCACCAGTAACCACTGATCAGCTTTCTATCACTGCAGTTTAGACAGAATTATCTAGAATTTCCATATAGACAGTTGAGTGCTCTTTTTTTAGTCTGTTTTATTTCAGTTGTCATGATTATTTTGAGATTCATCTGTCTAGTTGCATATGTCAGTATTCATTCATTTTTCTTGGTTAGCCAAAATTTTCATTAGAATAATGTTTGAATTGGGAAGAGAATACTGGGAGTCTGAGGCAGGATAAAGCAGTGACACCAAAGAGAAAAATAGATGAAAAAAGGGAAGACTTTGGCAAGTACACAAGAAATTGGTAATGATATCATTGTTTTCCCTTGAAGCACTTACAGCATGGTTAAGAAGGCATTAAGGAAGGGCACCTGATGTGATGAGCACTGGGTGTCATACACAACTAATGAATCATTGAACATTGGTATCATAAACTAATGGTGTATTGTATGCTGAGTAATTGAATTTAAATTTAAAAAAGAAAAAGAAAGAAAGAAAAAAGTTAGAAATGATACAAACATAAGAAAGAGCTGAATCATTAGACACTAGAATAAAGTGAGCTGGGGTAATCTGGGAATAGAGTAAGGAAGTAAATCTTGAAAAAAGGGTAGAACATCGATGGACTTTAAAAAAAAAAAAGCAATCCATGAAGAAACAAATAGAATGAACTAACCAAACTAAATCCATGAAGAAACAAACAGAATGAACTTGGAATTAGTGTGGTATATGTGAGAAAAAGACAAAAAGAAAGGGAAATGTTGGAAGAATGGGATATACATAATGTAGGCTACAGAAATAATATAATCAGAAAATACAGTAAATTTACAGCAAAAAATTTGGATTTGAGTAGTAACAAATATAACATTAATTTTGCTCTGGAAAAATGGGGATGACAGAAAACAATTTTAGTCAGGGTTATTGAGAATGATGTGTTTTTTACCAGGGGAAGGCAATGAAAAAAATTTCCTTAGAAGATAAAACAGCAGAAAGCGTGCCCAGCTTGACTGTAAAGAAGGAGAAAGTGCTGAAGATGTCAGGAACAGTGGTAAAACTCTGCTGACAAAGAACCGGAAGTTCAGGGTCCAATCTTCCTTGATGA
>CM053608.1:30220469-30238927 GCA_028646535.1 Procyon lotor
GGGGGATATTTTCACTATATGGAGCCTAAGCAGTTAGAATAAGGCTAAGACCTTCCATGCAGTGGCCCTGGTGCCTCAGCAGATATGCTTTCTTTCTTTCTTTTCTTTTTTTTTTCAGGTAAAGTTGCTCAGATTCCTAAAAGTTCCTCAGATTTCACCTAAAATCCAGAATAAACTAATTTTGCTGACTTGTTAAGGAACATTCCCCCTCTGAAGTTCTAAATGACTGATTTAGGCTGCCATATAGGTTGTTCTATTTAAAAAGTCGAGCTTTGTTTTGTCTGCCCAGGAATTTATGATACAGAGGAAATGACATGGATTGTTGAAAAGCTGCACATATTGGTGAAAAAGAAGAAAGGAAATGATAAACTAGATGCTAAACTGAATTTCCTGACTTAAGAAATAACAGGCTCTATAAGGTATCTTTCAAAAAAAAAAAAAGCTCTTAAATTCTCTTCCCTTACTAAGCCATTTGAGGCCACTGGGCAAACTGATGAGCTTCTCTCTGCCCCTCACACCCTCTTAATTTTCAAACACCTAGGTTAAAACAAGTATTTTCAACATGAGTTTAAAGAGCTGACTTGCTGCCTTTCATGGTACATTATGTTGGACAACCTCAGAAAGAACAAATGTTCTTTGTCAGCCTTTGATAATCACACACCAAGTCTTGTTTGTTAACATAGACACATAAGCAGCTCAGCTCACTCAGCAGAGACCACAGGAAATCAACACTGTAGGACAGCTTTTCTCACTTCCTGATATTCTCCACCACTTTCTCTTTAATCCTTACCTTCAGTTAGAGCATCTGACCCAAACTGTGACAATCAGATGAAAGTGGGCTGCCGTTCTACCCAAATATAGCTACAAACAGTGCGTGAATATTTGGAATTAGGGCTTTGCTACCAAACTGACATACCAAACTTCTCTGGCAGCCGATTAAATAACCGTGTTGCAACTCTACCACACGGATTGAAATGAAGGTTGCAGAATGGAGGCCAATACACATTCCAGGCTCGGCACTGAATTTTCCTTTGTTTTATGAGTTTGAGTCAGTTATGCTTAAAAATAGCCAACTAAATTTTTTTTTTCTTACATCCAGGCCAAATTACCAAAGACACTCCTTCCTACGCCCAAGAATGTGCATGCAACAGAATTTTCTATAATAAGGTTTGTTTGTTTGAATTTCTTGTCAGTGTCATGTTTAAATAGCACAGCTTCAAAGGCACAAATAGGAGAAAATTCCTTGTCTCAATAGTTGAGAGACTTTGTTCTCTCGATGAGCAAAGAAACCCAGGTGTTCCTCTTTTAGAACTAGCTTTGTACAACAAAGATAAAGCAAGTAACAGGATCAAAGGGGAGGGGAAGAAGGTATAGGGGACGCTCTGTCTGAGGTCCTGGGTACCATCTTTGTTAACAGGCTATAGAGGTGAGGGGCGTCTGGGTGGCTCAGTGGGTTAAAGCCTCTGCCTTCAGTTTGGGTCATGATCTCAGGGTCCTGGGATGGAGCCCAGCATCGGGCTCTCTACTCAGCAGGGAGCCTGCTTCCCTCTCTCTCTCTGCCTACTTGCGATCTCTCTGTCAAATAAAAAAAAATAAAATCTTAAAAAAACAAAAAATACAGGCTATCGACGTGATTAACATCTACAGGGAGAGTGAGGGATGATGATGCAGGGAAAGATGTGCCACAGCCTGTGGGTACCCACAGTACAACCTGAGGTTCCAAGGAGAAGGCAGCAAGGGCTAAGGTTTCTTTGTGCTTCCTGGCAGTGTGCTAAGACCATGTCCCAAATATTGGCCCCCAGCAGTCCCATGAGATAGAAGCAGGTCTGAATTCCGATGCTAGATGCTTGTCTCATTGCACACTGCAGTGTGGGAGAGGGGTGTGCTTACGGGTGGGCACAAACCAGAAAGTAGGCTACGCAGTGGGCAGTGGAGAGTTGGAAAGAGTCTCCCTGGAATTCAACTATAAGGTAAAGTTGTTCTGTTAACTTCAGAGAAGCTGTCAGAGTGACCCCAATTCTCCCAGAATGTGGGAGCAGTAGCCAAGTCAGTCCTGTTTCCCCTCCTCAGTTTCTTACTGGGGTTCCAATATATGGAGTGTCTGGATTGAATTCTTCTCTAAAACCAATGCCTTAGAGGTTCATAGGTGAGATTAATATCCTTCTTGCCAGCATGACTTTAATTCTTAACAAGAGATCTAAGGATGCGGCCAGTGTTTTGATCAGCCCAGACCTCCCTTGGTTAGCCTCTCCTTTCTTATTCAGTCCACCGGATATTTTGGAGGTAAATGCAGCACCCCTATATTTATTTACTTATTATTTATTGATTTATTTATGGTATCATTCCATGCAAGAACGTCTTGGGATTTTACTGTTTTCTTAGGGAAATCCAATGTGCTATCAGGTGTCCAGTAAAAATAAATTGCAACCCCGAGCCTTTTAATTTGTTTGTTTTCACACTTCAGTAAGAGTACCTGTTAGAGTTAGCTGTTTACATATTCATCCGGGTCAATGAACCAATTGAAAGTGCTAAAAGAGGACAAACCGAATTTCGTTTTTTCTGGACCTAACAGCCACCACATTACAATGTTTGTTAAGTACACAAGGGTTTGGGGCACCTGGGTGGTTCAGTTGGTTAAGCATCTGCCTTCAGTTCAGGTCATGATCCCAGGAACCAGGGATCAAGGCCCACATCAGGCTCCCTGCTCAGTGGGGAGCCTGCTTCTCCCTCTGTCTCTGCCTCCCTCTTTCTCTGTCTCTCATGAAGAAATAAAGAAAATCTTAAAATAAATAAATACACAGGGATCCATGCTCTGTATTTCTGCTGCATTCTCACACCTCTTATATATGCCTTCTCATCTTGGTTTGGACAGCAGAGTCAGTGGGCACCTATCATTCCCAGAGGATTTGTGGCACACCACTTGCGAAGCTTTGCGGAATAGATTAACTGTGTACAAACCTACAAACTGATGGATTGTCCATGCTCGCGCATGTATGTGTGTGTGTGGGTCATCCTGAGGCTCTAACTGAGGGTGTGCATGTGTCTACATTTGCAGGTGCATGCATGACCCTGCACCCACCCACTACTCATCTTGGTCCTCCTTTCTGTCATGCATTATTCCCATTTGTCTTCTCTGCTTTTGTTGGTTTCAAGAATCTGTATTAATGAAAGAGAGTTTTCTAATACCATACCACCGTGGAATTAGAACTGCTTTGTCATTAGAGGCAAAGGCCATATAATAAAGACGGAAATGCTCTAGAAAGCATGTGGACATCCACAGAATGGCGGAAACTTTAAGGTCTACTGAAACCTAGATGGCTCAGGATTCTATGGCCTCACACAGTTTGCTGCAGCCTTGGGACAGGCTGTGTATACATATTTTAGACAACTCAAACATCTAGAGAAATGGTTCTTGGGAGTTTTAGAAAATACAAATGCCTGGATTAAAAAATTCAATGTCAGTTGGTGAGGTGGGGACTCAATTCTAGAAACATCCCAGGAATTCTGATGTGCAGCTAGGACTGAAAACCACTGATCTAGATATTGAATTCTTGATTCTTTTCATGACAAAGAAAGTTACAATTCTGAAGCCTGTTTCTTAAAGCCACACAGGGTAGTGACTATCCATGATACTTTTTTTTTTTTTTAAAGATTTTATTTATTTATTTGACAGAAAGAGAGAAAGATTATAAGCAGGCAGAGAGACAGGCGGGGGGTGGGGTGGGGTCGGGGGAGGCAGGCTCCCCGCTGAGCAGAGAGCCCAATGCGGGGCCAATCCCAGGACCCTGAGATCATGACCTGAGCCCAAGGCAGAGGCTTAACCCACTGAGCCACCCAGGTGCCCCTATCCATGATACTTCTGAAGTGAACAAGTTCACTGCATACCATGCTTCATCAGAGGGACAATATTAACCATTTGGGTGGGACAATCATTTGAGATTTTGACTCCTTTCCTCTTACTGTCATTAGGGCTTCCTGGTTATTGTGGTCACTTACAACACCTCCATTAACCACCAAATGTTTCAGAGGGAGTTGAGAATCATCGCTTAGGTGGATAAATGTGGCTTCAAAGGCAATAAACATTTCAGATAAATTTTGGCCATCAAACATTGACTTTCAGTTCTGTTACTAAAATGGTCCCCCTGAGATGGCAGTCTGGAGGCTTAATCAAGGATCTAACAGACAGACTTTGATTTTTAAAGTAGTTGCTCTCCCTGTGATAATTTTTTTAAAGCAAACAGTGGAATAATTGATTTTTTAAAAAATTTATTTGTTTATTTGACAGAGAGATCACAAGTAGGCAGAGAGGCAGGCAGAGAGAGAGGGGGAAGCAGGCTCCCTGCTGAGCAGAGAGCCCGATGCGGGGCTCGATCCCAGAACCCTGAGATCATGACCCGAGCCCAAGGCAGAGGCTTAACCCACTGAGCCACCCAGGTGCCCCTTGATTAAATATAACACTTAGATTATTTCATTTCTTTTTGTCATAAAGTTCTACCTAGCCATTTGAATCTCTAAAGCGAAAAGCCAAGTAGATAGTGACAGATTCCAACTGTTGGCTAACTACTCCTCACTCCTGGTCTCTCTTCCCGCCAAAACAAAACAAAACAAAACAAAACAAAAGTCAAAAAGAAAAATGTAAAGAACAACACGGAGACTATGAGCAGTTATTTCAAACTGAATTCTCAACTATTGTGAAGTGCTTTCTCTTAATTTTTTAAAAAATTACTACTCAAAGGGAAATGGAGGTACTGGAGGATGAGGGTTCAAGAGATTGTTACCAGAACCAACTTTCATAGTAAAGCAAAGATTTCCCACATATTATTCTTGATACTGAGGTGCAAGATACCTCGCTTTACCACAGATTTTCAATCTACCAGCCAAGTGGCAAAGCATTTGAGTGCTTGACTTCCATGAGTGCTGGTATTTCTGAATCTTGATGGCAGTGGTACATTCCAGTTTTCCACTGGGTAAATTGTCAACAAGATGGACAGAACAGGACATTTTGGGTACATGGGACCTATCCGGGCCACTTCAGGGATGAAGAGAAAGGGAGATGTTCAGGTTCATCAAAGTGAGTTTATACCTAAAAAGCAACTCCCACTGGAACTATGTTACTAGCCTTGGATTTCTACTTAATGAAATTCTAGAGAATGACTATTTTTTTCCCTACTCTACTACATGCTCTGGAAGCAGTTCTATGTGATAATCTATTAGAGAGGCCAGAACTCCAGGCAACAAATGTGATCAGCAACAAATGTCCAAGTATAAAAGGTAAATGCAGAAATGGCTGTTTTGCTTGGAGCTGGTCAAATGCAGTAGGAGGGATATAATCACTTTCTCAATGAACTAACCCACTCTCATGCTTCCAAACACATCTTTTAAAACAGAATACCATCAGCAAGCATCACGACAAATTGCTTACTTTTTGTGATGGTCACATTTCATTCGTTCACCATAATTTTTGTTAACATTTACTGGATACCAAAACTATCTTGTTAGCCTAATGAAACTGAGCAAAGATACTTTATAAATCCATCTATCTATATTTTGAAATGTAACCATCTTGTGAATGTCCAGCTTTTCAATTATCATAATAGTCAACTACTGAGAAGTAATTGACAGATTTAGTCAATTTTTATAGTCATAATTATTTATCAAGAAGAGTACAGATTAAGATGTAAAAGAAAGAAGCAAAAACTAAAATGATTTATATAAAAAAGTCACAATTATTTCCTTACCTGAAATATTTTAATGCTTGGGCTTCTTTTTGAATTTGGTAGTGGTAAGATGTGTCTTTTTAAAGAAATAAGCAGTCTTCAGTGTTTTTATAGCATTGATTACTACAGAAATTATACTTCTTTTACTTCTTGTCTTGAAGGGTGAACAAAATAAACAAACTGAAAATACTACAATGAATGGTAAATGATGAAAGATTTACAGTACAAAAAACAGTGTAAAAAGGAAGACAAGTTTAAATATCGTTGTGTAAGAAAGTGATGAAAATAATACAAGAATGAGAATAAGTAAAATGATAGGCTGGAACATCTGGGAAGGTAAATGCAGAGACAAAGAGAAGAGTTAATTAATAATAATTTTTAAAACTTAAATTTATGTTAACTAATCTAAGCATTCATTCAACTTAAGATGAAGAAGAACCCTCCCTTAAGCCTGTATTTACAAAATCTGAAACCTATTATTATACACAGTTCTTTCTCCACTCTGATTGCTATTTTTTTCCCTGATGGTATAATTGAAAACCCACGTGCCTCAAGTGTTCAAAAATCTGCTACAAGGAAACTGAAAACCAACCATCTGACATAATTAGAGAAACAATAAGCTTTAACATTTCAAAATTCAACAAGTTTTATCATAAAACTTTTTCTTTTCATAGCAAAGCAGAGCAACATGCAAGGTAAATAAGCAATAGGGTTGCAATTTTTCTAGCTGTGACTAACAGGCAGTTAATTTAATGTCATGCTTCTGCGTATACGCTGATTTTTAAATTTAAATCTCTCGTGTGTCTTAAAAGCCATGCACGCTGTTGTACTTCCGTGTGTTCTCCAATGGATACAGGACAGGAGGCTTGCCGGAGAGGTAGCACTGCCTGCTGTGTTTTACAAATTCTCTCTTATGTGGTCAATTCTGACAAAATGCATGGGTCTTTGGCCACCATACCTGGCTAGAGCAGCTCAGTCCAATTCATCAGTTGTGCCTCTACAAATTAGGATGAAGGAAAAATGCTGGTTTTCCCTGTTCGGGAATAGTTATTACTATTTCTCTGAATCAGTGTTGGGTTAAAGTTAAAGTATAACACTCCTTTCCCAGTCCTGAGATTCTCCACTAGAGAGATGGCAGTGATTTTTCCCCCCCTAGAAATAATAATCCTGTTACTTCCACGTGTGGTAAAGGAGTGACTTCTATTTGTTCCCTTTGGTAGGGCTCTAGACGCAGCATCGTCTCTTCACTGCTGGTTTGTACTTTTGTCAGTAGTTGTACAATGATCCTGGACACTTAGTAATTAAACAAATTTTTTTTTTTTAAACTCAATTTCAATCTTGGTTCAAAACCTGCAAATGCATAATTAAAGATTCCCATCTGGGGTTTTCTTACAGCTTGATCCATTAGAATGAGTAGAGTAATACTGAACATACTGACAAATAATAATGTATCTTTAAGATCCTTTAATGTTTACCCCAAAACTGGGGGTGGGGTGGTAAATTTCCTTTTAAAATAAAACAGAGGGAGGGAGTTACTAAGTGGGTTCCAAAAACCCAAGGCCTGAAGGAGGGCAGTGTGAAAGAACAGGTGTGCTGTGGGGCTAGGAAGCCCAGGGAGTCTGAGCGGGGATTTCCCTAAAGCGGGGCGCGGAGGTCGGTACGCGGGGACGTCCCACAGGGGACTACGAGTCCGCGGACCAGCCTCGCCATCGCCGTGGCTCGCAATAGGCAGAACTGTACCTGACTCACGGATATGGGCTCCTCGGCGCCGCGGTCGTCCGCAGACTTGGGCACCTCGAGGCGGTCGATGAAGGTCTGCAGCTCCTTGCGGAAGGCTTTCATCTGCGCGTTGATGCGGTAGAGCAGCTCGTGCTCGCGGATGCGGCTGCCGTCGTCCTCCTCATCCATCAGTCCGAACAGGTCCCCGTTGGCCACGTAGATGCGCGCCTCGGTGATGATGGTGCTAGTGTCGGCGATGAGCCGGTCGATGGTCTTGCCCAGGCGCTCGGCCTCCGAGCGGATGTCCTTCATCTGCTGCCGGTCGGAGAAGCTCTTGGGCCAGGGCCCGGGCGCGGGGTAGAAGGAGCGGGTGGGGGTCAGGCAGCGGATGTTGCGCACCTCCTCCGAGTCGCTCTCGCCGCCGATGGGCCCTTCGCGCTTGCGGTGAGGCGGCCGAGAGTCGTCGTCGCTCTCCTTCTTGCCCGCATCGCTCTCGGCGTCGCTGTCGCGGGGGCTGCCGCGGATGCCCAGGTGCGAGGCCAGGTCGTAGCGCTGCATGTTGGACATAAGCACGCGGTTCTCGTACTGCAGCTGCATGACCTTGCCGCTGAGCTCGTTGATCTGCAGGCGCGCCGCCTTCAGCTCCTCTTGCAGGGCCTCGGTCTTGGCGCTGTCGTGGTGTCGCGCGCTGTCGTGGCCGCCCGACTTGTACTTGTACTTGTTGAGCTCCGCCGTGATGCGCTTGTTCTGCTCCTCCAGGTCGGCCACGTTCCGCCGCAGCAGCTCCGTCTCGTCTTCCACCAGCTGCAGGTGCTGCCGCAGCTCCGACAGGGATTCGCTCTGCTCCCTCATGAGGGGGTTGGCCGAGCCGTTGAAGTCGTCTCCCCTCAGGTCGTCGAGTTCTGCCTTCAGGCCTCTGTTCTCCACCTCCAGTTCCACGATCTTCCTGCCCAGGATGTTGGCTTCTTCCTCCACCAGCCTCAGCCGCAGCTTGAGCTCAGCCTCCCTGGTGCTGGGAGGCCCCCCGGCTTCTCCTTTGGGCAAAGGACTGTCCAGATCTCCATAAAAGGATCTGTACTTCTGAAGCTCGTGTTCGAATCTGTCCTTTTCTTTGTCAATCTTGGCCATTTTCTTTCTCATCAAAGCAGCTTCTTCCTTCACGAACTGCAGCTGGCATTTCAGATCCTCATTGTCCTCCTCATTTGGGAAAAAGAGGGGGAAAAGATAGGAGGTCATTTTTATGTAAATTAAGAAAACAAAAAAGTACACCTGCAAAAATAATTGCTTTTTTCTTGTAATTAAGACTTAAAGAGACGCACAGAGAGAAGTGGATGCAGTATATTTTCTACAAATCATTTAAATTACTTGGCAGATAAAAGATAAGGACAATATCACATCCTGGAAACAAAAAGAGAAAAATATAAAAAGAGAAACCCTATGGTCATCATTATTCAGAGATTATCATGTCTTCTAACTGAGCACAACTGTGGGACTGTCATTTCAACAATGTTCCTTTTGTATGTTTTGCTTTTTACATGATTTGAATTCCCCTGACTATAATAAATGTGGAAACCTGGTCCCTGGATGGAACACGTGCTGTGCACTCACTGCCACTTATCAAGTACCAACTCTCAGCCAATTTCTGTAAAGTTCTTTATCCGTATGACCTAATTTAATGTTTAGCGTAAACTCAGTCATAGCTACTAAAATGCCTGGTTTAAAGATATTCTCTAACTTTTTCAAGGTTACAGTGCTAATACGTGGCAAAAGACAAAGGTAAAATTTGAATGCTGTTCTGTCTGACTCTACGGCTCATGATCATTTGGAAAGAGCAAAGAAAGTCATCTCTCCTCCATCTTTATTCAAGGCAGAATTACTTATTTAAAGGTCTTATTTAAAGTAAGGAAAATTTAACACTGGAATGGCCCCTCCAAGGAGAAACTGGCAAATGTTTCATCCAGATCGCTTTAAAAATAAGATATATTCCCCATCAGTCTGAAATGAATAAAGTTGGTTCTGCCCAGTAAATCAGTGAAGGAGGAGATCTTATGGAAGCTCTTCCAACAGTTCTTAGGGCAGCCTGCAAACACTAATCATTGACTAAGCTGAAAAGTACAAAAAAAACCCCCGAAAACTGGAAATCAACTTGCTAATATCTAAGTACATGATCAAGCCCAAGGATATATTTTCTGAGGACAATTGCCCCAAATTCACTTTTAAGTATGTACTTTGGGTAAACTGTATAACTTCTGTGGATTTTGTTTTCCTCATTTTTAAAAATGTTTTTTTATAAAAGATTTTATTTATTTATTTGAGAGAGGCAGAGAGAGAGAGCATGAGTTGGGGTAGGGAGGAGCAGTGGGAGAGGGAGAAGCAGGCTCTCTGCTGAGCAGTGAGCCCTATGAGGGCTTGTTCCCAGCACCCTGAGTTCATGCCCTGAGCCGAAGGCAAATGCTTAACAGACTGAGCCACCCAGACACCCCTTCTCATTTTTTAAATGGAAATAAAAATGCCTTCCTTGCCTAGCAGTGAGTCAGCTGTGTTTGAGATGAATTGTAAAGTAGCAGCAACCACTGGTAGTGAAGGTGAGAATAATGAGCTTCTGCCAGAGATGCTCATTAAATATGGCCCAGAGCCTTTGTGACAGAAGAGATGGAGAACAGGGCACAGGTCTCCTGTCCTCCTTTCTGCTAATGAGAATTAGTATGGAAGGGCTGAGAGCTGCTGAGTGCACAGAACCCGACCATCACATTCTTTATATCATTATACCCTGACATCAGCCCGATGAGGAAGGTGATCTAGGTCTACTTTATAGATAAGGCAGATGAGCTTCAGAAAGGCTGGTTAACTTGGTAGAGCACAAGTTAATAAGTGACAGAGCACATCTGTATCCAGATTGATTCCAAAATTCTTATTCTTTCCACTGTTTGTGTTACCTCTAGAAAAGCAGCACAAGAGAAGGAAAGTAGGACAATGGGCTTTTACCCCATTTTTCCCCAAAGGAAATCAGATATGTTGGTTTGTATACTTTCCTCTAGAAGGGGTTTAGAAGACAGGACAGAACATAGAGAGAAGAGATGAGAGAATTCCTAGGAGCACAGTGAGAGAGAAGGGTGAGAATATAAGTCACAGAAAGATTTGACAGGAAAATCTATTTCACAAGGGAAGAGAGAAGCTGCTCTACAAGACACTATGTGTTGGGCCCTCAAACTAATTCAGTGCGTATGAAACCAAAGACACAAAAATATTTAATATCAAATCAGCAGAAGACTCAAAGATAACCCTGATGTTTCCAGCTTAGGCATCTTGATGGATGGTGCTGCTAATGAAAGGGAAAGAGAATGAACAAAGAGGATGAGGTATGAAGGAGATGAGTCTAAGTGTACTAAAATGCTGTCTTCGAGGTATGTCAGTGGACAGATATCTAGTGGAACATCTATCAACAGGCAAGTAGAATCTCAGGCCCAAGATTACAAAGATTATACCTCTGGCCCTGGAGAGACTTCAGGTGCAAAGGGGAGGAACATGAGAATGAGATGTATAGAGGTGATGGTCGAAGCTATGCCAGAGGTTTTGAAAGCAACCAAAGAAAAGAGAAGAAAAGAGAGACAAGTAAGAAATGGCTAAAGGTGTGGTGGGTGGGCAAGAGAGTCAAATATCATGTAGGAATTAGAAACAATGTTTGAATAGGAAGGTGACCAGCAGCAATAAGCAAGTCCAATATGCTTTACCTAAACGAGGCTTTGTTAGAAAGTAAGAGTAGGGGAGACTGGGAACTTAGGTTGAGTATGGCAGAACTCCTTGATTGCAAGGCTAGGTCTTTATTTGCTAGTTAAAAAAAATGTTAGTAAAATGCTGCAGTTTGAATCCAACCAAAATAGCACTGGATGTGGTCTAAGTCACAGACTGGAGCAGAATCACACTTCACTAGGCTATGTTAAGCAAGCATAAAAGGGAAGGCTAGCTGATTTGGGCATATATAAATTCCCTGTCTTAAAGGAATGAAAACATAAACCTTAGTTTAAGACTTGGACACATACTACATGTAAGAAAGTCACTACGAGGGAAGGAGAATGATGGGCACCATAGTAATTATTTTGTATTTGTTTAAATAGAAATCTTTTCAGGGTGCCTGGGTGGCTCCGTTGTCAAGCATCTGCCTTCGGCTCTGGTCATCATTCCAGGGTCTTGGGATTAAGCCCCACATTGGGCTCCCCGCTCAGCGGGAAGTCTGCATCTCCCTCTCTCACTCCCCCTGCTTGTGCTCCCTCTCTTGCTGTATCTCCATCTGTCAAATAAATAAGTAAAATCTTAAAATAAAATAAAATAAAATAAAATAAAATAAAATAAAATAAAATAAAATAAAATAAAATAATAAAATAAATAAAATAAAATAAATAAAATGAAATCTTTTCAGTATACAAAGTGTGATACTTTCTACAATGCCAAGAACTTAACCCGTACGCCAATGCGCCCTGCATGCTCAGCCTATAACCTAAATATTGTAGTTGCATTTGCAAGTGAGCATGGAAATACTGTGTATAAATACTGAAAACGTTAAATCTGAGACGGTATGGAAAGTGCCTGGTTGACAATGTCTGGGCAGTACCTGCTTGCTCCTATTGTCCACAGTTAATGTTCAATACTTTGACATGTGAAGCAAGTTGTCTCTTATTTTTATGTATGTTAAAGACTCACTCTTAAGAAGGTATGAGTGACATGTGAAGAAGGGGAGCATAAAGACGATGAGGGGCCAAAAGAAGTGAGTTGAGCCCAGCTTTGACTGAGCCACTATTAGATGCTAAATAGAATTCCTAATGAATTATATGCATTAAACTCATTTAATTCGTACCACTCTCTGTTATGAGCCTACTTTACAGATGAGGAAACAAAGGCATAGGAAATATAAGTAACTCACCTAAGGCTATTCGGCTGGCACATCACTGCCCTTAACTGTGTGTAATACCATTTCTCAGTAAATAAAGTCACTGTGGTGCTGAAGGAATGTGTAAATCAATCATGTATTGAAGAAGGTGAAGCAAATAAAAATGAAGTACGAAGCTGTACAAATAGCAGTAGGTTGTACCATATGGAACTGCCATTTGCATAGGTCAAAATCACCGCATGTTGGCAATTTCATTTGGCTCAATCTAGATAAAGGAAACATGAGAGTATTCAAAAGCACATACTGAACATGCTACAGTATCAGACTCTAGACACTGACAAGTCAAAGCTGCATAACATGACCCGTGATGACAATCTGCCCTGGCCAAGTATGGGAGATGGATATGTAAACAGTAGAATGGAAGGCCAGCAGTAATCTAAGAATCAATGGTCCTCAACCTTGACTGAGCAATACAATCATCTGCGGACTACTTTATAACTGAGATCCCCCATCCAAGACAGTCCCGCTCAAGCCGCAGGGGTAGGTTTTTGAAAAACTACAGGTAATAATCTCTGAAAATAAATGAGCTGGAAATGCTACCAGGGACTTCAATGGCCACAACAGCACACTTACAATTTCCCAGGTGTTTGGGCCATGAAATAAAAACTGGTGGACTGCAACATTTCTTGACAGTTGTAAGAACCCAGGTCCCACTGGGAAACCGGGGAAAGATACGGATGTCTTTGACAGAAAGGTGCCCACATGCACATAGAATGGGAGGGTCACAGAGCCAGAAACGAACTCTTAGACGTTCCTGGGTAAGAGAATATTGTTGCAAAAATAAGTAAACTTTAACATGGGAAGTATAAAAATAGGCCAAATGGGAGTTTTAAAAGAAATAAAGTGCTGATTAAAGCTGACTTAGGATTTTAGAACAGGGAGCATTCAGCCCCTTCTCCATCGATGAGGTGGAGAAGAGAATTGATGGCAACATGTGAAATGACCCATAGCAAAATAGGTACAGAAGGTGGCTACACTTACGGCAAAGGCAGAGTGAGAAAGCTATAGTGACAGAACATCTTTGAACCCAGAAACAGAACAATGAGAAGATAAAAAATGGAGTAATGATCAGGCTCTGAGACTATTTGGGATTTTTTGAACTGCTGATGCTTCTTAATGTCCTTCGGCCAGCATCGGGAGAAAAGTTAACCAAAAACAGAGCAGAAAGAGAGAGGAAAAGGCAAGATAAACATTCAAGAGGTTGTAGTTTATGGAGTGCCTGGGTGGCTCAGTTGGTTGAGGCATCTGACTCTTGGTTTCAGCTCCAGTCATCATCTCCTGGGTTGTGGGATGGAGCCCTTCATCGGGCTCTGTGTTCAGCAGGGCGTCTGCTTGAGATTCTCTCCCTCTGCCCCTCCCCCCACTGGTATGCTCTCTCTCTAAACTGAATGAATAAATAAATCTTCAAAAAAAGTTTAATAAGTTGTGTTTTTAAAAAAATTGTGATCGGCTTTTCCAAATTTTTGATATTTCAATACTGCTTTAGTTAAAATGATTATCTAATGAGAAAACAACTTGTAAGAATAAAAAAAAAGTATGCTATAGTATGAGATTCCAACTGATGCATGCACAAGTCAGTAACTAGCCAAGTGTTTCTGGAGAGCCATGATGTCACTTCTACCCCCAAATATTTCCTCTTCTGGTTTAAACTCCCCCATTATATCCATCAGCACCTCCAGGCATCCCTTAGGACATCCTTTAAGTTTTATTTTTATTCATTTCCTTTCTTTTGCTTCCCCAATCACTGGCATAGAGAATTACTTCTTCTAGGGCCTTCCCATCACAAACCTCTCAGCCCCGTTCACCATCCTTTCCTACAACATTCCTTTCTCTACTCACTCCTGATGCTATAGGAACAGCCGTTCTCTTGACCTTATTAATTATGAGTGAAGATTAGTGCTATGCTTACAATTGTCAAACATAGCAACAAATGAGATACTAATGACATTTTGCCATGTGCTTACAACACAAAAGCAACAATAGGCTTGTTAGTGTTAGCTTTATAAGCAAAGACACTGAATGCTTTATACTGCCTCTATCTACAGCTATAGAATGGAGATGCATAATTAAAATTTATTACATGAGTGTATCTGGCTACTATGTCCACTTATAGATATAGCTTATTCTTATATACATTTAGAAGTGTTTGATGTACTAGTTGAAATTTTATTTCCACATACCTCTGTGGGAGTCTGTTGAGTCTTTTTTTCAGATTTTGGCAAATCTTTGCTTCCTCTTCTTTTTAAGGATAGCTGAAACAAAGCATGAACATATTTAGTTTGGTAAACTATCATTTTAACTCAGTTTTATGGTTTCAAAAGTGTCTAAGGTCCTGTGACAAAACCAAACCAAATAAATCGTGTTAGTTCAATCATCATCCAGAAGAAAAAAAAAATCCAAACTGGATAGATTTTAACGTATTTTTACTTTGGACTAGGATACACTTCTCAGTAGACAAGTAAGTGGCAATCATCTAAATAATTTGAGGAACACAGGAAACCCACTGTGAAACTGCAGAAAACAACTGGGATAAAATTTAGACCGATGACCCAATATATCACCTATTTCAAACAAACACAAATCCTTGTTAGCATTCCTCTCACTAAAAAAAAAAAAAAAAAGAAGGAATAGGGTATTTCCAGTTGAAGGCAGGTTTTCATAAGCTTATAAAGACAAACTTTCAGTGGATTTATGTGGAATTTGAAGAATTTTGCTCTTTCCTCATCACACATCTATGCAGACGAGTACAATACCCATACGCACACACATACACATAATACGGTGGAGAATCACTACAGTGAACTGGAGAGGACAGGCTCCTTAATCTAAGGAGCAGGCAGAGTGGGAATTAGCTGCAGCTCACGGGTGCAATACAGAAATGTGGGCTTTTTCTTAGAGAAGCAAGAAATCTGGATTGTTATGTATTGGTTGGCCCTAATTGAAATTCAGACAAATGACACTTTGTAAGCAAAAAAATACATATCTAGCGCCAGATCTTTTCATGGACCAGCAATACATGATTTCTGGTACTCTGTTCCATTTCAGCACCAATATACTAAGGAGGGTTCCTCCGTATGAATACCAATCCATATGTAAGAACACTTACTACATACCTCATATTGAATTGGATATCCAAAGATCAATTAAACAGTGCACCCACTGTCAGGAAGCTCACAATATACCGTGGGAGACCAAGAAGCAAACGATTATTGTACAGGCTGGGAAATGCCAGGCTTTAGGTTCTGTGAAGCAGGGGCTTTGTCTTAGTGAGATATCACCATCCCCAGAATAGTACTTAGCACATGGCAGCTATTGGAAAAATATTTGCTGAACTAATGAAACATATTCATAATGAATATATTCATAAAATATGAGGTTCTGAGGTCAAAGCGGAAGAGGGGGTTATAGACCGAATGTAAAAGCAGGAACGTCTTCCTCAAAGAGGAGACTTCGTGGATCTGCAAAGAACTCCAAATTTCATTTTCCCCGTGTCAATTTCTAAGCCATATCCAGTGTTAAAAGCAGGCATATGTTCAGGTCCAGAAGGCAGGGGAATACATTGTTGCAACTGCTTTCATTCTGTATGAAACTCAGACTACAAAGCCAAATGAATGGCCTGTGGGCTTATTTATTTCTACTTCTTTACAGAAAGATGTTCTCTATGTTGCTTGGATAATCTTAGAAACAAAGGCTGTGAGGACTGCTTCGCCATAACCAAAAGTGGTTTGGGAACCGATCAACAAAAGCAGTCCCAAGAAAACCCCAAAATACAGCAAGCTGAACTAGGGAATCCTGGAACAGCCTGTGTAGGAGCTACCTACAAAGAAGTACCCAAATTCACTTTATTAAATATTTATCGAATGCTTTTATTTTCAATGTATTTTATATGTTCATTTACTGCTGACTAATGCACTTTATACGGCACCTGTGATACAATAATAAAACCAGCAAGAGTCAGTGCTCATTATGAGCTTCCTGATTTCCTAGGCAAAGGGTCTATTTGGTCTGCAATTTAAAGCAGTGTGATAAAAGCAATGATAATGTAAAAACAATAGTAACTGGCGATGACTGAATACTAATTCATCTCACTTTACGTATATTATCTCAATTAATTCTTAAAACACTCCCCCTTTTAAAAAATATTCTATTTATTCAAGAGAGAGACACACACACACACACAGAGCATGAGCAGAGGGGAGAGGCAGAGGGAGAGGGAGAAGCAGATTCCTGCTGAGCTGGGAGCCCAACAAGGGGCTTGATCCCAGGACCTGGAGATCATGACCAGAGCCTAAGGCAGACGCTTAATCATCTGAGCCACACCCAGGGGCCCTTATAACACCCTTTTGATTTAGCAAGCTCTTAGGCGATACTGATGCATGATAAAGTTTGAGAAGGGCTGGTCTGAAATTACAGTTCAATTAAGTAGCAGGATCAGGTTTCAACCCAAGCCTTTTTCTTTATTATACTAGGTCATAAAGGAGAAAGGCTTAAACCAGTCTGGGGCTGGAGATGGTGTGGGGAGCTAGGGACAATTTCCAGAAAGAAGTAACATCTTATATTGAATCTGGTAGATGAAGAGTCAGCCAGTTGAAGACAGAGAAGAGAGGAAAGGGAAAGATAAAGCATTCCATGTAGAAAAACCATTTCTGGGAGTCTTCTCAGTATGTCTGTAACAAAATGTGAGGAGAGCAAATGATGCTGATGGCATGAGTCAGCTCTTGAAGGGTACTGAATAAGGTTGTTGCAAGCAAAAAGTACTCATAATCAGACTATCATAGAAGAAATACACAGACACAAAAGTAGAAGTCCAAATGGCCACGAGGTAAAGGGACATCATGTAAGGGAAATGAGGGAAAGTAGGCTCCAAGATTCTGAGAGCTTTTTTGAGTGGGCCTTTATTTTTCATTCATTCCATAGATATTTGTCGAGTTCTGGCACATATACGATGCTATATGGTTACACAAATGTGACTGAGAAATATTTTACTCTCCTCCCCACCAAAGAGCTGTTTACGATGGGTAAGAGGATGCAGATAATTAGCTAAAACAGTAGACAGAATTAACGAAGGGTAATGGATGAAAAACAGACAAAAGATTCAGAGGACAAAGAGGCAACTATAATTCCAGATCGGAGAGATCAGAGGAAATCATCTGAGATGGCTGATTTTTGAAGGATGTACAAAATTTCGACAAAAATAAAACCAAATAAAAGCAGCAGCAAAAACTCAGGGGAGTAGGTGAACCCTTACAGACTCGCAGACTTCAGACAAGAAGTAATGGTGGTAGAGGCACTATAGAGCTTGGGCAGAAGGAGACAATTTTAAAGCACTGAGGTTAGCTTGTGGAGCTGAGAAATTTAGACTTTATCCTGTGGGCAATGTTAAAATGAGCCTCTAAATTAATATCGGAGAAAGGCTGAAACCAGGCCATCCTTTCCTAAGAGGCGTTTTCTATTTTACCTTTATTTGAATATCACTCAAGTGAGGTGTCAAACCCAAAGCTCTGAAAAAGACTTCTCCTTGAAGAAAGGTAAACTGCCTGTAAGGCGCTTCTAACATAAGTACCTTCAAGTATCACAATTAAAATGTTCAATATTTAATCATCTTTTCATATTCCCGTAAGATTTTATTAACTTTCTGACTCCAGTAAAACAAAGATAGGACTCATTTGGGTAGAGAAAGTTGGAGAACTAATAATATAAGTCCAGTCTCTCTCTTTTTTTTTTTTCAAGATTTTATTTATTTGAGAGAGGGAGAGAGAGACAGAGAAGTAGACTCCCCACTGAGCGGAGAGCCCGATGTGGTGCTCTATCCCAGGACCCTGGGATCATGACCCGAGCCAAAAGCAGATGCTTAACCGACATAGCCACCCAGGTGCCCCATAAGTCTAGTCTCTTTCTTGTGAGTTTAAATTTCCATCACCAACTCCCCACCCCATCATCCTGCCCCACCTGCATGCACGAAATCCAGGAATCTCTTCAGGGATTCGTTTGGGATTTCAGAACCAAATCTCACATTTTCATCTTTGTTCTCAAAGTAGATTCTTCAGATGGCTCTCGAGATAAATGTGTTTTAAGCA